>JASCNY010000004.1:589-600589 GCA_031771845.1 Yueomyces sp. D-C8-1
CTGGTGGATATTGTATTTATAGTGGTATCTCTAGAAGTGGTGCTACTAGAGGATATCGTAGTTGCAGTGGAAGTTCTAGATGTGAGACTGCTAGATGATATCGTAGTTGCAGTGGAAGTTCTAGATGTGAGACTGCTAGATGATATCGTATTTATAGTGGAAGTTCTAGATGTGAGACTGCTGGTGGATATTGTATTTATAGTGGTATCTCTAGAAGTGGTGCTACTAGAGGATATCGTAGTTGCAGTGGAAGTTCTAGATGTGAGACTGCTAGATGATATTGTCGTTGCAGTGGAAGTTCTAGATGTGAGACTGCTCGAGGACATGAGAGGAGTCTTGATGTAATATACGGTAACTTCGGTAAAGATGCCGTCCGAGCCTGAGGTTGTTGTGAAGGAAGTAGCATAAGTAGATGTAAAGGAACCGGTCCAACTGGTGAATACATTTGATGTTTTATGGTACAGTGGGGTTTTCACGTAGAAAATAGTCTCTGCAGTTCCCAAAAGATCCGAACCAAAAAAGGTTGTAAAGGATGTAGCATAAGTCGAGGTGACAGAGCCTGTCCAATTGGTGAAGATTGTTGAATATTTTTGAGATAAACCTGGAACATTGATATAAATTATTATACCCGCAGTAAACCTGTTATCTGTACCCCTAAAGATGTTTGAACTAGTGGAATAACTAGAAGTAAATCTACCAGTCCAAGTGGCACTTATTGTTGAGTAAGAATAGACAAGCGGAGTCGCCAATACGGAAACCTCTACTTGGATTGGAAGAGCATTAGCGTCATAAGTTGTTTTAAAGTAATTGGACAGTAAAGTTGTTGATGAACCTGTCCACCAAGTATAGGTAGTTTGTATTGTACCTGGAACCCAGACTGAATATATCACCTGAGATGTGTAAGTATTGTCGGTACCTACGAATGCTGTGTATTGTGTGGAAAAAGTGGAAGATGTCAAGCTGTTCCAGACTTTATATTGTGTAAGTGTCAAAAATAATGCATTAGAAGGAGTTTCGACATAGTAAATAATTTGAGTTGTTACCATTTGTTCTAGACCGACCAGTTGGGTTGTGGCAGTAGTTTTTGTTGTATAGGTTGAAACAAAAGTACCTGTCCAAGATGTAAACATTGTTAATATCAAATATGGATTTGGGGTGGCAATCACAACTAATATTTGAATTGTAGGAAATTGATCATTACCCATTATAGTTGTGGTAACAGTTTGAACAGTTGATGTTTTTTGAAAACCCCAACCAATTGTACTTGTTGAAGATATCGTATTTGCTTTGAGAGCGATATAATACGTGATAATTGTAGATGCTCCGCCATTAATACCTGTATATACATAAGTTGAAGTACTTGTGGTTTGAGTGGTTGCCAGTGTAACAAAACTAAACACTCTGGTTCTTGATAAGAATGTTGGAACATAGACGTAAAAAATAACTTCTTTGATAGAAACACCATTTTCAGTAATCGTAGTAGTTTGAGTGGAGTATGTAGAGGGTGAACCGCCACTCCATTGGACATAAACAGTTGAAAATCGTGAATTATTAGGAGTTCTGATATAGTAATAATAGACAGTTGTTGCAAGTCCATCTACACCTGTCTGAGTAGTAAAACCTTGAGAATATGTTGAAATGAATGTACCTGTCCAACTAGTATATATGTAACTATTATAGGTACGAATTGGTGTGGCAACGACATAGGTTATAGATACAGTATCTAAACCGTTGAGAAGATTAAATTTAGAATTACGATAAGTGGCAACTGTAATTGTACCTTGAATATTAGCTAATGGAGAATATTGAGTAAATAGAACTGTGGATTGAGGAACCAGTTCAGCAAGTATCAGATTAATGGTCCATGGAAAAATCCATGTAATAGTTATTAGAGCCCTTTTATCTAATTCGATCAATGTGAGTTCATAAGAGTCATGATTGGATGTGTAATAGGTAGGTGAGAGGGTAGTTTCTACTGCTTTAGTGGGAGTAACAGAATGATCGATTTGAGTTGTTGTTACAATTGGGTGGAATGCAGCAGCAGTCACTAAGAAACCAATTAATGGATGAAGCAGCAACAAGGCCTGGAAATACCGAGATAAAAGCATCTGTTTCCAGGAAGGAAAAAAGATAGTAAATATTCTTTCAAGCGAATATGTTACTCTTTTCTAATTTTATTGCGTTCAGAAAATAATGGTATAATTTCTATTCAATAAAATAAGCGTGATTCGTCGTTCAATGTATTATATTTTGAGCGTTGAATGTTGTTTTTTTTTGGTCGTAAAAGTTTATTAGTTTTGGTCGTAAAAGTTTTGTAGTTTTGGTCGTAAAAGTAATTTTTGTACTGTGTGCGTAATATATGTAAACTAAATATAATATGTTGGTCTGTTTTTGTTCTTTGTTATTTTAGATATTTTTTTTGGTTTTCAAAGTGTAAGTAATGTAAAAATTGTCTCGCAGTTCGTAGTTTCGATTCTTTCCAGTGAAGAAATCTATTTCCAACGGCAAAACGCTGAAGAAAATGTCAATAATTTCACCTGCACTACAGCATCAAGATACGGTGCCCTCCCGCCCAAGAAGACCCCTGCCAAAAAAATTCTCAGGTAAAACTCAAACCTCTAGGCTTCTCGAGCCCTTTATATACCTTTCCTTCCCCCTGAAACCCGCTTACCCCACAACGAAACGGACCGTTCGCGGTCACCGGGACAAAACGCTTCGCGACAGGAGAATCTCCGCGGAAGCCCGATCGGACAGATCTTTTTGCTGGAAAACTTTATTTTCCCCGGGCCCAGAACGCAGTGACTGTAAGGTCAATGTGGGTTCATCTCGAGTTAGATATACGTAGAAATGATGTTGACAGTGACGGTATTGAGCTGTGGATTACGTCTCTTGGTGTTGTTAGTGGTAATGCTCCTACCAACACTTGTTGAGGTTGTGCTTCAAGGAGTTATAAATAACTGATTTACGGTTTGTGCTTGATGGAGTTGTAGATAAACTTTATTTAAGTTTGTGCTGTAAATAAAAAATATGTCATGTATTCTTATCGTTGTAAGACGTGTAGTTAATATACTCTGTAACCTGTATTGAAGTATTTTTGGATATATTCAAATGGTGGATTGACTCAAACTTGATTTTGAGATGTAAAAATGTGTATTCAGTACTTTCTTCAAGAGCCAAATAAAATTAAGGTCTTGCAACTGATTCAGGAAAAGATATATTGTGCTATTGTTGAGCTCGAAAAGCAAAAAGTATATACTATATCATGGACGCAAAAACATAGTTTTTCATGGCTTGTTAATGTTGGAGTATCGTTATATCTCATAAAATAGGTTAGACTGATAGCTAATTCTAATGAATGTTGAATTTTATTTTTCTATAATTTTAGTAAGAAACTCAGGGATCAATTCAATCCATATCATGTAATTATTTCTGAACCATATTTTGTTTCAGCTTGCAAATTCTGAATTGAAATTATATAGTTATTATCTTTTTGGAAGCTGACCTTTAATGAGTCTTGACAATTGAAAAAAAAGATGTGCAATGATGGCTTTTGAGCCTTAATTGCTAGTTTTACAAAACTTAAAAAAAAAATTCAAGGATTGTTCATATAAAATAAAATAGAGCTATTTTACATGTTTGAGGATACCTTTATAACAAAATCATTTATACACGGGTGACAAGAAACAAATTATTACCGAATAATAATCTAAACCACTACAACAATTCTACATTGTTTAGTAATAGAAAATTAAAACTGTCAGGACCACTTTTTTGTTTATTAATCTTCGACGTTTTCAATCTTTTTAGGTTGGTTAACTTTCCTACCAATCCTTTAAAATTACCTTTTTAGAAAGAGCTTTGTACATCCAATTAGACTATACATTCTATATAGGTATTGTATTTGGTATTTTTGTTTAAACCTGCAGAAATTGAAACCAATGTATATTTTTCTTTTGAAGTTCAAAAATCACAAATGTACATATTAATTGTTGTTATTATTTATTCACGAATGACTTAAAAAATAAACTGATAGAGCTATTTTCGCTATCTTTAGAGATTCCCTAGAAACTGTTGAATTTTTAATCAAAAAAAAAATATTTTCTTTTTTAAAGACAATCGTACTATATAAATTGATACAACTGAACATTAACACTCTGACATTCATTTCTTCAGAAGTATATTAATGAAATCCAAAAGAAGGTATCAAATCTTAAATAAAAAATGTAAAATTTTTGAAAAAGGTTAAATAGCAAATTTATGATCGTTGAAAGTGTTTGTCTATTTTTTCTTCTTAAATTAGAGAAAAAAATTATTTATTGTTTGAAATTCGAAGAAGCCAATTAATACCGATGACAAAAACATTTATATTCATGTATATCTTGTCCTGTTTTTTCTAAAAAAAATCTAATGTGAAATTTCTTTCAGAATTTTTTATGATGTTGAATACCTTATTTTGAAAAAATGAATGTCCAAAATTATTCAATGAATACTTTTTTGAAATAATAGAACTAATTTCTTACAACTTTTGCAGATTTCATACTTGCTATTTTTCAAGCTAGGTTCGTCGTACATATTACGATGTTGAGAATTACTAGATCAACTATATATATGATCAGTTGTATCCAAATTTCAATATCTGACTGTAATGATCAATTTATTGGCGCCAGTTTAGTTTTTAACCGTGTTAATTTTTAAATTTTTTGATATCATTCAGTCATATTTCTAATAAAGATAGGAGATTTTACTTAACAAAATAAATTGTCTTAATTTAGTATCTGGATCAGTAAAAAATTCTTCAGGTACGGTTTAGTGATCAAATCCGTACATTCTTTTATAATAATACAGCATAAGATAGGCTATCAGCAAAGCTTCTTTTCATCTTTTTCTCGTTATATTTGGAACATGGCAAAGAATAACGTGTCAAAGATTATGTTTGCATTCATCCATTATTTGATATTCAAAGCAAACAGACTAATTTTCAGGTGTTTTTTGTAAAGGGATCCATTTTTCGAGAAACATGCTACCCAATTTTCTGCCATTATTGTATGTTTATTAACCATATATCTTATTTTTTGGGATTTTAATATAGCATTATTCCTAAAGGGTTCAAAACACTAAGGATTTAAAATCTTTAAATATTTTTTCTTTGTTTCAAGAAGCTAATCCATTGAATGAAAAACCCTTCACCTTGAGAATAAAATAAATGATGTCATGATTGCAAGTGGTAGTCTGAAAAAATTAATTTTTTTTTAAGTTTATATCCTATAGTATAGTTTTGCAAGAATGTCCTTGGAAGGATCATTCAAAACAGTTTGAAAGAAATTAAAAATGAAATTCTTTCAACTTTGATAGGTAGAGAAAAATTAGGTCCCAAAACAAAATACATACATAAAACAATTTCAACAGATCATTAATCATGTAAACTCGAAGTAATATTATCTATCAATGCTATGTTCCTTTAAATGAACAAAAGCAAAAAGTTGAATAAAAGAATATAGCATTTCTTGGAGTAATCAAATTTACGGAATACTATAATTCCCATAAAGTTAGATCCAAAGTGTACTAGTTTCAATGTAAAATTATTTAATTACCACAGCGACCGCGACAAATGGTAGCAAAACTAATTTCCACAAAGAAAAATGAACCAATTTTAAGCCATTACAGATTTGATTATTCCAATTTCTTCTGATTTTTATTTTAAATTCCTACAAGACCTGCCCATATTGCTCTTAGCATAGGCTTTAGGGTCCAGATTAGTTACAATTCACAGAAGAGCAGAAGCAATATGATGATTCGGAAAAACCTCTAAAAAACGTCGCACAACCTGAAATATCTCGCAGCGCATTGTGGCATAGAAACAGCCGGACAGAAGATAATCCGGCTCAGAAATTACCGCACAAAGCACGAAGGTTCTCTGTTTTATCATAAAATTAGAGTCATAAATTTGAGAGGAGCCAAAAGTGATACAGGCAATGAGGTTCATTAAAAAATTAAAAAAAAATTTAAGTTATCGATGTTTTGATTGATTCAAAAAGTTGCGGTACGTAGCATGAGAATATATCTTGTTTTGATCCGAATAGCAAAAATTATATGATATTCAGATACTTATTTTATTGTCTCGTCAATCCCTCGTTGTTCAATATTTTTTAATATTACCATTCATCATGCTCAGATAACGGTTTATTGTTGGCTGATATCTTTAAGTCATGACTCCTGATAAAGTCACTCATCCATCAAAAGTGGTTAAATATATGTAGGTAACAACGATTATGTATATGTCCTCTACAAACATTCATCATATTTTCTTGCAAAATTTTCGCATCAAAGTGGTGATAATGATCCCTGTCAGAAATTATATCTCTCACATATATCTTCGTAAAGAAACTGTTTGAGTCCGTTGACAATTTTTTTCTGGAATTCGTAGTTCTCTCAAATGAGGTTTATATTAGTCCCAAACAAGTAGTGGTAAAAAGTGTTTTAATTTATAGGCTGATTCCTATTTTGTGTAACATGTAAAAGTAAGACAATTTAATCTTCTCAATATAGGTCTCTATCGTAGTTATATTTGTGCTCTTATCATAAAATACAGAGATTGAGAAAAAAATCCAGGTTAAAGTATGTTACCGTTGAGCTATCTTTTATATGTTGCATAGAAATTATTTCAAAGGTCAAAAAAGTGAGTTTGTAGTCGTACCATCTGGCCTGAGATTTTATTTCTTCAAATGATGTTGTACCCAACTGAATTTAGTTATAACTGTCAAGTATAGTGTATGATAAATTACGAGACTCATTCATTAAACGTCCAACACTTTTTCTTTGAAGTGATAAAATATCGGAGATATGTGTACATCCTTTTTGGTTATGTCGCTAATTTTGATATGCAGTTTCATAAAAAAAAATTTCAGTGACGTCCACCTCTTTTTATTTTGCATAAATTAAGCTGTTTCGAAGGTATGATTATCCTGAAGCATCAATCTGGAGTAAAATCAGTGACAGGTATATCATATCATAGGATTTGATTAGTACATAAGATAATTCAATCAAGTTATAAGTTTAAGGTGCGAAAGAGTTGTAAACTGTTGAACCTTGAAAACTTTCACATTTATTGCATGAAAACCTCTCTAATAATTCCATAGTTTTAGAGCAATTGGAGCTGTTCTTGTAAAGTTTGATTCGATATTTGCAACAGTATTTGCCACATTTTTTCCTTCTTTACCTATGGTGTTACTTGCTGATATCTTTATTTTTGATGTGCACAAAAAACATATAAATACCTTATCTGATATCACTATAATATATTCTTCTCAATAGGCTGAAAGAACTGAGAAGGTAGTCGAAACACCTTGTTTATTCAACTATTTTATTATCATACTTATTCCTCAAATTCTCGGTTGCGGGATGTTAGAGAAAAATTGGTATTTATAACAACCGAAATTATTCTTAGGCACACACTGTTAGCATACACGTATTTCACCACTTGAAAAGTTAAAATCGGTACTACATTAAAGCTGTAGCAAAAGTAGCTCAACATACAGGTTTTGCACAAATATTTCGGCTATTTTTTTGTTTCATCAAGAATATTAAGGTAAACATATTCAAATTGTCACCAATATAGTGTATATTTGGGACAGAATCGTTATATGGGTGACAAAAGTTCATCTATCCTCATATTAACGTACTTTGATAAGTTACTCGTCAAATTTTCGTCATAAGTCATAACAGAATCCTTTCCCCTCTTGTATGCATCTATTGATTTAATTGTAGAATTATTCAAACCAGTTAAATGGAAAAAGACTATATTTTCCTTGTTGGAATATTGAATTTTATTCTCTAATGCATTGAATTTGGTAGATTTTTCAGTAACACTGTCTTCTATCAAAGGAACATTTAATATTTTATTTAATTGCTTTTCCATAAATCTTGCTATTGTTAAAAGTGTATCGCCTTTACTGTCCCATTCTGAGCTTGATTCTTTCGCATTTTTATCAAATTGTTGAGTATACAGTTCCTTCAACTCATTCACCTCTGAATCAATTCTCTCCTTTTTTGCTTGTGCTTCAGTGAGTGATTCCCATTCTTTATAGGTAGTAATCACAGGATCGATATCACTTACATCAGCATCCGGTGAGAGTAAATTAGACATATCTTCTTCCTCTTCATTCAAAGATTGTAACTCATTCAAAAGAACTGCACATTCATCTAGGACCTTGGAAGATTCTAGCCAAGTTACATTCAACTGTTCATGTTTTTCAGCTATTTCCTGAGTCTTTTCACTGATTTGCCTTTTGTTGCCCTTCAATTCTTGCTGTAGCTGTTCGTATTCAGCCTGTTTGACATTAATCTGATTATTCAGTCCATTCAAAGTAGAAGTATTAATGAATCCACCTGTTTCATTTAAAAAGTTCTTTGTATTGATAATGGAACGCAAAAAATAATCTAGTGCTTCATGTTCTATCCTTTTGGCCTTAAGTTCTTCGAGCCAGTTCTGATAAGCAGTCAGATTCTGTGTTACGCATTGAACATCCATTTTGGAGTTTGTCTTATCACTACCAGCAATTGAAATTACAAATTGTTGTATCTCATCGATTACATTGTTATGCAACTCGTCCTGGCTCTTCAAAGATGTCTCTGCGGCAGCTGAAACTCTCTCCAAGAAGCTGTTCAGTTGTCTGTTAAACTGCACTGGATCTGAATCCATATTGACCTGGAAAGTACTGACCTTTTGCATTGTCTTTTTCATCTTGTAATGTAATTAGGTAGTAGCAGTAAACACGAAATTTTAAATAACCTTTCTTAGTGAAGCGAGATCAAACAGGCATCAAGACAATTTCCAAATATCTGATATATAAGTAATGCATCTATTCGATCTCGATATTGGCAAAGGTAGTTGATTAAAAACAATCAATAATATCTACATTGCTCTATTAAAATTTGGTACGATACCAGTTCGCATAACTGAGCAACCAAGAATTTTTATAGTCTCCGGTCAACAGCACTCATCATAGCCATAAAGCCCAGAAGGCTGTAATAGAATGCACAATTTCATGTCAATCACTTGAGATTGATGCAATTCTTGGTTTTTAACAGGCAGGAAGGTTAAATTGATTTCACGTTTTAAAATTTAGTATAAATACAAAAAAAAATTTATTTGATAAAGAGAAGTATGAGTAAGTAAAAAGAAAAGAATGACAACAGTAGTTTTAGGTGAAAAAGAAGGTAGATAGTCTCATTTATCGGAATATCTCTCGTATAGATCATAGAATAGATCTAACAGACAACCGCTGCTCCAAGCTTGGGTAGGGCTGGAGTCGTCACAAATTTGACCATCTTTATTAGTCAATTCTGTTAAACCGCACCATGGACTGTTACGTATCCAAGTCCTATGCCCTTCCATTCTGAGGTACAGTTGTTGGTACAAATACGATGATGGCTTCTCCTTCTTGGAATGAGAAGATTTTGGATGAGCTTTGAAATGGAAATGATGGAATGCACGCAAGAAATAACCGTATAACCAAACCCATTCTGGACCTTGGTGATAGTTACGACCCTTTGATGTTGCAAAGTCTGTCGAATCCTCTCCATTGTTATAGAATGGACGATAATTATAATCACTTGGATCTAAAGTACGCATTCCAACAGGTCCTCTTAAAATTTTATCAGCCTGTCCGATAGCAATCAACCCATATTCTGGAGTTACTAGCTCAGGTGCAACAGTAAGTGCAATTGCAAAATTTGGTCTCAACTGATAATCTTCATATTCCTTACCAGAGTGATATAGATCTTTATAAATACCTCTCCTGTTCACAATTTTAGGGTTAACGTCAAACAGATGATCGTCTTTTGGATCCACAGGAATATAAAATTTTTTTTCGAAATTATCCTGTAATAACTTATTCCAAGTAGCAAAAGAAATTTTAGAACTATCACCTTTTTCCACTTCAGTATACTTAAAGTGTTTGCCATTATTCAACTCAATGACAAAGCGTAGTGCACTTTTAAGTAAACCATTCAACTCTACAGCAGCACCATCTCTTGGAGTCCCTGGTACACCTGTTGAGCCGGCTTTGTCACTTTCACCCATTTTGTCCATCCAAGTACCACAATTAAATTGTGAACCACCGTGAACAAAACCTGTATTCCAATCGATATACACTTTGACGTTAAAACCTTCATCCTTCATGACACGGTCTAACTTCGGACCTGCATTTGCCTCTCTATATTCAATTCCCTTTGCATGTCTTGAAAAAATCTCATAGATAATATCTTCAATAGTTGTTGAATATGAGAATGCTTTAGGGTCATCCCATGTTATATATGTGTCATCCAAGGGAAAACGTCTGGTAACTTTTTCTTTTAGGATTGTTTCACCATTAGGGACAATGTGCACATAATCTTGAATGGCTTGTAGGAAGAACCAAACAGCATCACGAGCATTGTATCTTGGGTTTCTTCCCGCATCCAGCAGATTTGGGATCAGCCCATGTTTCAACGTCTTTGCAAAAGCTAGTATATGTTGTCTAGCCTCTTCGAAACGACCTGTAACTAATAGTAAACCTCTGAAAGAAATGAAAACATCTCTACCCCAACACCTCATATATCCAGTGGAGAAATGAGGCAAACCTGCAGCTAAACAAGGAACATTTTTATCAGGCAAAATGGAGGTATACTTCATCTGAGAAACCAGCTGAACAGATGTAAGTGCCAAACTTTGTACAAAAAGAGTTGAACATCCAATATTTGCTGAAAAAAGTTTCATTGCTCTGAATCTACAACATTCATAGAATATTCCGATTGCTAAAGCAAAATTACTTGGTACCAGATAGTTAGGCAACTGCTTGATTTTATTCAACCTTGTGCGTAACCATTCCTGACTTTCTTTGACACCTGGAAGATCACTGTAAGAATCTAATCTGTTCATGACATAGTCCAGGGCCCAATGACCATTTCTCAAATTTTCACTTAATGGATGTGCCAAATCATTACTAAAGATGATTGGTCTTAGGATTGTCACCCAACCCTGTAAACCACAATATGTTAGTTTACCAAAATTTGGGATATCGTAAGCACCAGTTTTCCCATCACTTGTTTCCAGCTCCTCAGCTTCACATCGATACAATAAAGCGTTCAAAGAGTTCAAAGTAACATTTTCTGTTGCTTTCATACAACCAGTCCTGATGAAATGGTCTAATGTTTCTTCTACCATATTTTGCTGAGTGCCAAAAATAGCTATTGAACCTTGTGGGAAATCATCCGGTAATGTTATTGTTGTGCTTTTCGTTTCCTGATCGTATGTGATATTGAACCCTTCAAGCTTTCTTAATGATGTTGGAACACCTTTTATATATTTGTCATCTGCAATTACGTCACCAGTCTTTTCGAGTGCAAAACCATGCAGGAAGTTGGCAGTTGAATGGGCTAATACAATTGGAGCCATCTTTTGGTCACCACCCTCATAAAATTTTGTCCTTGCTACAAGGTACCAACCGTTACCTTTCTTAACATTAGTACGATGGAATGTGATATATTGGCCATCATGATGAACAAACATTTCTGTGTCCTCAATATTTTCACTCTCCTGATTAATTTCTTCTCTGATGGTATTCAAAATTGTCTTCACTTTACCTATACCAGAATTCTCATCAAGAGAATATATTCTCTTCTCGTTAACAAGATTCAGTAGATAAGGGAAAATCTCATCATAACCATAGACAGAACCAATAGCAGAAGAGCACAATGATACTAAAGCAGCATTCGGTAACGTATCTTCGACAGTTCTTTTCTGGAAAGGAGTTTCGTTATCATGAGTACAATCCATGAACATGGCATGAGGAGGAGCAGACGTTAATATTTTTGGAATCATTATTTCTGATGCAGACTTAGTTGCACTATGACCTTGATTATAATTGGAGTCAATAGGTAATTCTGGTGAGTAGGCAAATGTGTCCATAGGAACAAACTTATAAGAACCAATAGGTCTACCGCCATGTTTATGGACCAAACGTGACAACTCCTCTTCTGACCATGCCTGCATTGCTTCACGAATCAAAGTAGATATTCCCAAACGTTCTACAAAATAGCAGTCTAACGATTCTGACCCAGTAAATAATTCAGCAACAACATACAAATTTGGATTCACTTTTCTAGCGACGTCTAATAGGTATTCACCCACATGTAAAGGTGTTGAGTGACAATTGTCAATACGGAACCCATCGAATATTTTAGCATTCAATTCGACATATTTGGTCATACGTTCCCAAAGATATGGGGAATCTTTTGGACTAGATCCATATCTTAACTTGACGCAATCACCCCAAACTATCACCTCTCTACGAAGATACGCTTTAGATTTGGAAGAGGCAAAATCTACCATAGGATTCCCATCCCAGATCCAACCGTTGTTAGCTAGAGCCCATTCTTCACCGTTATCGTCAGTGAATCTGGTGAAATAAGGTTCAGTTAAAGGTTGTTCTCGAGTAATTGGGCCTTGACGTAAACCATTTGAATCTAATTTCAGGTAATTTATCCTGTTGTATAATTGTTCCATGATCTCATTAACGTCGTCGTCATATTCCTTATAGAGAGGTAGATTCAACTCATTTATAACCTTCCTTGCTGTGGTTAAAACATCGTTATCTAAATCTTGACCAAATAAAGATTTTAAAATACCAATTAAATTTCCAGTGTCCATTTGATTGGAATTTCTTGTCGATAATGTACCGAGGTGTTCTTTAGTAGCATTCTCTTTAAAGTATTCTGTTAGTTCTGTTATATCTGCCCTTTGCAGATCTTGAGGAACATCCTTAATCGTGTCATAATTAACCCAAAAGTTTCTTATGTTATTAATAGTGTCTTCAACATCGACAACGTAGTATTCCCAAAGTTTCAAAGATCCCAAAACATGAATCTTAATACCATCCAAAATTTTCAATAAATCATCAACTGACTTGAGTTCGGTTGGATAACCTAATTTTTGTAGATCATTTGAGAAATCTAATAAAGCTTTATCTAGCTCAATAGCAGAAGTAAGATGCGGGGCTGTTTTCGCATTGTAACCAGCATCCGGATGATTTCTTAACCAACTTGAATTATTGGCTGTATGATTAAAAACAATATCTGTTAAAGCTAACATATTATAATTTTCATGCAGTCTTTTAACCATTTTTTGAACATCACTTGATGATTTGAAAAAGGTAGGGTCAAATTCGAGCTGATCATAAATTGAGTAAGGAGAATCCGATTCACCTCTATGTTGTAATGGAGTAAAATGAATCATATTATACTTTTTATCAGATATAATCTTAAAAATTTTATCCCAATCATCGCCCATCCATTTGGAAACCACACTCTGCATAGCAATACCATTTAACTGAAGAAAATGATTATTAATAGTCAAAGTTGGTGGTACGATAAAATAAGTCTTTTTAGTAGTTTGTAATTCATCATTTGAATTACGGAACGATAAATAGAAGCAGTATGGACCAGGTGTGAAAACTTTCAAATCTACAATACCATCTTTATGGAAAGAAGAGACGATAATTTTTTTGTGAAAAGTTTCTCTCTCAAATGGTGTATTCATATCAGGAGGACAATTTGTCCAAAGTAAACCATCTCTAGCCACGGGAGAACCTGCACCAACCAATAATTTGATAGTGAAGAGAGGGTTATCATCAGACATATTAGTCATGGACGGCAAAGCTGGTACCGTCAGCACACCTTGTCCGTATGAGCAAGAAGTAACAGGCTCACCATCGTCTGTCAATGGCAACAATAATACACGTTGATCGTCCATTTTAAAAACTTATAACGTCAAATTTGGTGCAAGCAAAATTGCAGTATGTAAAAGAACGATTAATTTGATCACAATATATCTAACACGATAGATTAATCACAATATGTAGCAAATTTTGAACCAAAGCGAAGGAAATATTGCCAGGTTTCTTAAAGATCCCAGATCTCGAAGCACCACAGAATAATTCTACTATTACCAAACAGCACTCGCTAGAAACAACTAGACACTTTATATCTGCACAAACTGGCTCCAACTACCCTTCTATGATCACCAGATTCTTCTATCTGCACTCTTAAATTTCTTAGGATTAAGCAGAAAATGGTTCTCAATTTCTATCCCCCTTGGAAAAAGGAGACTCAGACTCGAGAGGCTTTATATAGTCACCCCATTCGGAGTTCTAGCAAAAGTCGTTGTGGTAGCGCCGTGAGGTTTATTTTGAAATGACAGTAATAAAATATATTTTTGATGTTTCAATTAGAGGTCTTGCCAAGCTAGTAAGACTGTGGTTTCTGGGAGCTTTGAGACTGGATGCAGAAAGTATATTTGTACGAGTTTTGAGCAAATTTGATCTCGAGGAAATTAAGTTATTGAAGTTCAAAGTTCAAATAGCTTATACCTGACTCAAACAATAAATGTACATAAAATTATACAAATAGTTTTATGTATGACTGCAACAATAGATGCACGATTGAATATCTTTAGTTAAAGTATAAAAAATATAGATAGAGACAAGTAAGCTATTCAGGATATTCGACTTTAAAATGGATATTGGTCATGTTCAAATTCAATGGAAAAGAGAGCATAACTTTCTTAGCAAAATGAAGGCTAGAATGATCCATATAGCAAAGAATGCAATCAGGTTTTGAGTACCGAATTTGAAAATATACAATTCCTTCAACTGTAGTAGATATTGGATAGCAACTTTACCAGATAATTTAGATTCACCTTCAGTTCTGACACCGAATGAGAATGGTACTTCACCAATTGTAGAGTTTTGTGGCAATGGCAATTTAGCTAATAATTCCAAAGCGATCTTGAAACCAGAAGAATTGATATCCTTTGGATTAGCTTGAGTTAAATATTTCTTCTGTAAACCGAAAAATCCAGACATTGGATCAGAAGCGGTAGTCAAAGGTCTAGCTAACATTCTAGCACCACTAGAGATGATTCTTCTGTACAATGGCCAATCCTTATCTATACCAACACCTGGTGCATATCTAGTACCTAGAGCAAAAGGATGTTTATGTAAAGAATCAAACATTGTAGGAACTGATTCAGGTGGATGTTGTAAATCTGCATCCATACAGATTAAATATTCACCTTTAGCTTCATGGAAACCCTTCATAACAGCGGATGACAACCCACGTTCATCAGTTCTGACAATAATACGAACGTTGTAACCTTGTTTTTGCAAAGCTTCCACTTCTTCAACAGATCCATCATTGGAGTTGTCATCGACAAAGATAAGTTCAGTGGTTTGAGAACCAGCATTGCCAAGAGCAGCAAAAAGACGTGTGGTCAATGGCTTGATATTCAATTTTTCATGGTAAGCTGGAACAATGACAGATTGAGTAATTGACATGGCGTATTCGAGGTTATGGTATTGTGCAGACAGTTTATCCAACCAAAAATTGCAGTCAAAAAATACAAGAAAGAAGTGCTATCCAGAAGTACATGTTGTTTTGTATTTGACAACGTATAAATATTATTTTATTTTTTACTATGAAGAATCATATTGGACGCGTATTAAGAAGAAAATGCGCCGCGTGCAGGAATCGAATGGCCATTTGGCATTACTGGCACTACCAAGACTGTCAAATGTAGTTAACAATGTCTTGTAGTGCTTATACAGGTGTATTATCACAATATTTTCTCTCTATTGTTACCAAATTTTATTGGCACTACTTTCTTTCTCATGATTGGAACTGTGATTATAACGGCTCTTCAATCCAATTTTACAATATGTATACTTACATATGTATGTATTTAAGTATGTATATACCAAGTTAACAATTATATTCGTAGTAGAAGTTGGTGGATACACTTCAGTACTTATCTTCGTCTGTTAATGAATGAATCACCATAATAACGGACTCATATAGGCGAGTTCACATACTAAAATCAAAGTGTCACAAATTAATCTGGAAAATAAATAAAAATATTTAAAATTCAACGTGGCAGAGGACCCTCCACATGGATCAAATAGAGTTGAGCTTGACAAGGGTGCAATGCGATGTTGACACCAATAAAGATTGTGAAAGCTAATTTTGTTACCCGAAAAGATATTGGTTTGCAGGAGAAAAGGACACCATGACAGTAATTGCTAGATCAACGTTCAAAACGGTAACTGAGAACCGGATCTAAGTGTGGCATCTTTGTCGTTTAGATCTGGATCTCTCAGTGGTTTGAAGAATTGAACAGCATGTGCGATTTCGATCTCAAATAACTGTATATAAGATATTTGAGAGCAAAATACTTGTGGTTCTTCCACCATTGGCCTTGCTATTCTTGTAAATCGAACCACTTGTGTAGGATCAATACTAACATCACTGTAATACACTAATTTTTTTATTTTATTAAAAAAAAAAAAAAGAAATGGATTTTGAAACGAATGAAGATTTAAATGGTATCAGGTTCTCTTGGAACGTATTCCCATCTACTAAAACTGATGCGACTAGAAACGTTGTTCCTGTTAGCTCTCTGTATACTCCATTGAAAGAGATAGAAGATCTAGGCATTGGTACATATAATCCAATCATATGTAGCGCTCCACATTGTCAAGCTGTATTAAACCCATATTGTGTCATTGATCCAAGGAACAATTCTTGGACATGTCCGTTCTGTAATGTTTCAAACCATTTACCACAGCATTATGCAAACATAACTCAAGAGAACATGCCAATGGAACTGCAAAACACCACTGTGGAATATATCACAAATAAACCTGTTCAAATTCCGCCAATTTTCTTCTTTTTGATTGATACTACCGCTGAAGAAGAAAATATCGATTCTTTGAAAGAATCTTTGATCACCTCTTTATCATTATTGCCATCTAATGCTCTTGTTGGATTTATGACTTATGGTAGTGTTATACTTTTACATGATCTTTCCAGTGAAAATATTGATAGATGTAGTGTATTCCGTGGTGATAAAGAATATCAATTCAAAGAACTAGTAGAAATGTTATCTGGTCAAAAAATTTCAAATATAATGAATGCTAATCCATCAAATAAAATAACTCCATTTTCTTTAAACAGATTTTTCTTACCATTAGAACAAATTGAATTTAATTTAACACAATTATTAGAAAATTTATCACCAAGTAAATGGGGTGTTCCTGCTGGTCATAGGCCAATGAGATCAACTGGTCAAGCTTTAAATATTGCAACATTATTGTTACAAGGTTGTTATAAGAATTTGGCTGCAAGAATTATTTTATTTTCTTCTGGTCCATGCACTTTAGGGCCTGGTATGGTGGTATCAACAGAACTAAAAGATCCTCTCAGATCACATAATGATATCGATAATGATCGCGCTACCCATTTCAAAAAAGCAATCAAATTCTACAATCAAATTACTGAAAGACTTGTTGCAAATGGTCATACAGTTGATATTTTTGCTGGTTCTTACGACCAAATTGGTATGCTAGAAATGCAAAATTTAACAGATTCAACTGGTGGTATACTTTTATTAACAGATGCATTTTCAACTGCCATCTTTAAACAGACATTTTTGTCCATGTTCTCTAAAGATGGTGGAGGTTATCTAAATATGGCTTTCAATGGCACCATTGCTGTTAAAACTAGTAAAGATCTGAAGTTGCAAGGATTAATTGGTCATGCATCCGCAGTGACAAAGACTAATGCTCAAAATATCAGTGATTCTGAGCTTGGTATTGGTGGGACTTCAACTTGGAAAATGTCTGCGTTATCACCAAGACATTCATATGCATTTTTTTTCGAAATTACTCATACCGCTGCATCGAATGCTGCTGCTGCTGCATCAATCAATCCACGTTTAGCATATACCCAATATATTACAAGTTATCAGCATGCATCTGGTACAAACCGTATTAGAGTGACAACAGTGGCAAATCAAATTTTACCATTTGGTACACCAGCAATTGCTGCATCATTTGATCAAGAAGCTGCTATTGTAATCATGGCAAGGTTAGCTGTTCATAAGTCGGAAACAGATAAGGGCGTTGATATCATTAAATGGGTTGATAGAACTCTAATTAAACTATGTCAAAAATATGCAGATTACAATAAAGATGATCCATCATCTTTCAGATTAGCACCTAATTTTTCATTATACCCACAATTTGCTTATTATTTGAGAAGATCACAATTTTTAAATTTATTCAACAACTCACCAGATGAAACAGCATTTTACAGACATGTCTTCAAAAGGGAAGACACTACGAATTCATTGATAATGATCCAACCAACATTGACATCTTTTTCCATGGAAGATGAACCGCAGCCAGTGTTACTAGATTCTATCTCATTGAAACCAAATACCATCCTTTTATTGGACACATTTTTCTTCATTTTAATATACCATGGTGAACAGATTTCTCAATGGCGTAAAGCTGGATACCAGGATGATCCACAATATGCAGATTTCAAGGCATTACTGGAAGAACCGAAGATTGAAGCTGCAGAGCTTCTAGTAGACAGATTCCCATTGCCAAGATTTATTGATACAGAAGCTGGTGGTTCGCAAGCAAGATTCTTGCTATCCAAATTAAATCCCTCAGATAGCTACCAAGATGTGGCAAAAACAGGCGGTCTGGCCGTCCTAACAGATGATGTCTCATTGCAAAATTTTATGCTACATTTACAACAAGTTTCTGTCAGTGGTCAACCATAGACTCGTACCACTGCGTTTCAGTACACCTAACTTTAGTGTGCTACACATCAGCATATCATTTCGAATGTGGGAAAAGACAACTGTAATAAGCTTATTTCAGCAACACATGTTTGAAATTTACAAGGACTGTACACATTCTCAGTACGTACAACTGTACGTCTGTATTTATATTTTTGATATATATAATAAAAAACCGACGCACCTATTTTTCTCATCCAATATCAGCCCAAGGAGGATCAGACCACAACCAAAATATTCACAGAAATTGCGTCAACAGTCTAAGCTATACACCATTGCTTCAATTCTCCTCGTTGTTTCGCCGGGATCGAAATTGTCTGCGTTCTTACATTAAATATCAGCACTTATTTACTGTCGCCCCTTCGTAACGGAATTGGTTTGACACGTAAAGGAAACCTTTAAAAACACCAAATTACATAGTTAAGGCTCATTAACAGCCTTGATCGTCAAAAAGTTTGATTTCAGCACAAATTGGTCTGAATTTCAACTGGTAATCATCTGGAACTCAATTGAAAATGTTTGACAAAGTTTGGCGTGGTTTTGATCCCCAAAACCAGCTTGAGAAGCCCAATATTAATGATGAAAATGTAGATAATACTGCTAATGATGAGGTTTCTGTCAAGCAACCGTTGTTACCCATGCTGTTGAAAGAAGAGAACAATAAGCTTTATAGTTCTAGAAAGGCTGCTGGTGTGAGCAAAAACACTTATAGAAGAACGAGCAATTCAAAATCGTCCAATCTGGACAGGAAGATCAATAGAATTGGACCTGTTTGGAGGTATCTCAAAAGTATATTCTCCAATAACAAGAATGAAGTAGACTCGATTAAGCAAATTAACGATGATCTGCCAGTTTTATTGCCACGATCAAGCTTAATGGTGGGATCAGTTGTAGGAAATCGTAGTTTAAGAGAAAGAATTCGTAGAACAGATGCATTTAAAAAAATTTTAGAAGATGCCCGTTACACAGAAAGGAGAAGGAATGAGCTTAGCGGTAAGAGAAGTCATAGGTTTTCTAGAATGAATAGAGGAAGTAAAATGGGCGTTGCATATTCCTACCATGATGAGATTAGTGCTCTGCAAGAGCACAACGAATGGTTAAGTAAAGACTTAGCTTTACTTAGAAAAGAGCATGAAAGGACTAAACGACAATTAAAATTTGCTAAAGAAAAAAATGCATTATTGGAATCTCTGTTAGATGACGCTAAAATAGATAATGACTATTTGAAATCAAGAAGACATATTAAGAATTTTGAAAAAGAATCAGTAAAACCTCTTGAAGAAATACCTGCTTCACCTAAAAAGAAAATGATACCTCTATTTACTTCGAGTCCAATAAGAAAATCTTCCTCACTAAATGGAGATACCCCCAGGGCAGATTTGTTTGGATCGAAAAATAGGTTGTTTGATAATTTTCCGGAATTACCTAGCACACATACTTTGAAGCATGAATCGTCTAGTAAAGAGTCCTTGAAGCATGAGTTGTCTAGTACTGAATCTCTTAAGCATGAATCATCTTTCATAAATTCAAAATTGTCCTCAAACTGAGCATCATATCAAAACTTTGTTTGCTCTGCATAAATCTCTAAGTTTACCTTTGACAGTGCAAGCAACAAAAGTTTCAGCTACAAAGACACTCATGGTAATAAGTCCATATTCATTAGTTTAAATCCCCCAAAAAAATATTCTCAGTGATTTTAAGATATTTGTCACACTCATATAGAGAGATGCATATAATCATGTAATATATAAAGTATATATTCATGGAATATACAATGCTAACTACTCTTATTGTGTGTGCGTTTTCTTTTATAGCAGGGGATATGTATCTACTAGTATTGATGTATTCTATACTACTATACATTGAGAAGAAATAAGGAAAGGCAAACTTTCTTAAAAGATGCATGATAAAAAGTCTTCGTTCAAGTTTCTTAATAATGAGCGATGAATATGAATATGGTTCATGTGTATACTTTGACGTTATTTTCCTTATCAGTTACTTTGGCACTCTCAATTTTCACTTTAGCAACATAAACATGATCACCTTGTACAAATATGCGTGCATCTGGATTAGTTTTCAGAAGCAATTCTTTGTAATAGGCAGATTCTTTCGTATCTGGAGAAACCAGTGTGGCATGACCTTTGATTGTAGCACTCATTTCATTCAATTCTGATTGGTTCAAATCTTGTAATAAATTCAGCAATCTGCTGCTACCTGATCCATCAGCGCTTGGCTCGGGTGAAAGCATTGTGGGAGTCCCCACTTCCGACAACGTTCTCTTCTTTACAGAGAGGTTATTTGCTGTGACCCAATCGTGAAACAGTAGTGAGACATGAGGGTTGGAACTGATATTATCGTATTTTTCAGTATTGGCATCTGTTGCAAAAATGATATAAGCACTGGAATCTGAATTTGAATTTGAAGCATCAGAGCCAAACACTTTAGAAGATGGCACATAAACATAATTCATCAAGGAAACTGATGGCACACAATCTGATGAACATGTTGCCAAATGTACATATTTTGACGTCTTAATGAGTTGTAGTAAATGTTCAGGAAACTTCTCGGTGCATGACATTTCTTAGCTGATTCAATTGGTTTTTGCCACTGTCACTCGTAATGAGAAAAGTGAATAATATCGAGATCTAAGTCTTGTCAACTTTTCAAGTTGTACATTTCAAACTGCTATTAAAGCTTTAAAGGTTTGTCAGCTTGAGTAAGGCGACAGTAATAAAAGCTTCCACACGTGATATTGGACAACAATTGACAATTTATCAAGTTCATTCGACCAGTTGAAGGTTTATCCAGATTGTCATGGTTGTATATATTTCTAAAGTTTGGATTTGTTTGTGATTAAGTGCTCTGTAAGATTGGAGTCCACTTTGTTAGGATATCTGTACATTGCGAGTGATATTCCTTGAGGTCATTATTCTTTGATATAGCTAACAGTACGCGATCGATCTTTGTTTCTTTCACTGTTCCTGTGTCAAAGACCGATTCCACATCTTTCATGTTGTCTTGTATTCGTTCTAGGATTTCATGAGCTTCTGTTTTCTCATCTGTGTTTGGAGGTTCCTCTCGCTGGAGAAGCAACAGTTGTAGACGACGTTTAAGCAAGCCACTAATTTCAGTTTTTCTGCGTATATCCCAGAGAGGCTTTATTATTTTTGGTGGTGGAGTTAGTGGTTTCATAGGGGTAGAAGTAATGGTTACAGCAGGTTCAGATTTGGACTTGGTGCTGCCCTTGGGTCTGCCACGTTTTCTGCCTGGCACTTTAACCGGTGTTTTGCTTGCCTTTGTACCAGGTGGTCTGCCAGGTCTTCTTCCTGGTGGTCTGCCTGGCTTTCTACTTGGTGGTCTACCAGGCCCTCTACCCGATGGTCTGCCGGGGCTTCTGGCTGGTGGTCTACCTGCTTTCCTGCCTGGCGGTCTACCACGTTTCCTCGGAGCCTCAGCAGATTCAGGTTGGATATCTTCATTAGCAGTAGTTTTTCTTAGTGCACTACGTCTCGTACCTGTTGGAAGTGTAGCATGAAGCGTAGCATCTTTCTCTAAGGGCGTTGAAGGCTGTTCATCAATAGAATAACCACTGGATCTAGTAACCCGTCTTCGAATTGTTGTAACTCCGTTGGCACCTGTATATCTATCACGGTTCGTTGTAGAGTCTGCTGAAATTTTATCATTCATTTCAGCTAATTTCAATAATTGCATAGCTATTTCCTTTTTACTTTTCCTTCCTCGTTTCTTCCCAACTCTTGGTTTAGTTACACTAGATTGTTCAGGTTCTAATGTATTACTCGTTCTTCGCGTTCCTCTGAGCCTGGTAGCCAATATGTTTGCCTCATTTGCACCTTTAGATGGGCCTTTACTTCTAGTAGTTCTTCCCACAGAAATTGTCTGTTTTTCATTTCTTGTAGTAGTTCTTACGTTGTCAGTACTTTCTTCATTAGAAGAGTTTGAAGAACCATCCTCCACGGTATTGCCAGAACGCAATCGGCGCTTCCTTTGTGGCTTTTCAGCAGCAAGTGTATTCTTTTGAGTCTGTCTTCTGGTTTGTCTACTTACATTCGATGCTTCGTGAGATGTCGGTTCTGTCAGATTTTCTTGTCTTGATGAAGTTGCGTCACCACGAGCTTCTGATGTTTGTGGTTCTATTATTTTCTTCTTTCTGCCTCGTTTTTTGGGTATTTTGGGTACAGTAGCATTTTCCTCACTTGCAGTCTTTGATCCAGCTCTCTTTGCTACTTTCGTATCATCAGTTTTTTTAATTCTTCTCGTATATTTCCTTTTAGGTCTGTCCAAAGCTGCTTCAACCTTATTTTTCTTACCCATAGTAATAGTGCTTACTTCAGGTTTATCTACAAGCTGTTGATCTCCACCTTCTTCAATTCTAGGCAGTTTAACCAAAACTTTGGAACGATTTTCAGCTGTCAGTCTCTTCCTTACAAAACTATCCAAATCTTTGTGTTTTTTTGCAGTCTTAAATGCCACAACTAAATCACTAGCTGGTTCAGAGCTTGTTTTAAACTCATTCAGTGAGGATTCGATATCTTTCATAGTCAAAGGTCGAAGCATGCTTGATCTCGACCAATAGTAAGTCGGGTCATTAAAGAAAGCTACGCACACACAATTAGGCTTCTTACGGTTCATAACCTTCCTCGTAAGCAGGTACTGTGGGAACACAATCCCGGGCCAAGGAGCAAACCTACCAACCTTGCATAATACCAAATCACCTACTTTCCAGTCTACACTTTCCTGTCCAGCCTTTGGCCTTCCTCTCATAACCCTACTATACTCGACCTGGAGAACACGGTCAGACTAACAGTTTTTTAGCCTCTGAACGACAGAGCAAAAGTACAATTGACATTTTCATTGAGCTCTTCATTACCTCTTTTTGTATTGTTATTATTGATGATTGTTAAATTAAAGATACCGCAAATGGCGTCTGCGGGAATTAATGCCTGAAGAGGCATATTTTCCAGTTATTGGATAATAAGGTCTTAAATAATCTTGTATATATACAAATTTTTGAAAAAGCAGAATGTTTCTGGTGTGGTCAGTTTGCTTTGCTTGGGAGACGTCTCTTAGGTCCTCGAGATCTGCTTTTGATGAGTGATCTTAGAGGTTTCGTCTGCTGGTTGTCACTCGTTATTGAGGTTGCTGAGGACGAATGCATTTTCCCGCTGAAGCTAGAGAGAGGGCTGCCTTCTTTATCGGAGCTGCCAGGTTCTGGTCTATTCCTAATCTTGTGTGCGAGTAATACGGCTTCCAGATTCTCTCTTGTGTTTTTCTTCTTCAGTTCCATTGAGGTCATTGGATCATTACTGGAGTTTGAGAGCGCCGAGTCTTTGTTCATCTTCTCTCTCATGGATTGCGCTTTCTTAAGAGCTTCTGGTAAAGATATTTTCCTCTCAGGCACATTTGGTGGGGATTTCAAATCTTTCAGTTTGGCTATACCTTCAATACTGGTTGGTTCAGAGTGTGTAGTGCTAGAGACGGTTAAAGATGAGGATGTAGCTTTTTTCAAGTCACTTGCCTTCTTTAACGCTTCTGGTAATGTTGGCTTTCTTTTGGACACAGGTGGAGCTGTTTTTTTCAAGGTTACTTTCTCTTTATCCTGTAAGATATGTTCCTTTGTGAGTTTAAGTGCCTCTTTTGGTTGTTCAACAGATCTTAGTTTAGGTAATACTATGCCTTCTTTTTTTGGAGGTGGTTTGGGAGCTTTTTTAGCTACAGGTTTCAGTGACAATGAGCTAATTTCTTTTTCCAGTAAGACACCTTCATCCGCTACTCTATCCACAGTAGTGGTAGAATCCTTGAGAACTTTCGGTTTAATTGGGATTATAGGAGCTTTGGTTGCTTTAACATGCAAGGCTCCATTCTTGGAATTGGCTAAGGCAGATGTGATAAAACTTTCAGAACGTGGTAGCTTAGATGGCGATTTCTGTGGCATTATAGTCACTTGAGAAGGATCTGATGAACTTTTAGTTTGAATGGAATCTAAAAAATCATGCTTGTTCTTATCATGTAGAGACATGCGAGATGGTAATGGTAATGTGACTGGTTGTATTTCCTTTCCAGGTTGCTTGAGAGAATGCATTTCGATTTTTGAAGTCTTAGGTAATGGTAATGAAGGATCTGAATCAAGGAGTGATACTTTGGTTAATTTGTTGTGTTCCAATGAGTTGATAAACCCTACGGGCTTAGCACGAATGTCGCCATTAGATTGAAGAACTGCACTTTTCAAAGGAAGTGCCGGTTTCGTATTTCTGTTTACTGGTGGTAACTTTTTTTCTTTCTCTATTGCAGGAAACTTTTTGTCAAACTCAACTGGTGTATCATCCAAATCTATCATAGTGATTGCGTTTGAATTGTGATTGTTTGTTGAAGTACGAGTTGAATTTTTACTCCTAAATGCCCCACTCCCAATAACAGACCCATTAACTGTACTTGTCTCAGAGCGTCCGTGTATAGTACCTAATAAATCTTTATCCATTGTTTTTGACGAGACAAAATCTCCCACTGGCATTAAGTTTGACTTTTTTGGTGGTAAAGCAGGAACTTCCTTTTTATGCGCAGTATGTTCATCAGATGGCAATATTTTAGCTTCCTTGTCACTACCTAACATGGAGTTACGAGTAGTTGACTTTTTAGGCAATGGAGGAGGTATTTTTCTGGTAGAGGAGCTGGATGGCTCCAATGGTTCTATTACAGGTGAGCTCGGTTCATCAGTAAAGTTGACTGTATTGTGTAATTTCTCATTCGCTTTAGTTTTATCTGCTCTCGAATTTGTCAGAGACGTCTTCTGCCTTAGCTTTCTCGCCTTTTCCATCATTTCCTTCCCACGTTGAGAGTTGCGCTGTCTTTCTGTTTCTCTTGAGGACTGGTCATTGTCATATTTGTAATTGTTATACCTAGATTTGCTACCATATTCATCACGGCTCGTGTCATAAACGAATCCTCTCCTATCATCTCTGTATGAGCTTTTGGAAAACTTATATTGTTTCTCAATTCTAGCAAGCCTCGAGTCAGGTTCCTCTTCTTCTAGATCTTTTGCCAATGCGCTATATTTTCTTCTATCCTTCTCCTGTCTTTCCATATAGTTTTTTCTTCTCTCATGTCGTTGTCTCCTCTCTTCTCTCTCTTCATCTGACACATTATAATCTCTCACCAGTTGTGGATTTCTTTTAGGTAAAGGTGGAAGAATATCGTCGTTGATTTGACCATCATCCGTATGTTCTTCTCTTGCTGCTCTTGGTTTACCTCTGCTTGGATACAGCTTCCTCTTTTCTGCAGGAGATAACTCTTGATCACTGTCTTGGAACGCAGTTGGATGATCATTTTTCAGTTTTTGCAAAATTTTATAGTCTTCCTCAGAGATGATAAATTTTTTAGATTTTTCTGGTTCGTCGTAACCTCTGGTTGTATTACGCTTGGGAGAAGTCTTTTCATAAATGTAAGCAGATTGATAACTATAATCTGATTCTCTTCGCATTGGTTCTGGATTATCGAGCTCAGCGTACATAGCTCTCCCACTGGTCTCTTGCAGACTCTCAAGTCTCGAATCACGATCCAATCTGGGTTCGTTGTGCCTGCTGGAATACCTGCCATCTAGAATTTCCTTCGCTCTTGATAAACTTTGCATAGAAAACGAATTGCTCAGCTTTCCAGCTTTCGACTCACCATAGTTTAGAGTACCCTCTCTCCGCTGTTCATCAATATCCTCAACTCTGTCTAAGAAACTGTCCAGATCATCGTCATTATACTGTGGTCGCATTCTTCTTCTCTCAGTCTCTGATTCGTGCAGCATCGAACCCAGGTTCAATTTGGCAGACCAAATGGTATTAATGTTTTCTCAATTCAGACTAGTCAATCAGCGATATATGAGACTTCTAGTAGTCTTTAATGTCAAAAGTCTCTAATATGGTGTTGCTAACAAAACTAGTTTCTTGGTATTATTGGTCCTTATAAAGCTGAACTTGTCACGTGAAGTGTCACTATAATACGGTCCAAAGTTAGAGTCATCCATTTGACATCAAACGTATACATATTTTGGTTCCTTTGAAGCTTGAAAGATGGTACAGAAAGTTGGCTTTCCAACAGTTGTATTTTGATCAAAATAGGTTGTGTTTAGCTGTAATTTTAATACAAATAGAATATAAAGTTCAAAACAGACATTAAACACAGACTGACGTCCATTACCTAATGTATATATGTCTTTGTAAAACCCAGTTCAAGTGTGTTTCGTTGGTATTTCTAGCTTTCGTATTTGTATTATTACATACTGTTCAATTCAGAAACTTTATCAATAATGATGCTATATTTGGTGTCAATGGTGCTTATATTACTACATATTGTTGTATGGTGATTGCAGAATATATCGTGTCATCACTGCAGAATAGATTCCACTACTAGGCGAGGATGTGTGAAATATTGTGAAGATAGTTTTTTCGAAAATGGTAAATATACTAATTTCAACGTAACTCAATTGATGACTTCCTTCTGGATAAATACACTTGAAAGCCACAGAAGACAAAAAAAACGAGGTATACCAATGCAGCCAAATAGACGGTATGGGCCACAGCAGGTCCATCCTCCGGATCGTTTATCGAACCAACCATCGATTCATGGCTGGTGTTGAACAAATGCGCAATTACTGAGAGTATAACAACACCAAACGCAGATATAACAGTGCATGCCCATGCGGGACCAGTCTGTAAGAAAGGTATGATATTTTGACAAAGCGTTTAATTTGTCAAAAACAGTTTTTGTTAGTCTAAAATACTCTGGGAACATCTATAAACAGAATATCCAGAAGATGTTAACATACTGATACAACAGGTTTCATCGTTTTCCAATGCAACTAGACGCTATTGTGGTCTTTTGACTGGCTCTGTCACGACTATCTCACTATTTAACCTTCTTTTAAGTGGTAAACAATTTCATATAAGGTTGATTTCGCTGCGTCAGTAATTAAAAAGCCGTGAATGAAGTGACAGTAAGATAAAAATGTAGAATACAGTTTTTAAGCTGTTTATTAGACAGGTAAGACGAGAAGAAAGTATCATGTACTTTATTTTCCTAGGATGTATATATATTTCCTTTTTTTTTGGAAACATTAGTACCTTTTTTGGTGCAAGTCTAGTTAGATTATAACCATGGGAATAAGTTTAGTATATAGGAGCTTTGAACATAGCAAAGTATGCTGTTAGTTTCTTTGATAAATATAGACAGTTTGGTGGTTTTTTAAGGGTATCTTTTGTTTGCTTAGAAAGACAAAATTTCAATTCAAGTGGTGGATAAAATTGAAGTAATACAATTTACCGGGAAGCTTTGAAATATCATTGCTACTCTTGCTATATGGCAGTGTGTATAACAAGCATGATGGTATTCGGTTGATTATACCACTGTAGAATCCAAATATTTGGAAATGCATTGGGCCAAAAATAGTAGAATTCTAATCGTACGTATTAGTATGGAAAAGATAAAAGAGTTGTTTATCTTTGACTCTAACTTTAAATTCATATTTCTTCATGTTTTAATGAATTACCAGAGGCACTGAAGTAAAGCTCATTGGACATAACTGCAATGATTTAAGCTGTCTTTGAAAAAATTTATGTTTTGTTTTCTTAAGGACGATAATTTAAATATTCAAAACCTAATATTGATTAAATTTATATCATTGAAAAATACATATCGGTACCAAGCATTTAAATGATGTTCAAATTGTGTGCCCTACTTATTATTTAATGATTAAAAAAATGTTAGCTCCTTGGAACCACCGAAACAAAGCAGTAGAGTGAATAGTTTGATTTATTTTTGAGTTCACAATTCAAAAATATTTATTATTTTCCTCGTTGGAAAGTAAGGTTGGCAGTTCTCTACATACTTTGACGAGAACTGGGTCAGTCAGTAAGTATAGTATGTTCTTGTGGGTAATTATACTTGGCCAATTAAATTTGCCAGTGACAGTAACATATACAGCATCGTGTATTTCGTTCTTATATGTGTATGTCCTGAATTACTTGAAATAAGAATTAAATAACAGTGTAACAGAGATAATTATATTGAAATTTATATGATATAAAATTGTACAATATATAATTGATGCCACATAGGAACAATACAGACAGATAGAAAAATTCAAAATATAGAACACTAGCATATGCCAATAACGTAGAAACGCAAGCATGCCATGGAGTCTTGTCTGAAATGCAACAATAAAGGAACACTAATCTGGACTTATAAAACAACAGTAAATACTATATTATATCTTAATATAGCAATGGGTATCGTATATGGAAAGTTGGTACATTTCACCTTTCAATGCATCTTACTATAGTCCTCCTAAGCTATTTGAGGGAACGTTAAGTATTATGAGTTATCCAGCAGAGATTAAATATCCATAGAGAAATTGAAAACCAGATTTTATTATTACAATAAATTATACTGCATGAGAAGCAATGTTATGATGTTCCAAAAATTCAACAATTATTTATCGTTAATGTCGTCATTATAAAATATATATTAATATTTGCTAGTACTTCTTGATACTATTAATGCACAATGCCACAGCAATATTTTGCGGTATACATGCAAACCATAGCTCTAAGCTGCCATAATATATTGATTAATTCCTTTTATTGCACTGCTCTTGTAATATTGTTATTGCAGTCGCGGTTGCAAAAAGAACGTAAAAACAAGAAACTGAAGCTATTGTAAGAAATTAAGAGACCCGAAGAAGCTCTTCTTCGTTACTGGATGACTCCTAGGTGGTCAGGTTGACTGTGGTACAGTTTTTTATGTACAAACCGCACCAATCACCAATTTCTCTACTTGAAAAGCAAATTTGATGGATTAAAAATGCATTCTAGGTAAACCTGACGCAATAATTCACCTTTAAGAACTCTCAGAGCCTGGTTGATGCTTACTTCCTTGATAATTCCCATATTATTGTTTTGTAGTGAAAATTCACGTGATGCCCATCAAGCTTCATTACTCTATACTGAACAATTTGATATAACCATAAATTAGAATATACTGCAATTACCTCTCCATGGGACCCTCATTTGCCATAAAAAAGTGAAGTGGAGGTGAATTTGGTGTACCAAGATTGTTCCCATTGAATTCAGCGTAATTGGTTGCACTTGGACGGGTTTAACTGGGACTTATCCAACATTACAAAGTACAAACAAGAATTGTAATTGAACTCATCAGAGCCAAGTATCATATATTGCAGCGATAACAAGACTTCCACATGAGTAAGCCTGACTTGACCAACGAGGATGCTGCCTATGAGGTGCTTCTGGGAAAAGGTTTGGGTGGATTAGAGATAGATTCGTACATTTCACAGAGGACGGCAACTAGCCATTTGCCAGATGCTATTGATTTTGCTAATGAAGACGAATTGGCAGACGAGGAAGAACCATTCGAAGATAACGTGTACGAGCAAGTAGAGAGCAATACCCTCTTCAATTCAAATGAAGTTGGTATTACCAATTATATGGAGGAAACGCTAGAAGTTAAAAAAATTAACAAAGAACAAGAAGATGCATTACTCTTGAAATCATATTTTCCTACTTTCAAAAAAGGTCAATCTGTTAATTGGAATAAATTACTTTACAGAAGGAAAAAATATTACGATTGGCAATACCTTAAAGATATCAAAATCGGAACAAATATAACACCTTTGATACCTTTGAATATAAGGTTTCATGTACAACACGACCAAGATAGAGTTTTCAAAATAAATCCAAATGTGTCACGTACGAGGAAAAGAGGCATTAAGATATGTTCATTGGATGATCTACATAGTGATCATAGACAACAGAAAGTGCAAAAGAAAAAAGATTATTCCATACCTGACGAATTATTTATTGCCACAGATGAATGGGATTATGATAAAATGTTAGGTAATATTGACAAAAATGAATCAGAATCGAACATACTAGCAAATATCAATGTAAATAATGTCAGAGAAGAATTAAACGATTGGAACTGGAATGAAGATGATCTTATTGATGCTAAGCTTGATTCCTCGGTGGCATTCTTGGATAGAAATGATGAAAAATTATTACTTGTTCAAAGGTCACAACCCACACACACTGCACAACAATCTTCATCTAACAACACATCAGCTACTAAGACGTTCCCATTGAAGGATAAAGGTATTTTAGCCAAATTTAACATATCAAATGATGAAGAATACCTGGTATTAAAACGTAGTCATCAATCCAAAATCAGATCCACAGTTTCCAACCTTAATATTGAACATTCAAAACCCGCAGTACGTTTACAATCTCCATATTACAAAGTATCTTTGCCTCGACAAGACCTTCGCTACTTTCATAGAAGAAATTTTGGTGCTAAGATGAGACCGGGCACTCATATAGTTTTCTCTAAACTGAGGAACAGGAAACGTAAACGTGATAAAGGTAAAGACGTCAGTGAGTCCTTTGCAAGTACTCAAGATTTAACAGTTGGTGATTCTGCACCTGTTTATTTGATGGAGTACTCTGAACAAACTCCAATTTCATTATCTAAATTTGGTATGGCAAGTAAACTAATAAACTATTATAGAAAAATAAATGAAATGGATGCCTCTAGGCCGAAACTACCTATTGGTGAAACTCATGTTTTAGGTTTACAAGATAAATCACCATTTTGGAATTTTGGTTTCGTTGATCCAGGTCATATCGTGCCAACGTTATACAATAATATGTTTCGTGCACCTGTTTTCAAGCATGAAGTTTCCGGTACTGATTTTCTTTTAATTCGTAGTTCTGGTAATGGTATCAATAATCGATTTTATCTGAAACATATTAATCATTTATTTGCAGTAGGTCAAACATTACCTGTCGATGAAATACCTGGTCCAAATTCAAGAAAAATCACATCGATGCGTACAACGAGACTACGTATGATCGTGCATCGTATATTAAATAGAACCCCATCCCGTGCAATAACTATTGAACCTATAACAAAACATTTCCCTGACCAAGACTATGGTCAAAACCGACAAAAAATAAAAGAATTCATGAAGTATCAAAGAGATGGTCCCGAAAAAGGTCTATGGAAACTAAAAGATAATGAACCTAGACTAGATAATGACAACGTGAGAAAGCTGATATCACCAGAACAAATTGCAGAAGTTGAATCGATGGGCCAAGGTTTGCAATTTAAGACAGACAATGAACTATATAATTTCGATGATAAATTGGTTAGTTTGGAGGAAAGTTTAGCTCCATGGAATGCAACTAAAAATTTCATAAATGCAACTCAAATGAGAGCAATGCTGCAAATCCATGGCCCTGGGGATCCAACCGGTTGTGGTGAAGGGTTATCATTCCTTAAAACTTCAATGAAAGGGGGATTTATTCGGGACAAATCTACTTCAGATATATCAAAATTTTCATCTACGAGTAACAAAGCAGGTGGACATACGTATAATGTTGCACAGCAACAAAAATTATATGACAACGAAATAAGAAAAACATGGTATGTTCATGCTAGATCGTTGAGTATACAAAATCCATTTGAAGAGATGGATAATCCAGATGAGGTTAATCCTACTAATACTCATGTTAAAACTGATCGTGATGATGGAAAAGTTTTGAAGATTATGCGTAAGAAAAGAGATTCTAACGGTATCATTCAACGTGAGACAATTATTATTCATGATCCACGTATTATTCGTGGGTACTTAAAAAGCAAAGAAATGCGTAACCGTGCTAACTTGGATGTTGAGAAGATTTTAGATCAAGAAACTCCAAAATTAGAGAATGCCAATGATTTGGAACTACAGAAGAAGCTATTACAGAATGAGTTAGCCAATCTAGAAAAATCTCAACAGAGACGTGCGGCCAGACAATCTTCCAAAAAGAAGGAAAATTCAATTGCAATGACACCTATTGGAGATATGCCAAGCACACCAAGTGATAGCATAAGTGGGTCCCCAGGAAAGAAACCTACAAAGAACAAGAATACGAGCAGAAGATGTGCCACCTGTGGGCAAATCGGCCATATCAGAACTAACAAAGCCTGTCCAATGTACAAAGCTCCTGATACAAAATCACCAACCCCGAACCTCTGATAAATACAGCCATATCTTGTTCTTGGAAAGGCTGCGCTAGCACTTTATGCAGAGCTAATATCAATCAAATAGGAGGCACTAGACAAGGTTATGCCAAAAAAAATGAAATTGAAGAGACATTAAATCACTTTCAAGAGCATGGACTCATATATCAATTGTGAAAGATAATATAACCTGCATATCAACGGCGTAACATTAATGAGTAAATATAAACTGTTGAATGAAGTAGGATTGCGACGCTGACTGATTTCAAGTGACTTCAATGACTTTATCATAGTAGAAGCTTACAGACATATTGAACACTGACTGAGAACCAGTATTATTTCGTTACAGATATAAGTATACGTGTATTATTATTAGTATATAGAGATAAAAACATATAGTTTTTTTTTTTTTGATAGGATGTGCTTTTTTAAGTTCAGAAATGATAAATCAAATTTTCACCACACACTTCCTTGACCAATTCAGAATCTTGGTCGTAACCAACGTAAGCAACATAACCTGGCTCACCTTTATCTTCATGGATAGGATAATGAACAGGTGGAACATGTAGGTTTTCCACGATGCAAAATGAATAGTGCTGATCATTTGGCTCGTAAGTTCTTGAAATTCTCTTCACGAGACTCTTGAACTCACCTCTTTTATCACAAGAAGGTCCACCACGAGACCACAACTTCATTACTGTGGATCCTGGACCACCAATGAGCTCTTCTTGTGGACGACAATGGAACCATTCATAATTGATTCTGGTACCGTATTTGAACCATTCAACGGCTCCCATAAGGATGAAAGCCAAAGTAATATAAAACAAGAGATTCCTGACTTGCGCAACACGTCTTGCCATCGTTATTAGTCTCTTTTATGGTTCTCTAGTACTATCAATATTATTTTTCATGGTGTAAATAGTGGTTATTTAATACCTTGAAGGCTTCTTATAGGTACACCGAGAATATCAACAATGGCAAGATCCAAGAATTTGGTGATAAAATAGGAAGAAAATGGAGTGAGAGAAGAAAAGTTTGCATTTATTGATAAATTAATTTTAGATATGATACAAATATTATTTTGATTTTTTCTGTGAAAAATTTGATCCAAAACTGTTGATTCTAGCAGTTATAAGGCCACCAGAATGACTCTCGAAAGCAGATTATAGCTTTGAGGAACGGTAGCAAATACGAGATCTGTAAACTGCCACCATGATTATCTTTACACCACTTCTATATGTTTTTTGTTTCATAATTCGTCAGAATTTTATGAACGTCCAAACGTAACAACAGAAGTAGACAATGCAACTTAACTTGATAGCAAAGTTTAACAGAGTATAAAGAATAGACATTGAAATAAAATAGAATAATATAAAATAGAGTTCTGTTTAATTTTTTTGAGATGTTTTTGAGAAGAATTTTAATGTGTCGTTGAGAAGAAAAGAAAAAGTGATCATAGAAGTTGTGCTCATTTTGAATTAATCAATTAGTTTAAGGTAAGTTTAGATTGTGAAATTACCATTAACCCAGGAATTAACCATAAGTAGAGCATTTTCTGGTTGATCATAAGGTACCATATGACCAGCATCGAAAATTCTTAAGAATGTTAATTTATCGAAACTCTTGATGACACCAGCTTTTTCATCATTTTCATTAAACCAGTTCTTCTTTTCAGATTTCAAGAATTCTTGGTGATGTCCCCATGGTAAAGCATCAGTCCAAGCTTCATTACCTAACCAATTACAGATAAAATCTTTATCACCTGCGTAGATTAAGACTGGTAAGTTGTAATTATCCAATAATTCAGTAACTTGATGATGGAAAGGTTTCATCCAATCACCGTTGAATAAGAAATTTCTATTAATGTCAAAATTACAACTTTCGAAGCTTGAGACTTCTGCACCTAATTCATTGATAACTTCTTTTTGGTTCAAATAATCATCGACGTATTGTAAAGCTGGATAACATAAGCTACCACCTTCACAAGGTTTTCTCACATCATAAACATTCTTACCAGTACGTTGATAAGGACCTAATTGAGCATTGTTACAGTAGATTGAAGCAGGTACACATGACCAGACGGATTCAGATTCGTAACAAGATTCAATGAGACTTAGACAACGATCTAAAGTTTGTTCCATGTTGTCACATTCATCAGGAGATAAAGATGGAGGAGCATCACCACCACCACAAGCCATTGGTTGATAGTAAGGGTATTGAGTTAATGGATCAGTTAAACCATTACCGATCAAGACTGAATCCAAGTTAAAATTACGTTGTTCTTCTGGATGAGATAAAATTTCTGTTGCGAAGACAGGGATGTAATGACCTGCATACGATTCACCAGCAATGTGGAAAGTTTGATTTTTGTTAAAATCAGAAAATTGCTTAAAGAATAATTGTAAGAAAGCGTACACATCTTTGGAAGCAGCAATAGTTGAAGACACTGAGGAAGAGCCATTTTCACCAACATAAGAGTAACCAACATTAACTGGTTGATCCAAAAAGATGACAGAAGCGTTATTATTCCAAGAATAAGGGTTAGAAATGGGTTTTAATTCAGGTGAAATAGAAGAAGGACCCAATTCAAAGAAGAGACCAGTCATGGAAGAGCAACCTGGACCACCATTCAACCATAAAATGACAGGATCATTCTTAGGGTCATTTCTACTTTCGAAAAACCAATAGAAGAAATGTTTATCTTCATCTAAAATATCCAAATAACCAGAATATTGGTTAACATCAGGGTCTATACCCAATTTAGCAGGGTTATTAATCTTATTCACACGCAATTGGTAATTAGACAATTCTTCAATAGATTCAGGATCATCGTTATCTAATAACGACATTTTAACGGTTGCATCCCAATTAAAGTTTTTCTTATTCCAATTCAGCTTGGAATTTGGCAATTTTTTAACCTGACCAAACAGATCTTTGAGCTTTTCAGGCAAATGGAATGGAAGAGAGCCATCCTTATGGTTCCCTTTGATCAGATTCTTATTATCCTTGATAAAATTTAATATTTTCTCATCGTTATAATCGAAATCCAAATCCAATTCTTCAAATTTATTCTTCCAAAACTGAGGAATCCAATCACCCAGATTATTCAGCAACTGACGATAAAGAGGGTCCTGACTGTCAGTTTCCATGGGGAAAGCCTTGAAGGCAGCCTGATCAAAATGTCTGGCAGAAGCAGCTGTGAGCGACACAGTAAGCAAAGCGATAGTGTGGAGTTTCATGGTGGCAGTTTTAAGATCCCACAACCAGCAGATTTTGGGGTCTTTGGAGAACGAAAGTGGTGAGTAAAAGTGAAGAACCACTTTAAAGGCAGTTTGTATTATATATCTCCCTGATTCCACGTGGTTTTGTGAACTTACTAAGCTGTAAACTATAACTAGGTGTAACTGTAAAATAGTGAATTACAATTCTTTGTTGTAAGAAGCAATTGATATCGAATGTTGGTATAGGAGTGTTGGCATTTTGATGTGGAAATTATCAGCATCTCAGAGAAGTAAAAATGGTTAAAAACTCTTGAAAAGTGGTAAATTCATGCCAGGACAACTAAACGTCACAAATTCAAATTTCGTAAAATTTTGATATTATATACTGAGCAGGATACATTTACGTTGGAACAACCATATTCGTACGTTCTATGATGGTTGAACGAAACAATGTTCAGATAAAGCTCAAGTGTTTCATGACAAAAAATGAGCGATATTTCTGTCAGAGTTTGATATATCAGAGATAAGTTAAATAGTAAACTAAATCAAGATTCATTGGCATGGAAATATCAACGAGCAAAACAAGGCGCTCATCAATACGATAATATGAATAATTTATTGTGGATAGCACTTTGGAAATTGTGAATTGTAAAGTTTTACAACGCAATACGGTAAGAGAACGTTATTGAGGATGAGATTATGTGTTGACTAACGAGGAATTGCTATCTGACAGGTCACCTATTGAAAAGTAAACACGTACAACATCGACATTGAATTGTGAATATTTTTTCATATAACCTGCTGCTAAGCCAAGAATTGTTAACACCGTCCAAACACTTTGTACATTATATATTCATACAAGAAAAACATTTTTCAAGAATAATGCACTTTGAGAGCTTGGTTATTGTTTTCAAACGTGTAGAGACTATTAACACAATAAAAGAGTCATCGAACACTCAAAAGTTGAGTTTCAGATTGTCTTGTGTATCGAAATACCACAACACTGCATCTTACTATTTAAATATTGTACAGTATGACAGTACAATTTCAACACACAGAGAAAGCAGAATCAAACAACAAATACAAGTACATTAATACAAGTACATATAATACAAGTACATAATACAAGCACCAAATACGCAGAATATATGTGAATACTTGAATTTTACTTTTAATTACTGTCGTCAAAGCCCTAATAACTTTTGTCATCGGAAAATTTTAGTATAAAAAGAGTGAATATTTCAATGAAAGAATATCTTATTGCAAGAATATCTGATTGATGTCTGTGGATGCACTCCAGTGAGTGATCAGTTGCGACACTTTGCACACAGCATTGCTGTGTGCCAGTTTCTTCAGCAGAAGAAATTGTATATGATGACACTTATATATGCTTGAGGTTTCGATGAAAGCATATGATTTCTCAAGACTACAACGGTATCTGAACGTCGAGCAACCGATCACATTTAATCTTAGATATTCTATCTTAATATTGAAGTTTTTACCTTATGAAGTACATTGTACATACGTTATACTAGTCCTAAATATGCTTGTCTCACCCATCCACAATCTCTCATGCCATTGACGGACTGCTTGGGGCCCTTGACTGGATCATCGTACAGACTATTCAGTTTGTCGTCTGTGGTCGCTGGTTTCGATATGCATATGTAATTACCGTCTGGCATAACGCATCTCAGCTGCGAGTCTGGGTACGGACAGGGACAATCCTGGGGCTTGTTCACGCAAGCTAGCGTGTCTGTGCACAGATATTTAGGGCATTCGTTGTCTAAGATAGCACTCTCCAGCGTTCCATCTCTCTGTTGCTGCTGCTGCTGCTGGAAGAAGGCAAAAGTTGGTGAGATAAAAGCACACAATAAAACCACACCAATCATCACAACAAAGCTACGCACAGGGCACTTCAAAGTACGTAAATTGATGGTACTTTGAGCGTTGATGGTGCTTAAGTATGTATGGTTATTGCTTAAGTATGTAAATTTGATCTTTTGTATGGCTCACGTGGCATTTTTCAGTTGCTCAAGAAGCTGTGAAACAGTCAATTGGAGCTTCCAAACGAGCTTTCAGAGTCGTGTTGGACAGTGCAAAGTGGTATTTGAAGTGTACAATGCAAGTTTTTATGCTATAAAATTTGGTATAATGCCTTTGTATGCGCACTGCGGGATTCGAACACGGGATCACACATGTCCGGGTAACCATCCTGGCTTTTTCATTAAACCTCCTAATAGTAATAAAAATGGTCGAATACATACTTCAATAACCACAGTTCGACTGTCAAAGATTGGTCCCTTTCCCAGCTGAATATATCAATTGAGCATTCTACGAACGCTCGCTAGATTCTCGTGGATTTTCTGTCGGTTGTCGAACTCGAACGGTTCAATTTGGGCAAAAACTGGTGGATTTTAACGTGCATTTCCATAAATTCTTCAAGACGAAATGAATATTGTCAAATTGCAGCGGAAATTCCCTGTGTTGTCGCAGGAAGAGCTGTACTCTACCATTGAAACGTTCCGTAACATTGATAATGACGATAATGGATGGATTGAAAAACAAGTTGCTATTGAAAGTTTGACTAAATCTGGTCATGGTTCGTACGATCAAGTTAGAGAAACTTTGAAAAAAGTTAATGTTGATGCTTCTGGTAGAGTGGAATTAGATGATTTTGTTGAATTGTTTGCTAAACTTAAGACTGATGATTCAACCAGTGCTCCTGCTCCTCAAACTTCTTTTAAAATTGATAGTACCCCTAATGTATCTTCATCTGGTTTGCATTATAAAGGTACTAATGAAAAGGCTCAAATTATTGTTGCTGGCTCGCAATCTGGTACTACTCATACCATTAATGAAGAAGAAAGGAGAGAATTTACCAAACATATTAATTCTGTTTTAGCTGGTGATCCAGATATTGGTAATATTTTACCATTACCAACTGATACTTTCCAATTGTTCGATGAATGTAGAGATGGTTTGATTTTGTCCAAATTAATCAATGATTCCGTTCCTGATACAATCGATGTTAGAGTTTTGAATAGATCTAAAAATGGTAAACCATTGAATAATTTTCAAGCTTCTGAAAATTCTAATATTGTCATCAATTCCGCCAAAGCTATCGGTTGTGTCGTCGTTAACGTTCATTCAGAAGATATAATAGAAGGTAAAGAACATTTGATTCTGGGTTTGATTTGGCAAATCATTAGAAGAGGTCTTTTGAATAAGATTGATATTAAATTACATCCTGAATTATACCGTCTTCTAGAAGATGGTGAAACGTTAGAAGAATTTTTAAGATTACCACCTGAACAAATTTTATTACGTTGGTTTAATTACCATTTGAAAAATGCAAAAGGTTGGGAGAGAAGAGTTTCCAATTTTTCAAAAGATGTTAGCGATGGTGAAAATTACACAATTTTATTGAATCAATTAGCACCACAACTATGTTCAAAGGAACCTTTACAAATCTCGAATTTACAAGAAAGAGCAGAACAAGTCTTGGTAAATGCTGAAAAAATAGACTGTAGAAAATATTTGACACCAAGTTCAATGTTAGCAGGTAATCCAAAATTGAATTTAGCATTTGTAGCTCATTTATTCAATACTCATCCAGGATTAGAACCAATTGAAGATGAAGAAGTTCCAGAAATTGAAGAATTTGATGCAGAAGGTGAAAGAGAAGCAAGAGTTTTCACACTTTGGTTAAATTCAATGGATATAAATCCACCAATTGTTTCATTATTCGAAGATATTAAAGATGGTTTGGTTTTATTACAAGCTTATGAAAAAGTTATGCCAGGTGTTACAGATCCAAAACATATAAATCAAAGACCAGCAAATGGGGAAATATCCAGATTTAAAGCTTTGGAAAATACAAATTATGCAGTTGCATTGGGTAAATCACAAGGTTTTTCATTAGTTGGTATTGAAGGTTCAGATATCGTTGACGGTAATAAATTACTTGATCTAGCTTTGATTTGGCAATTGATGCGTAAAAATATAAATATCACTATGCAAAAGTTGTCTTCATCAGGTAGAGATATGAATGATGCTCAAATTTTGAAATGGGCTCAAGATCAAGTTGCCAAAGGTGGCAAATCATCAAGCATCAGATCTTTCAAAGATTCTTCGTTATCAAATGGTATATTCTTATTAGATGTTTTGCATGGATTAGCACCGGGCTATGTTAATTACGATATTGTTGAACCTGGTAATACTGATGAGGAAAAGTATGCAAATGCCAGATTAGCAATCTCGATTGCAAGAAAATTAGGTGCTTTGATTTGGTTAGTCCCTGAAGATATCAATGAGGTCCGTTCAAGATTAATTCTAACATTTATTGCTTCATTAATGGCTTTAAATAAAGCTTAATTGAATTGTTAATGTGATATGATGTGACAGATATGATGCCTATGTTTGGGTATTTGTAGCGTATGACAAGAATCATATACGTTCATGCAATCAACAAAATGAAGACATACATGAAGCCAGCTACGGAATATGTACGTTATGTTTGCTAAGGGAATACGTACGAGAGGCAAAGTGAATATGTACACATCTTTGTAAGATTCTGTCTAATATATATTGTCATACTCAGTAACTCTATGAAATAATGCAATCAATGCAATTAAAAAAATTTGAAGAAGGAAACTTGTGAAATCTATTTCCATATATAATCCATTACTTTTTGCCATACCGTTCTAGCTATTCTTCTACCTATAAGTCTACCTATTATGGGCAGGAGCACCCAATTCAAGACTCTATGCAATTGTTGTAGGGACTCTTCCCACTGGAGCTGAGCTTCTCTCAGCTTCTGATCCAGTATCAAGTTGTCTGGATATTCGTGCTGAAATTCATTATCAGCCTCGCTGGATTCATTGCCAGATTCCTCGCTGGATTCCTCTAGGAATTCGTCAGTTTGATCCAATGCAGTCTCAGAATGATCTTTCCCAGAAGAGTTAGTCCCATGCGGCCCATCCATGGACTCTAGAGAACTACTCGAGCCAGATCTCGAGCTCAATATCGAATATATATTCTGATCAAACGGTATACGCTCATTATCGCTCCCCTTGGCCAAGTAATTCCGCTCAAACTCGTCCACCCTCTGGATAATATTCCTGTTCATCACCAAGCAAGCCCTCTAGTGCAGATTCACCTCGATGTTCCTCGATATTCCCTCGAAGACTGTTACAAACCGGTACACACACTTTTACTCACCCAATTTTGGTCCTTTTCGAGCCCTGAAAGTCGCTACAAGCTCGAGAACACGGTCCAAATCGCCACAGCTCCACGTCCTGACACTCGCACAGCCAATTGAGCTCCAACCAAGCCCTTCCAAGCCACTTATCTGCCGTCCTGGTCGTTCCTGTACTTTACACTGAAAAATTTCAATCTTTTAAGTGTCTTTAAAGGCCGAAATTGCTGCGGCTCGGCCGAGACCCAAGAATATCTCCGAGCCGGCTCGGCGATATTTCACATGCTTCACAAATACAATTTTACATATAAAAGACAGCTTGAGAAGCCCAGTTTTGGGGCCATTTGCTGTGGGTTTCACGGTTCCAGGTCGGTCCCAGATGGTCAGTTTGTATTGCTTCGAACAGAGCAGGTTTTGTTTCGTAAAGAGCGTGCAAAGTTTAGTGGGTTTTACAGAGGGAAAAACGAAGCTGACACAGCGACGATTCCTCAAGATCCTGCCGTTTGCCAAGGTTAACAGGAATAATCTAGTGTCTGCACGGCGTCGAGGTGCTTTTGGCTCGTATTGGCCGCGTTTTAGTCGTTTCAAGAGCTTCGTTTCGAGGGTAAGAACGTCGAAATTGCTCGTTTCGAGATATATTAGTGTTAAAAGTGGAGATCCTGTGCTTAAGATGAACTATATCAACAGTTGGAGGACGAAGGAGAGCTGCAAGGATGATTTGAGCAGATTTGAAGCGAAAATTATAGATGATGTGGAGATCAAGGGCACCAAAGAGAATAAATTGGCGTTCGATGAGATCAATCAATGGCATTTCCACAATGCTTCTGCTACCGCGGTAGATACCCCCACGGTTTTGATTCATGGGTATGCAGCTTCGTCGATGGCTTATTACAAGAATTTCAGCTCTTTGAACTCATATATTGAAGATTTGTATGCCATCGATTTGCCTGGTTTTGGACTATCTACATCACCCAAAATTCAGCGCAGCAGTTTAAATATGCACAAGAAACCGTTTGAAATTTCTGTAGTGGATGAGAAGGATAAAAACGTTGTGCCAACGAAATTTAATATCGATACCACTACATTGGACAAAATTGCCAAGGGCAACCTAGAAGATAAGAAATTTATAAGCGATTTCGACAACTACTACCTCGATAGGATTGAAAAATGGAGAAAATTTAACAAATTGGGGAAAATTAATGTCGTGGGTCACTCCTTCGGCGGTTACATCTCTTTCAAATACGCAATCAAATATCCTGATGCAGTTGATAAATTATGCCTGGTTTCACCATTTGGCATGGAGAGTAATCTGTACTCTGTAAATAACTACGAGGAATGGGAAAAAATATTGGAAAAGAATGGCCCTAATTTTACCTCTACGTCAAGATTTGGTAAGAGACAAGCTTTACAACTACCATTAGATATGGAAGATCCAGCTTCACCGTACTACTTCAGACCACGTCTAGTTCCAGCAGTACTGTTCAATAACCAGTTTAATGTCCTCAAATACATGGGACCTATCGGATCAAGACTGATATCATCCTTTGTTACAAGACGTTACGAAGGTGTCGCATCAGACGACTACAAGAAATATCTCTTTGCACTATTCCAAAACGTTCCAAATGTCACAATAAACAATTTTGCCAACATGTTCACCAGAAACTTACTGGCCAAGGACCCCATCATGGATTCCATCAACAAGCTGAAATCGAGCAAACTGATGCTCTTTTACGGTGAGAACGACTGGATGAATAAAGAGGCCGGTTTCCTCATGGTAGAGCGTTCCAACATCACAAGAAGAGACTCCTCATTCGCATCGTACGTGGAAGTGCCCAATGCTGGCCACAATTTAATGCTGGATGACGAGGTTTTCTTCAACAAGAAACTCGTCCAATTCCTGGCCAAATGAACCGCTTCAAATTTTATTTTATATATTCAAAAAACGCTTGTTAGCGTTCTGTACACTAACAAACTGCATCACCCATAGAATCTGGTCGAATCACCAAGCCAATGCCATTATATATTTCACTATTCAATTTTATATATCGGAATACATTCTTCATGCCTTATACGGCTGATTACGCCATCACCATCATATTAAAGCAAAATATATATAAAATAATTGTCAGCAAAGGAGATGCCAATGAGACACTAAACACGGTCAAGACATCGATTTGAAAGTCATTGGACGTCAGATCTGTGTTCCAGAGTGCGCTACGATCAGATTGGTACCAAATTTGCTCATATAAGAGACATCTGGTACGTGTGGAAAGACAAATTTGGATGCTCATCTAGTGGTTTAGACGTATAAACCAAGGCCAAAAGGTACACATAGGAAGGTGGTTTGAGAATGGCAGACGAAAGAAGTGATTCCCATGAGGCTCAACTCGATGAGAGAGCTGAAGAAGCTTTGGATATGTGGGAAAAAGGTGTTGCCAAAGAGAAAAATGGGTCCATGACAGATGCAATCAAGTTTTACAGAACTGCTATAAAGACTTACCCACATGTGGAGAAACTGTACAGAGAAAAATTGCATGCTGAGTGGGAAGAGCACAAGAAACTGACCAAAAGTATGGATGCCCTCACTGTAAAGGATAGAGATGAACATAATAATGAACATGATGGGCTTGATGGCGATGATGAAAAACCTAAGGACCCTTGTTGGCTCTTAGATATGCTTTCTAATGAACTTCTATTGAAGATCGTAGAACAAGTCGTATCAATATCAGGTGAATCTTGGGTTAATCTATCTCTAACTTGTTCCAGATTGAATAAATTATGCTTCCATGAGACACTTCCTTATAAAACCTTCTCTCAATATATATACCCCAAACAATGTTACCTTCACACCAAAATTTGGCTTGGTAGTGAAACAGTTGATTTGGTAGATCTCAAGAATTGGGATTACAGCTACGAAAAGATGTTAAGGGAAAGACCATATATCAAATTTGATGGTATATATATCAGTACGGTCAACTACCTGAGACATGGTGCTAATCCTGAGGGATCATCTTCTCTCATCAATCCAATTATGATGATTACATATTACAGATATTTCAGATTTTATCCAGATAATAAATGTTTGAGATTAGTAACGACAGATGAACCACATACGGTTGTCAACAATTTTGAAATTTCAAAACCACCCAGTAAGAGTGAAGTTTGTTCTTGGTACTTGACCGCTGAAGATGGTTTTGGCACACTCTCTATTAACAGATCCAATGACTTATACATCTTTTATGAACAACTGGAAATCAAAAATAACGGCCATAGAAGATTCCAGAAATTGGATTGGATAAAGTCGATGATTATTAGTGGTGAAGATGTGTCTGACTGCGACATCGACAAAGAGAAACCATTTTACTTTTCTCGTGTCAAATCGTATAGCTTGGATTCATACTACCTCGATAAGGATAGAGATTTAATATAGGTTGGATCAAGAATTGCACCAAGACAAACTTAGCTACTCTATTGAATTTATTGAGAGCATGCATAAGACTCAACTCCAATTCATTTACGTTTTACACTCTCAAAAATACAAAAATCAATTTTGCATGTGGCTAATAAATCAGACAATGAGCTGACATACCACAAACAGATAATAATATTTCATCAAGTATTAACATGCATCGATATCTTAAACTAAATCACAAGATATACAATATCATTTGAATATGTCAAAGAAGTATGAAAAATGGCTCTATATCACTCAAATTTTTTTGTCTGAGATGCTAAATGGATCTACAATTTTGCTAATAAGTACATGACAATAAAATGATGGTAACACTAGAGACAAAGATATGCCAAACTTTACCAAAAGTCCATTTTTCAAAGTCACTTGCACTATTAGTCGGGTCGTACTTTACGACTTAAGAATTGTCCGAATAACCTTCAAACCATCAACTTTAAAGGTTCATAATACAAACAACCTTAAAAGTGACTCAGGAGGCCTTCAAGAATCTATTATTGCTTAAATTGCTTGCAGTTGCATAGTTTGAAATTTAGTGGAAATTTGCTAGTTGAAGACCTTCTAGTCGAGTCGCACTTCACAGTGGAAAAAACAGGAACTCTTACAGAGTCATTAACGATGAAACGGTTTAATATATCATATATCGAAGTGGTTGCGAATGGTGGAACGGCAGCTAGTTATTTTATACCCCCAAGCAAAGATACTCTGTCGAATCCTGCTACTTATGGATCCATAGGCAGTGGAATTGTCAGCCGTGAAATATTTCACAAATTGGTTTACGAGTTGGTACTGCCGAAAGTTGTTCCTGTTGACGGTAATAAGGTCACTAAAGTTAATCTGGATATGTTAGATGGGTTTGAGTGCTATTACACTACAGATGATGATCTTGTATTTGTCTGTTTCACCCAAACGAGCACCGTCAAAATATTACCTATACGAGTGCTGTGTGAACTAAAAACAGATGAACAGAAAATATATAACGATTCCTTGCTCCAGAGTAGGGTGGAGGAGATATTGGATTCATTTCATAACGAATTGCTTGAACTTCGTCAGGAAAATGACGATATGCCAAATAAGAGTGTAGAAAATGCTGAAGAAGATTTGGATGATATAATACATATAATGAATGACAATATTGACAAATTCTTGCAAAGACAAGAACGTATATCTGTTTTGGTTGATCAAACTACACATTTAAACAGTAACTCAGATGTATTCAAACAAAGAGCTACTAGAGTAAAGAGAAAACTGTGGTGGTACAAGTTCAAGAGTTGGTCCTGTTTATTTCTTATTATGGGTATTCTGATAGGATTTATTGCATTTCTATTCATGAGGCCATGAAGTTTGGAATAGAACCTTTTGGCCTTACATGAATATGCTACTACAAAGGGATGTGTGCTACTGTTTAGTGCAAGTATGTGCTTAAATCGAAGTAGTTAACGAGGTTGACCATATAATGAATATCATGAAATAAAGCACGCACATATAAAACAATCTAATAGTTTTCTGTTCTAAAGGTAGGATACGTTTAATGACTCGATGTTGGCACTATCTAGGTCCTGCGCTTGAGAAAGTTATTTCAGAATCTTGAAATGAACAGGCTAAATCAGATATCCAATTTGTTTGTCCTGTAGAGTTCTTATTAAATTAAGTAGCTCAACAAGGGAAACTTGTAGTCCAAACCAAAAACCTTCACAAATTGGAGTTGAAATTTGTATTTCGATCCGAACGTATCATATGCTTAATAAGGTCAACAATTTATGTATAGAAGTAATTAATACAGGCTTTATTAATATGATGTTCTTGTATCTCAACTTTGCAGTACGTATGAAGTACAATGCTAACGTATATGCGCTCTGTAGAGCTCATGAATAATTAACTAATTAATGATGTATATAAATTCTAGAAGTTCGAGTTTTTGGTCATCTAGTTTGGAGAATCTGTTACAGACTCTGCATTGCTGCTTGAAGCAGATTGTTCGATGGGAATGTTCTGTGATAAATCAGTAACCGTTCCATTCGTTGCAGAAATAGTGGAAGGAACATTTTGGGGGTCTGCTTGTGTGTGAATTGGTGTATCGTGAATTGTGGGTGTTGCTGCTGGAATAGAAGTATCAGTGGTAGTTGATATCGAAATCTCAGCTGTATTAGGTTGCAATTGTACTGGTGCATTACTATCTGGATTTCCAGATGTTGAAGTGTTATATTGAGATTTTATGCTCGTTGTTGAGGACATTTGTGATGTTGTAAATGGAGTGGAAGGGTTTGTAGAAATATTTGATTTGGGCAGTACTTGTTCGTTTGGAGTTTTTATATGTGCAAATTGGTCGAGGTTTGGTCTTTTAGCATCAGGTTCTTCATCCATTTCACGTCCACTAAATTCACCATCGTCATCTTCATCATCGTCATCATCGTCATCATTTGCATCATTTTTAGTTGGATCAGTGGATGGATGTGCTAGCTTATACTGTTTTTTAAGCTGTACAGCTGCCTGATACTCACTTAATTTGTTTCTAACTATAATTTTCAAACCAGAGTGACCAATTGCATCCAATGCATTCAGCACATCTTCCTCATTACACGTTGTCCTGTACTGATCCTTAGCCAATTCTCTTGTAAATAACAGCAGATGATTCACAAAAACCGTAGCACTTCTTTGCATGGCTAAACTGGCGTCTTTACTCACTAATAATTTCCCATTAACCTCATCTTTATCCATGGCAATTTCGTCCTCATCGTCGTCTTTGGCATTGTCACCAGCACCATTCGAGTCACTCTGATACACAGATTTTGCCAGTTGGGTCACTGTGCTTCGAGGGAACAACAGATCCTGGATTGTAACGTTTTCCTGTTCTTTCACGTACGAAGTCGTAGGATAATTTCCCTGTGCATCTTTCCTCCATCCCTTTGGTGGCATCGTTTTGATCAGAAATTTTTGCTTGTTATTACTGTGCACAAATGGCTGTTCAAAGACTTTTCCAGCAAAAGTTATAACGGTTTTTGCCTATAATTTAAAGTTTCTTGGTGTGTGAAATATTGTTCATTATTAGCACTTTTAGATCGCTTCGCTTAAATTTTGGCGATGAGAAGGTAAAAGAGTAACAATCGTATCTTTAAGAGACAAAATAAGGCTACAATACACGGATATATATATGATTTCTAATATCGTTGGATAGAGGAAAATCACACCAATACAATACATGTCTCAGAATATATTTCTGACACAAAACAAAGAAAAATAACCAAAATGTACTGTTATTGGTATCAAAATGATCATATCAATTCCAGCTATCTGATCCTCTGAGACTTAATAACCAGAAACCATACCAATCGTTAATGCGCTGCGTTTTATTGCAAATTTGCTGTTTTTTGGCCAAATTTCTGAATATCTGTCACATGACGGCGCGAAGTGAAAAAAAAAATGTAAAATTGGCGATTTGAAAGCTTCAAAAGTACACCAAAACAAGAAAAATTGAGCGATGAGCTGAATGAATCAAAGCTGAAAAAACTGTTGCAATCTGAGTTTTATTTTGATCCTGAGGTACCATAATATAGAGGAAAATTAGAGGATTCGAACGATGCTAAAAAGTGTGGCTAACCGTGTCAGGAACAACCTGTTTTACCTGAAAAACGCAGAATTGCGTATAAATCCAGATGACTACAACATTATAAAAGAGGGACGTGCCCAGATATTGTTCCCCAAGGAGGAGACCGTTTTCTACAACCCTATCCAGCAGTTCAATAGGGATCTGAGTGCTACCTGTATCAAAGCCTGGGACAATTTGTATGGACCAAGAACCAACTCGAAGAGAAGAAAGCTCAATGGTAAGAAACGTGGATCTTCTGACGAGGAGTCGACTGCAGATGGCCAGTCTATTAAAAACAGGAAGCTGTCTGATGGAAGTTCGATCTCTACATCACATTTGCCATATCTGAGAATACTGGAAGCTTTGTCTGCTACTGGTTTGAGAGCAATTAGATATGCTAAAGAAATACCGAATGTGAAAGAGATTGTAGCCAATGATCTGTTACCAGAAGCCGTGAAATCTATCCACAGGAATGCTCATTATAATAACGTTTTAGATATTGTCAAACCTACAGAATCTGATGCTATAGTTTTGATGAATAAATCGAGAAATCTAGAGAAGTTTCATGTCATTGATTTGGATCCATACGGTACAGTCACACCATTTGTTGATTCTGCATTTCAATGCATTGCTGAAGATGGTTTGATGCTTGTTACTTGTACAGATTTGTCAGTTTTGGCTGGTAGCGGTTATCCAGAGAAGTGTTTCTCTCTATACGGTGGTGTCAATATGGCAAACCATGAAGCAACACATGAGAGTGCACTAAGACTTGTACTTCATCTATTAGGCTCTACTGCTGCCAAGTACGGTAAGACTATTGAACCTTTGCTATCTCTAAGTATTGATTTCTATGTTCGTGTTTTTATCAAAGTCAAAACATCACCAATTAATGTTAAAAATTTACAATCCAACACAATGATCACTTATCATTGTTCCAAATGTGGTTCTTTTGCAAACCAACCGTTAGGAAGAAAAGAAGAGAAAATTGGTAAGAAATCAAACAAATCATTTACTAAATTCTCTCCTGCACAGGGCCCTCCTGTTGGCGAAAAATGTAAATTCTGTAGAGGTACTTACCATTTAGCTGGTCCAATGTATGCTGGTCCTCTACATAATAAAGATTTCATTAAAGAAGTGCTACGTATAAACGATAAGGTTCACTCACAAGATGAGTTCGAAGACGTTTATGGAACACAAAAGAGAATTGAAGGTATGTTGACGTTGGCAGAAAATGAGTTGTCAGATGCACCATTCTATTTCAGTCCAAATAACGTATCGTCGATATTAAAACTACAGGTTCCACCTTTGAAAAGAATTGTTTCTGGTTTGGGATCTTTGGGTTACCAATGTTCATTAACACATGCTAAACATTCTTGTCTAAAGACAAATGCTCCTTGGGAAGCTATATGGTATGTTATGATAGAAAGTCAGAAGATAGATGATCCAAAGTTTGATTTTGATGCTAAATTGAAAAAACTAAACGAAAATGCTGCAGGTTTCAAAATCCTGAATTACATGAGTATATGGGGATCAGCAAAATCTGAAGATACTTCTGAAGTTCACAAAGATACTGTATTTGATATTTCTAGATTATCTTTCAAGCCAAACGAACAAAGCGAGAAGATCTCAAAGCTAAGAAATTTGAAGATTGTCAGATACCAAGAAAATCCAACCAAGAATTGGGGTCCAAAGGCTCGCCCAAATTCATCCTAGGGATATCAATTGCAAACATATCTCATTATGTGCATTCATTTGCTCTCATTAAAATATTATTTCCTCTGGACATTGTAATCTCATGATTTTGCAACAGGTCAACTAAAAACTAGACATCCTGTTATGTAGTATATTCTTGTGTATTTACTTTACGATACACATTGTTTTATAATAATATTTCTATCAATAATTGACACTTCAATACACTCTCAAGTGTTTGTAGCATTAAAGTGAAAATACATATTTGATGGATTTCATTAGATATCTCAATTGACAATTATCAAAGTTAAAGAGCGATCGTACTAATTTCGTCCAAATATTTTATCAAAAGAGATCAAGCCGTTAGTGTGATTATCTTCGATAGAGTTTAACAGGAAACTAGAAAAGTTGATGACTCGATCTAAGATTATGTGCTATCTTGAACCTTTCCAGGCAAAACTCGAGAAGCCTTACTACCATATATACCAGTGCCACCAAAATAGTCATTCTGAGATAAAACATGTCCTGGTATATGCATCAACAATTTAGTAGTTCAAAGTAACCTCGGGGTTCTTGGTCAGTTTTTTCTGATGCAAGGACTGTAACGAAACAGTATGGTGATCATGAAACATATATCAATGTACGAGCGATACTTATCAGACTTATCCATATTTTAATCTCAACATCATTAAATCCAGTTTTGGTAACCAAAACGGTACTTAGTACACCATTCTACACCATGTTCATAGTACTCAGCTTTTGATACTTTTGCATTACGGTAACTTTCAGTGTGTGCAAATTGAGACATTGCCTTCCAACCAAATAATTCACAGTCCTTTGTTGGCGCAAATAATCGACATGTCCAATTTGAAGGTAATTGTCTCTGTAATTCAGTGACTAAACGATGTGCAAAATTTGGTAAATTGAAAGTACCACCAATACATACTATATTATTAACCATTAACGGGCGAATTGCTTCAGGTAACGAATATATACTTTCCAGAATAGTTTCCACTATTCCTGGTTTCAATATTCTTGCTATTTCTGGGTGAAACATTGCTTCTGGAACACCAAACAGTTCGTCCTCCAAAGTCAGTATCTGTGCATTTTCTGGTAACTTTTTGTTCTTATCAGCAACGAAACCCAAAAAACTGGTGTGGAAATCAGGTAAGACATACTTGATGGTATTCGTTTTCCTGTTCTTGAAACTATCAGAATACGATCTTGGTGCAACAAATAAACATTTTTCCTTTATATTATTTACCAAAATGGTTTCATCAGTAACGTCATAATGTCTAAATGATAATGTTTCTTTAAGCAGACCATTTAGAAATCTTCCACCAAAATCCATTTTTTTCACTGCTTTATAGTATGGTATACCTTTTATCACTGGAATTACCCAACTACAGTTGAAACCTATATCTATGATCAACTGAAAATTCCTATATTCTTTGTCGTCATCTGGAGAAACTCCATCTGCCTGTGTAAGGTCTTCACTAGCAGTATTTTCCTCATTCTTTGTATCGTCTTCGTTAGCTTTACCAGATATAACTTTTATATTCTTGCTAAAATCACCAAATGGTATAAAGACAGCTACAGGTGATTTGTACAGACTGCCAAATTCATACTCTTCGAAAACGACCTGATCCATGTTTTTGCTAAATTCTGGTAATGAGAAACATGTTTCACTAACGATCAGATCTTTATCCTTCGTGTCTTGGATATCGAACCCATCGAACTTATCAGGATTGAACAGACAATAATCCCAAATGGTGCTCTCCAGTTCCCAGGAAGTCAATTGACCCAGTTCGAATGGCCTTCTGAAATTTATAGATGAGATGTCCTTGGCACTTTTGACCTCATTGCTCAGATATATCTTGTTGTATTTATCCTTACAGATACTGTTCAGTGCTCTATAGGGACTATCCAAGGTGGAAGGACCAAATTTTACCTCATAAGAACCATTATCTATGACAATAGGTGCTTGCTGCATTGCAATCTGGCGAATGCACCTCTATTGGACGAAGTTGGGCTCAAAATTAACGCTAGAAAGGCAGTTCAAAGCTCTACACGGTCCTCTCAGAGTCTCAAATTCAATTGATAGTGTTGTAGCCCAGAAATAAGGCTTCAAAGTGGTGATGTCTGGTATTTTCAACGTTTTGTATTATTATTGTTTTTTGCAAAAAAGAAATGAAACGGACAGGAATTGAACCTGCAACCCTTCGATTGCAATTTTATCCAAGAAATCCCAGAATTTAACTGGAGTCGAAAGCTCTACCATTGAGCCACCGCTTCATTTTCAAAAATTTGAAGATTTCGAAGGTACCACCCTCCCAAGACAACTCGACATTAGATCTTTTATCTAAAGCCACAATAAAAGTTTAATTTAACTTTCGAAATGAATAAGCATTAAAATAGTGTAATCTCCAGAGGTTGCGGCTGTGACACCCAAATTCAAGGATCAATGACTGATTTATGTTACATGTTATGTCAGTGTATTTCAATTTCATTGCTACAGTAAGAACTTCTGAAGGTGCTCGTTGCAAGATGAGATAAAAATAAGCTTTTGTTGGCTTAATAGCACCTCCACGATGTTCCTAAGAATGTCTGCTACACATCAAAAATCACATATTTACACTTATCATGTTCTAAGTCCTCCAAAAATGGTGGTACGAATTCGAAAATTTCACCAGATATTCCTCTGCAATTTAGGAATATCATACACACTTGCACTGAAAAATTCTGTTGGGACCCAAAGTTTCCATCTTCTTTCACAATTCCTTTTCTCATATGATTAGAGTCGCTTTAACTAAGAAGGCTAAATATGAAAAATTACATATTATAAAACTTGCAAAACATCAAAAATCGCCAAATTGTTGCCAAATATTGACCAATTGAACGGTATAAAGAAAGTATAACGAGCATTGGAATGTCATTGTTAGCCAAAGTGCAACGAAGAGTCGTTGAAATGGGTCTTGTACCCAAAATAATGGCAGTATTGCCTGCAATTTCGCTGTTTTGTGCATTTTTAGGTGTCAGTCTGTTTGCCATGCTGCCATTGGATGGCCAATACAGGCGTACATACATATCAGAGAATGCATTAATGCCTTCCCAGGCTTACTCTTACTTTCGAGAGAGTGAATGGAATATTTTAAGAGGTTACCGTGCAGAAATTGAATATTTTGAAGAGATGCCAAGTTCCACAAGAAACCAGATTATCAAATCCTGGTTGGATGAATTTGGTATCAAGAGTTCTATTTACCAAAACGAAGAGTACGGTGATACTTTATATGGTGTTTTGACTGCACCAAGAGGTGATGGTACTGAAGCGATTGTTTTATCTGTACCATGGTTTAATTCAGAAAATGACTTTAACGTCGGTGGAGTAGCATTAGGAGTCTCTCTATCGAGATTTTTCTCTCGTTGGCCTGTTTGGGCTAAGAATATCATTGTCGTGTTTAGTGAAAATCCAGATGGTGCATTGAGATCATGGGTAGATGCATATCATACTACTTTAGATCTTACTGGTGGCTCTCTTGAAGCTGCAATTGTGTTAGATTATGCGTCAAATATCGATTTTTTCGACTATGTGGATATATGTTATCATGGTTTGAATGGTGAATTACCAAATCTTGATTTATTTAACATTGCAGTTTCCATTACAGAGCATGAGGGTATGGATGTTGCTGTACATGGCATTTCTGCAGAAGAATTACAGGAAAACAGTTATATTACAAGATTCAAAACGCTTTTAACTGGTACAAGAGATTCATTATTATCTGGTATTAAGCAGAGACATGGTAATGAAGCATTTAGCGGTTGGAGAATTCAAGCATTAACATTGAAAGCAGTATTCACAGATGATAACAAAAATGATATAACATGTTTTGGTCGTATAGCTGAGGCTATGTTCAGATCTGTGAATAATTTGTTGGAAAAATTTCACCAATCTTTCTTTTTTTACCTACTGTTATCACCCAAATATTTTGTCTCTATCAGTATTTATCTGCCCTGTGCTATAGCATTCTCTGTAGCATTTGCACTTGCATCATTGAGCACTTATGTCAATAACTCATACTCAAATTTACCATTCTATTCTGATTATAATCTTTGGGCAGGTTTAGCCTTTGTTGCTACCGTCGTTTTATCCTTTGTTATGGCCAAACTATTCATAATTTTCCCATCAACTTACCTACTGATAACCGTGTCATTTATTATGGTTGCATTACCAAGAATATCTGGTGACAGACTCACCATACCGGCACCTCTATCGTACAGATTACGTGGAATAGCATTCTTATATTTCAGTTTAGTATTAACGTCACTACTGGTAGTGAATTTTGCTCTGGCGTTTGGCATGGGTATAATGGGTCTTGCCATGACCGCCGTCAAGACCATAACGCAGCGTAGTAACATGGATGTAAAATGGAGAAACAGCTTATATTTGCTACTATCGAATCCATTTATCATGTTAGCTTTATTTGTGGAAGTTTTTGACAACGAACTGAGCGTACAGATGCTATTCGCAAATTTACCTGCTGCTTGGACCTCATTAAACTGTTGGACCTGGTTTGTAATATGCATCGGTTGGCTACCAGCATGGATTTTAACTACTATTTCCGCATTGCCAACCACGAATACTGTCCAGAGAGACATGGGAAAGAAGATGTCATAGATCAACGAGAATCTGTTGTCAGTACATTTTACAATTTATAAATTATGAACAAGATCTGGATCAAATAGAAATGTTTGACAAATTGAATACCTATTTTTTACTAGATATTACACCCATCACTCTTAATATCAGCCAACATATCATGTAACATACTTTAATATCCATTTTATATACGTTATTATACATATTTACTATGGCAAATGACAGACGCGTTACCATAAAGGTTTCCATAATAAATAGTGAAATGGTGAAATATCATAAAACACATACAAAAATTCCATTTAAGCTTCAATTGTTCACTTTTAAGCTGTGATGATCGATTTGAAATGAAGAAACCGAGATTACAGCCACTTTCAGCAGAATTTGTTGAAGATAGTTCAGAATCAGAATACGAAAATTCTGGATCAAATGGTTTCAAAATTGAAACATCTCAAAATGATGTTTCTGATGAATTTTGTCCTGATATGACAGCACCATTATCAAATTACGGTGATTCTGATGTTGATATGTCATTTTTGAAAGCAGGAGAATCAGAATTTAATGAATCACGAAATGAAATAAAGGGTATAATTACGCAGGAAATATATGATATGATACTAAAGGGTCTGTTGGATGAGAATATTGAATTTAGTCGATCTGAAATCAATAAAAAAAGGAGAGATAGTTTGCAGATACGTTACAGGTTGGATAGCGACGATGTGGTTAGGTCTACGAGGACGAACCTTGCGGTTTGTATTCCCAAATATGTATATTCGTCAATAATGAATTGTCATTTGGTTCATGGACATGGATCTGGTATAAGGACGTATAAGATACTGTCTAAAAAATATTGTAATATAACGCAAGCAATGATTAGAATTGCATTAAAATATTGTTCTGTCTGCAACCCAACACGAGAGAAATGGACAAAAAGTAAGACACCATACGAACAAGAAGATCACTATAGAGATTTTTTACCATTAGAGAGAGTTCAAATTGAGATATTGAATATATTCGAGGATAAAAAAATTGAAGGGAAATATGAATATATTATGTATTTGAGAGATTTCCATTCAAGATTTGTATGGATATTGCCATTACGAAACGTCAAATTGAAAAAATTGTCGAGATTATTGGGACGATTCCTTGCACAACTTCCGAGGATACCAATTTTTGTACAATCTAGTACGTTAGAGACAAGTGATTTGTATCAGATTTTGTTACGAATATGTGAGAGATTCGACACGAAGATTGGTATTGGTAATTTAAATTGTAATGTATTTATGCATAATGGTATAAATCGTATGACCGAACTTCTTACAGAGAGTATAATTCAAGATAAATGTGTTAAGAATTGGAGAAATTGTATACGATATGGACCATTTATTGAGAATAGAGCATATAATAGGACAACAAAGACGTATCCATCACTTTCATTGGGTAAACATGCAGACAATATGAACCAGATATTTGAAGATAGAAGATTACGGAAGTATGCAGAATGTGATGGTAATGGTAGAGTTTATTTGGAGAATGTTTTGCCTGTAGTGGAAGAAGAGTTGTACAATGCGAATGAATCGTCGTTTATAATACCGCCATCGAGTCCAGTACGATAATTTATAAAATATATGCGATATATAAGTCATGTAGTTTGATATTCTTGCATAAATATTTGCGATATAATGCAGTGAATGCTAGTTTGAATATTCTTGCATAAATATATGAGATATAATACAGTGAATGCTAGTTTGAATATTCTTGCATAAATTTTAAATGAAATTTTTCCCATTTTTGAATCCAATCCAATCCCTCTGGTAAGAAAGTTGTTCTAACATGATATGTACCAAATTTTTGACCAAAACCTGAACCTGGTACAGTACAAATACCAGTATTTTCAAGTAATTGTAAACAATAAAATTCATCAGGTTTTAAATTTTGTTCCATTGCAGCGTCAATAGCAGATTGTGGGAATAATATACGTGGGAATAAATACATTGCACCCATTGGTTTTGCACAATGAATATTTGGTAAATTTGAAAAAGTTTTGAACAAGATATCAGCTTTTTTAGCTAATTTTGAATGAATTTCTAATTTTTCTTTTGAATCAATTTCGTAAATGTCAGAATCTACAGATGGTGGGTTTACCATTAATTCGACAAGAATCTGACCAGATACGTTAGGACAGATATCGATAGAGACAGATTTTAACAAAAGATTTTTCACAGAATCGTCGAAACCTATAATTTCCATGTAACCACCTCTTTGACCACATTCACCATTGACACCTTTTGAGATGGAATGAAGTGAAGCCAATTGAACATTATCGTAGAGATGCGGATGTTTATGTTGCAATTGTGAAAGTACTTTGTGGAAAGAATGGAAATGCATATCTTTGGCGTAAATGTTCTGTTGGTACACTTCATCTGCGACGATGACTATACCGTATTTTGCAGCTACAGTGATTATATCTTGTATATTTTGGTGCGTGAGCAGAGCACCAGTTGGATTACCAGGATTTATCACTATGAGAGTAGTTGGTTTTATACCATTTTGCAAAGCATCTTGGATTACTTGTTCGATGTGAGCAGGGTCAGTCGACCAATTATCTTCTTCATCGAGATAGTAAGGCAAGAGTTTAGCGTTGGTGAGAGTGACAGTCGCGGTGTATAGCGGGTACTGTGGGATGGGTACTAGCACACCAGAGGAAGAATCTTTGGTGAGCAAGGGCAACAGATGATCTACGGCGGTGGATGCACCAGCGGTAAGGAATATATCGTTGGGATGGGAGTGAGTGATACCGTCTCTGGCATTGATAAAATCAGCAACACGTTCACGAATATACGGTATACCTTGGGAATTTGAGTATGAACCGAGAGAACCAGAATCTTGCAGCAAGAGTGTGGTAGCTCTTTCGATAGACGCGGTGTAGTATAATTTTGAATCGATGAGCTTCTGAAGCTCTGAGGTTAAGAGATCAGGGTATTGCAAGAGCGAAGCAACTTGTCTCTGGAAAGTGAGCGGTTTCTGTTGAAGAGACTGTGGATTACCTATATTTGCTTGAACGATGGTATCGAATGGCAAAGAATTGTTAGACTCTGAAGAGTCTAACAATTCTTGCAATTGCTCAGCACGCTGTGGAAGACTACCTCTAATGGCGTAATGAGCATGGATAAGCCGTTGATTGACATCATTAACTGTAAGTTTCGAACCTGGTGTAAAATTCATTGAATTTTTTGAATTTGAATCCGAATCTTGTGAATTTGTGTTGGAACCGCTAGGAGTAAGATTTTGCATTTTAGCTCGATCAAGAATCGCAAGAATAAGAGTATTCCAAGGAGTATTGGTGATTTGTAGTACGAACAAAATACTGTTAAATAGTGAAAATTCTTCACTGACAGTATTGTGGCCGGGTGAAGCCTCCACGTGAGACCAGAACCAACCACAGTACGCTACACTACGCTACTATTAATTTAGAATGCATATTTTATAGTGGTAATTGTGGTTTCTAACGAAATAACGTGCGTTGGGAAGTGGCAGAGGAAATAGAAGAACGACAGGAAATTTGAAGAGCTTTTATAGTTGTTTAATGGGGGCAAGCGGTAATTAATGTGCGTCCGAGCGGACATTAAAATACGGTCAATCACGTGTGAGCAATCACGTGTGAGCGCAGCGGCACGTGATTCTGCCGTAAACTGTGATATCGTGATCACGTGCTGCTGCGCTCACACGTGATTCTGTTTGGCGGGTAACTTTGCTTACACACGTGACGTTGCATATCTGGGTGTCTGGTTTCTTTTAGGGACGTGATCATACCGGGTAACCTCAGCAACTGCACGTGACCACAAAATGATCATGTGATCTGTGCCGAGATCCGAGATCCGCTTCCGCGTCCGTCTCCGTCTCCGAGACTTCAAATTGTATTATACCATAGAATCTAAAATAGTTTGTGCTTAGTTTAATATGTAGGTATCTACGTATAGCCTGATGACTGGTATTTAATTAGTAAAAATAATACTTGTAGTGCCTAAGATTTAATATATTTGTAGTGTTCTTAAATTTAATATACTTTGTGTCTTAGACAATATAACTGCCGAATTTGTAAGAACAAAAGTGTGTTGAGGCAGATTTTATTCATTTACATCAGTTATTTAATGGATTAATTGTATATAATTAGTGGTATTTATTTATTAGTTTCACAATTTAGTGGATTGCTTATTTGATTAGACAGATTTTGATATTTAGTATATATCTTCTTTTATTACAAATAATAATTGATGTTTTCATATTCCTTCATTTTCAAATGTACTATATTCTAGTCTAGGATGTAAATGAATGAAATTTTATTTCGTAAGCTGTGGTGACCTCGGCTATTCCCTAGTATGGTTCACGCCTTGCCTGATATAATTTTAGATAGAGTTAGCATATTGAGTTCAGTTATACGTATAGTAAATCTCCTTTCGCTCTCTTAGGAACAGTTATAGTATTGTTTAATAATGGTGTGAAAAAATGGTAAAATTACCGTGTATACGACTAGTCCTAGTCAACACATCTTGTAATTTGTGTGCCTGTACAATAGGCACTTGCTTGCTCGATTATCCTTAGTTATTCACAGAAATAGGGTATTTTGCTTCATCTGATATTTACTGTCACTTCACAATTAGTAACACGAGTTGACATCAATTGATAATTATCTATCGGTTCAACCCTGTGACTTCCTTATATCAGATATAACATATTATTACCATTTTGCAAGTTTTGCAGTTTCAAAGCTTTCCCTATCATTTATATTAATGATTATTTGATAGAAATATAAACCGTTTTATTTGAAATATTCTGTAACAAGTAATTCAACTATAATGATTTGTTCTTTCTAATAATTGAGCAAAAATGTTTCATATATTTTTGCAATAATTGAACCAGAAGAACGTTTTGTACTAGTTAAACCAGAAGAGCGTTTGATATATTTTCTTATTGTAATCACGATATTCATGAAGACTAATTGTAGGCAGTTAGGTTACGTTATTTTATTCATATTTTGAGATATATATTCAGAGCATATCCTATAAAACTTTCTATTAACTCTTTACTTGTAATTCTTTTATTATGTTTTCATTATCTAATAAATGTTTAATTTGTTGTAATGATGATAAATATGATGGTACTTCACTTTTATTACATCTTTTTCTTCAGTATTTTTACGGGTACATTTTTGGTCCTCCAATTAGCACATAATACCATGTTTTTTATTTCCTATAGTAATATCTAACTGTCCTAGTTCTTCTCTGAATTTGCTAAAATGCTCCCAATTTTTACTATTTATTCTTACAATATACTATCTGTATTCGATTAAATTATTTTTATAATTTTAAATTGGTTACATAATTTATATAATCTGTACTTGATCAATTAACATGGATATAAATATCATTTTAGCAAAATCTTAAATAAAATAATCAAAATTCCATGCAACAATTATATATTGAGATCTGATGTATATATAATGAATATATTTAATGGAAACCTTGTTGTTTTGCTGTATACTTTTGTGTTAATGCACTTACGGATGTTTAAACCCAATATAGTGGGCCTTATTCAATAATAGTTTATACAAGTGATTGGAGTATGTACGTACTGAGATATGTTCATAGGTATACGTTGTATAACATAAAAATTCGTTAAATATTATATAATACGTACATACGCGAATATATGTCAGTATTTAACGTAAGGTTATTAAGTTTATTACTTATAGGTATCATATTCGATACTGCTCATCTCTATGAAGTGTTAAGTTACTGTGATGTCGTCTATTTATATTATATCCAGTACGTTTACGAGTTTCATCGCACCCAACAGCAATGGATGTAGTATATATATGTAGTATATCAGCGGCTTCACTGTGAGTATGACAATTATGAGATTTATCACAGACATGATATAACAGTGTACGTAGTATATTCTAGTTATATCCAACTTGAGTTTTCGACTACTCTTTACTGCGTTGATAGCCTTCATTATCCACCTTTGAATAATTAAGCTACACAGGGTATTATTCTTGTAAAGTATTGTATCAGGTATGTAATTAAATCCTCTGTACTTTTCATGGTTTTTATAAAAACACTGTATAATATACAGGTGTTTGATCGATGGTAATAATCCTACTTAGCCGCTGTTTCCAAATATTCTCAGTTCAACAATAAGATGCTACATATCTTCTTTTTTTCAGTCTAGATATTTGTCAGAGTGCAATTCCACATAAATATTCGACTAATTTAGACAGTATTATGACCTTCTCTCTATACTTTTTTTATTGCAATATCAAAATGTAAATGTAAAATTTACTTCCAATTATACAATTTTATCCACTATAAATCACTCTAATTATCGTATGATATTTGTTACTGATTTCCACAGCATTCCTTTTCACTACAAAACGTAGCGAATAACATGCAGTTAATTAGGTAACAATTTTCATAGGATAAGAATAATTTATAATGGGTAGTACTGTAGAAATTAAGTAATCTTTTTCACAAAGTCAACTTTGAATTGCAAATATATATGTATGTAAATTGCGGGCAACCCAAGCTACTTTGCATATTATATGTTGTCTTGCTAAAGCTCACACAGGAAAGGAAGTATATAGATATTACAACAAAATTATTCCAAGCTCAATTATTGATTTAATTAAAAAGTAAAGACTAGTCACAGAACACTCAAAAGTTCGATATGCATATTAATATGAAAATACACACACCCACTCGTGTAACACATTTCACATCTTCTCGATATTGTTCCCAACTGTCAGATTGGTAATTCTACTCAATATTCTAATAGTGAGGACTCACAGATAATTTACACCAATATAGGATGTGAGATTGTGATCTGATCAATAATTCTTTATGACAATAACTTTACCATCTCAGACCAATATTATTTAATATTTTATAGCCAAACCCGGAAACATGTCTCCAGTGCAGCATACGTATACACAGGTCAATATCATTAATCACTTCCACTACCAGCTATTTAATATGAACTTGCATGAGCTCAATGGAGTGAACCTCAGTCCAGACAATAAGTATTTGATGCTCCATCTCTGCGCTAATTTGAACCATTGTGATTCCGGCTCAGTTTCACTAAGAAGAATATTATGACTATCTCTATATTATTATCAAATTTGATTCAGATATATAGTAAGAATACCAAAAATTGTGTTTATTAAAATAATCTTATCATATGTCAAGTTTGTATATTATATTGCACAACCATAGAACAGAGTTAATACAGCAATGTACTACGTCTGTGATAGCTGGACTAAAAATTCTTCATAAGAGCAGGTGTATTTGAGTATATGTCTACAAATAGTGTTATCTGATGTAATCTTTGTTCAGTGAGCGTATTATGTATTTAATCTTGCTTGAGTAATTACGATTTGATGACGAGGAAAATAACTTGTAACTACAGTAGAATATATCTGAGTATCTTTCTTTAGCATATGATTGACAATGAAGCAAATTATCATTATCACATCAGATGTCTCATATCTGGGATAAAGCAATATACCAATATACTGATCTGAGCTTTAGAAAGGGCATGATTATGTAATACAAATTATCGACGAAGATATGGGAACATTTTACTAGGACTAAAAATCAGTATATACCACTATATTAGATGCAATTCTTTATTGTAGTAAGATGTCCAGAAAGTATTGCTCATAGAATATTATCTTACATCTAGTTATAGTGTCAGTATATACTACGCAGCCGTAAGACACAGATTTAGAATAATAATGTATTCATCTTTGATAGACTGTTGGAGACTCAGATACGTCTTTGTAAGAGTACGTACTTCATAATTGATATGCAATGCTCTGTAAGTTGCATATCTGACGCATATTTCGTGATCTACCGGTGACTATGAGTAACATCAATTACATTATGAATCAAAAGAGATGTATTAGGTTTCAAATTTTTGAGGATATATCTCTGGATTATGTCCTTTGGCACCTGTGTACTAAGAGAATGATATGATTGAAAATTAATATTGGTTACTGTTTTAATTCCTGAGTTCTAGGGTGATATCATACTAAATGACTCCTAGAATAATTACAACAGATATATAGTGGAATGGTCGGTTAGGTCTGCTAAATATTTGTTTGTTTGATATATAAGGAATTTCTTAGATAGTGAACATATAAGTAAAAACCTTAAATATTCTTTCAGGTCAAATAGTATCAGCCAGACAAAAAAATCAAAAAGACAAAAGAAACTCATACTACCAAAAGTGCTCATTTTAATATCTTGGGGAATAAAATCTGACCACAGGATTTATGAGAAGAAATATTTGTGATGAAAACAGAGCAAATACCCTAACGTTGTTAACCTGATCACACTTTGCATACATTAACCATTTTGAATAGAGACACAATTTAAATGGTTCTCTCTTAGTCCTTTCAACAAATACTTGTTATAGAAGATACTTTTTGCAGGAATATTTCATATTTACACTGAAGATCAAGTACAATAGACTCAAAGAAATTCAAACTTAATTAAATTGAATTTGCATGGTATGACCTATAAAGCAGTGTAAGAATTTTTAATTTTGAAGAGCATGCATCCCCCTGTGGTATACGAGCAATACATTCTTACCATCAATAAAAATACATGGTTGTTAGATTTTATCTATTTATTTCTTAAAACGCCTCTCAGAATATATTGTCTTCATCTCAGTAAAATTTCTCTATAAACTTTGTAATGCCATTCTATCTGATGGCATTGATTTATTAACTTGATATTGAAACTGAATTGAACTTTGATAATTACTGTCACTTGGAGTGTCACTCGAATTACTGTCACTTGGCTGTCATCGGATTGCTCGGTCAAACTGTCGGTACTATAAAAGGAGCCATTACCAGTACTTAAACAACACTTAAAACAACCATTCTCAACAAGATCACCACTACCACAACTTTGTAAGTAATATTATATTCTATAAACGACACAGCACAAAATGCTACACCAGACGATTTTGAAGAGCGCAGCCAGATTCACCAGGCCACAAATCATGCTCAACGCAGCCAGAATGCCCAGAAGAAACTACACGCAACAGCACTGGGCAGTGACTGAGTTCAAACGTGTTGCGCCTGAGTTTGGTTTCTGGGTGACCATGTTGATCGCCACGCTGAGCTGGCCATTCATCATCAGAGAGTACCACGAAAGAAAATACGCTGCTTACAAGCAGCACTGAGCTTCTCCTCTCTGTATTCCTATTTATTCTCTCATTTCTATTCATATTCACAGTATTTCTATACATAAATATATTCTGTACGTAAAACCATCAAATTCGACCTTTAAACGATATGAAAATTGCAACAATCAATATTAATTTACAAAACAATATTAACTTCTTTTACAAGACAATATTAACTTCTTTTACACGACAATATTAACTTCTTTTACACGACAATTTATTAACTCTTTTACAAGACAATTTCATTATATTTAATCGAAGCACAACTCATTATATTTAATCGAAGAACAATCCAATTTTATTTAACAGCACAAACATTAATCACAACACAATAATAATACAAAACGACATCGCTATGGGCTCAATTATATCTCTTCCTGTGACGATGGCAGGTTCATTCCTTGCCTCGTTCTTTGGTGGTTGCTGTTCCAGTCTTATCAGCAAGTCTGTCTCTTCGCTGGGCTCTTCTTCTCTGGGCACCAGACTCCTCTATGCTGCTTGGTTGTTGCTCAACTCACTTGTTTCGTGGGTTTCCATGTCTGCAAACAAATCTTTCCTCTGGCCAGGTAAAACATGTACTGAAAGTGGTGAATGTGGGTTCTTTACCGTCAATAGACTTTGCTTTGCGTTGGGTCTTTTGCACATAATAATGGCTTTGTTGCTCCTCAACGTCAAATCAACAAATGATACCAGAGCTGTGTTGCAAAATTCATGGTGGGCATTGAAATTTATCATTTATTTAGCATTAACGATATTTTCGTTTATGTTGCCCAATGATTTCTTCGTATTCTTCTCCAAATGGTTCAGTGTACCAGCTGGTGCACTTTTCCTTCTAGTTGGTCTTATCCTACTGGTAGATTTTGCATATGAATGGGCAGAAACTTGTATTTACCACATTGAAATGGAAGATGAGTCTTCAACATTTTGGAAAAATTTCTTAGTGGGTGGTACTAGTTTCCTCTATTCACTATCCATGATTATGACCGTGGCAATGTTTATCATATTCACACATTCTGGATGCACAATGAATCAAACTGCAGTTACAATCAATTTGATTTTGACTCTTGTAACAACAGGACTGTCCATACATCCCAAAGTTCAAAGAGTTAATCCAAAATCTGGACTGGCTCAAAGTAGTATGGTTTCCATGTATTGTACATATTTAACAATGAGTGCAATGGCTTCTGAACCAGATGATAAATTATGTAATCCATTGGTAAGATCAAGTGGGACTCGTAATGCAAGCGTTGTTCTAGGTTCAATCTTTACATTTGTTGCAATTGCTTACACAACAACAAGAGCAGCTGCAAATACTGCTTTACAGGTTAGCAATAGCAATGGTCCAATCTTTTTGGGTGATGAAGATATTGAATATTCTGGATTAGGTGATCAAAACAGAAATCAATTGAGAATTGAAGCAATTAGACAAGCAGTGGAAGAAGGCTCTTTGCCTGAAAGTGCACTCTATGACCCATCTTGGATTGGTACCCCACAAGGTAATAATGCTTCTGATGTTGCTCAAGATGATGAAATTTATGGTACAAAATATAATTATTCGTTATTCCATTTCATATTTTTTTTGGCTACGCAATGGATCTCTGTTTTATTGACTATTAACGTTACTCAAGATGATGTGGGTAATTTCATCCCTGTAGGTAGAACATACTTTTATTCATGGGTTAAAATTGTAAGTGCTTGGATATGTTATGGTTTATATGGTTGGACGATAGTAGCACCTGTTGTTATGCCAGATCGGTTTGACGATATATATTGATGTACAAGTGATGCTAGATTAAAGTATTATATGATGATGCAAAAATGACGTTGTATAGCTAGTTGATTGTTGATATTATATGCAAAGAGGGAAAGTCACAGAGTGTCAGATTATTCCTGTGAATCCATAATACCTCTTTCACCAATCACATAAACACATTCTCTCTCTGGCATATCGGGTGAATCCTGGATTTTAGCAACTCTTTCATCACCTCTACCTTTACGCAATAAAATTCGAGTTGCACTTGCATGTGCCAAAACATGACCACCAACAGGTTTTCTACCATCAGCAGCTGCAAATAATGCAGATGCACCAGGATCGGACTGTACTTGATTTGTCATAAAGACAGCTACATTAAATTCTTCAGCTAATCTGTTCAATTTGTACAAATGTTGATTTAAACGTTGTTGTCTTTCATTTAATTCTCCTCTACCAGAGAAATCTACTCTAAAATTTGCCATTATTGAATCTATGATAATCAAACGGTAATCTCCAGATGCTGCAAGAACACCAGCTAAACTTTCTACTAGTTCCATCTGATGCTCTGAATTCAAAGCTCTAGCATAACTGACATTTTCCAAAACTGCTTCAGGATCAAGTTCATATTTTTCAGCAATATCACGAATACGTTCAGGTCTGAAAGTACCTTCAGTGTCTACATATACTACTTTACCCTCAGCACCACCCATCTCCTTGGGTAATTGGGCTGTTACACACATTGTATGTGATAACTGCGTCTTACCACAGCGAAATTCTCCAAATACTTCTGTAATGGACATACTCATGATACCACCACCAAGTATGGAATCAAAATTTCTAGATCCGGTGGAAATCGTAAATACAGCTTTACGGTTCTGCAACTGTGTCGATGCAGGAATGAAAGCAGTTGGTATGATCTTAGCCGTTGCTTCTTTGATCTTATCTACTTTTATCTCTGAAATACCTTTAATTTTGCACAATTGGCGTCTTGTAGTCGACTGAACCGTTTGCAACGTGAAAATATTGGCAGCTTTCAACTTAGAGATATCTGCAGCATTGATACCTTGCGATTGGAGTGCGTCAATTGGGGTTACTTCCATGGTTTTGAATGTTTTGTCAAAGAATAGCTTTTAACCGCTGTAAATTGCACGTAAGAACTGCTATAAGATCCGTTCAAATTGGTAAACGGTACTGCTTCTGATGAAGTTTGTGCTGGAAAGAAAATCCTGTCCTCAAATTGCTGTCCAGAGAAGCTGTTGACGTTTTCAATTGTCAATTAAATATTCAAATTAATCTGGAGATCTTGTCATCTCATCACTTTATATCCCATTATGTAGGCACGGCTGACGCGTCGGAGTTTTGACACGTTAAGTGACAGTAATAGCGGATGACAGTAATGTTGAAAGTAATGGTAATATCTATATAAATAACGTTATGACAGTAATAATATACACTTCATGGCAATGTTGCCGTGGTAATAGTAATCACACAATTTATCTGAGCACAAGATTGCCAAAAAAAAACGAATAAATTTGCTTAAGAAAGTCTCGAAGGATTCTTTTTTCAGTCTACAAACATACAAAGACTGCCCTATAAGTCATCAAACTTCATTATTCCATGATCACGACTTTGCATATTTCTCAGTTGTTTGGAAGTGAGTTTCTTTTCTGGTTTTTGTTTCTTCGCTGGCTTGGAATCCGTATCATCCTTCTTTCTTTTGTTATCCTTATCTTGTATCTTTCTTTTGGAATATTTGTCGTTCACCCTGTTCTTTGAAACATTGGCTTTGTTCTTATTCTTTGGGCTTTCCTGTTCATTATCTGATCCAAAAATGTCCTTGTCGAGTTCTGCGATAAGCTCCTCTCTTGACATACCTATCGTCTTTCCACTATCTCCATCTTTTACGTCTTCATTATCAGAAGAGTCTGAATCTTCATTATCAGAAGAGTCTAATTTATCGTTATTTGAAGAGTCTGATTCACTATTTCCTAGAGAATCTGATTCATCACTATTTGAAAAGTGTGAGTCGTCGTCGTCGGATGCATCTGTGTGGCTGCTACTTAATGACTCTTCATCTGATTCATTCTCTTGTGTTGGTAAAGTCCATATTTTTACTGAATCCATACCACCAGAAACGAGTCTATATTCACTGTCTAAATCTAAAAATGACACTTCATCCCAAGAACTGTGTTTCCTAATTTCCACAACTTTACCTTGTTTAACGTTAACTTTGTAAATTTTACCATTCGAACAGCCACACCAAATACAATTATCATCTTGTAAAGTTGGTACAATACAATCTATACTCTCATCCTTAGATATTTTGACACGGGACATTTGGTCCTCTAAATCATTCCTATTAGGTTTCCAAATTGTGACAACACCTTCACCCATACCACAAACGATAGTATCAGCTACTTCTGGATCAACAAAAGTACCACATAAAATTTCGTCTTCTTGATCATCACTCAAATAAACTTTTCTTTTACTCTCTCTGTCATCTGGATCTAAACCAAAGTCAGACTCATTAGATTCTCTACAGTCCCAATACGCTAGAGTCGTTTGTCCCAATGAGATGTACTTATGAACTGATCTTTTGGCAAATTGGAATATATCGTTAATGGCATCATCACCATTATGAATTTTAGTTAATTTAGCCTTTATCTTCAAAGTATCACTATCTAAAGTATGAACAGTACCAATTTCGTCACCAAGTATCAAATACGAATGTGTTGGTGATTTCACCATCTTGGTAAACTTCGAAACTTGTTGTGGAAAGGAAACTTTCTTAACAACTTTACCAGTCATCGTTTCAGATTTTTTCAACACATTATCAGTCCCAATTGAATAGAAATACTCACCGTCATCATCGATAGCCATTGCACGAACACTCCCTTTGTGTCTCTGAGTTTTCCACAATAGTTCAACACCAGAGTCTTTATCAATTGTACCATCTTTGGAAACGTCAATTACTGTCCACAGTCTACGTTTCTGCTCATCAGCATCTTTCTTGGAATTTTCCTTCTTATTGATCTTTAACCGTTCTACCAGCTCTCCAGCATTGTAGCTGTGACAAAATATATGTCCAGTAGCCAGACCACTCAGCACTATGTTCTTCTCTGGGTGGCAGACAAGCTGGAACAGCGGATCTGAGTATTTAAACTGCAGAATTGGGTCTTCATCGGATGTCAAATCAGCCAAAACTTGCTGTTTGGACTTGTTTTTTTTTCCAGCCATCTTGAATTTTCAATCAGAATATTTCCTCTCGACTGATTAGTCTAATTAAAATCTCTACAATCGTCTAAACTTGCCTTTAAAAAGTGTTTATTGTGTGACAATTTTTCAGCTCATCGATTTTTGACAAATTTTTGTCAAAACGCAAGAAGCTTAAATGAGCAAAACGTAAACCGGCAATACAGTTGGAGACTATAAAACGCTGTATGTTGGTCCAAGCTCAAATCTGACTTAATATTTGAAATCAGCGTAATTTTCTGATCAGAACAATGTCCATAAGTGCTTTTTATGTTAACGTCTGACGTACATACAAGACATACTTGCTTGCTCCTCACAAAAATTAGAAAAGTACCACCAAAATGAAGAGAATTTGAAGGCGAACTCAATGAACAACATCACACTACGTCCAAAGTTGATTACGACACCTTTAGCGTTGAAATACAGACTACTTCGCCTTTACTCGAACATCTAAATGTTCTTATATAAAGGACCGAAATGAAATTTCACTAACATAAAAAGGTGTACAGTGCAATAGAGACAGATCCAGGCTCAACGACACCCACAGAGACCACGAATCGATGAAGATCACAGCCAGTCTGCTAGGAAATTACAGGTTTCCTGTAAAAGTGAAGAATCCGCCAGGATACCTGAATTCACGTATCTTGAAGGACAATTTCAAGAGACAACAAGCCAATGAATACGAAATTACCACCAGGGCATTAAAATTCATTGCACGTAACGTAACGTTGCCCTCACGTTGCAGGCTCCAAGCACAGTTGCAGTTGAATAGCATGCCCAATTACACTCGAATGACGCAAATTCGTAATAGATGTGTGGAAACTGGGCATTCAAGAGCCATAATAACTGATTTTAGACTTTGTCGTACTAGATTCAGGGAAAAGGCATTGAATGGTGACTTACCAGGCGTTAAGAAAGGTATATGGTGAGACTAACTACTGTAAATATTCTGTATATAGCAAGTATAGTGCTAAGCATCTATATAATAACAATCAAACAATTACTACACAACAAGTACTCGTGCATCCGTATATCTGAGATCTAGTTCCAATATATGCTACCTGAGATCTAGTTCCAATACATGCTCAACTGTAGTGATAATATATTATTTATGAATGGACAATATGATAGTAAGATAGTAAAATATAAATATAGAATAACTTTGTAAAAGAGAAAAGGATTGAAACCTGTTCAGCATGCTAGAATGGCATGATGGTTGTACGTTGTGAGCATGTTCAGTGGCAATCAGATGCACAAACGTGCATAGGCATGTACATTCAAGCTTTTTTCTTTTTTTTAATTTATTGGCTAGATTAATGAGAGTTTAAAGATAGAAGGGAAAGTAATGATAAAATTATTTGAAAACATGTGAAAGAATGGTTTAGAGGAAGTTGTGATTATAACAACACACATTTCTTCTTCTTCTTATCCTTTGATTTGGATTTCTTCTTGTCTTTCTTTGATTTATCGTTATCCTTAGATTTACCTTGTAAAGAAGCTCTTGTTGCAGCTTCGAATACTTCTCTAACACCAAATCCAGTCTTTGCAGAACATTCATAATAACCTGTTGCACCAATTTCTTCTGCAACTTCTTGTGCTTCAGAAGCAGAAACTGGTTGCAAACCTTGTTCAGATAAAGTTGCTAAAGTTTGTGGATCATCCCTTAGATCAACTTTACAACCAACCAAAATAATTGGTACACCCTGACAAAAATGTAAAACTTCTGCAATCCATTTTTCCTGCACATTTTCCAACGAATCTGGCAAATCTACAGAGAAACAGATCAATACAACGTTCGAATCAGGATACGACAATGGTCTCAATCTATCGTAATCTTCCTGTCCTGCAGTATCCCACAATGCCAACTCCACACGGCGTCCATCAACTTCCACATCTGCCACATAATTTTCAAAAACTGTAGGCACATACACTTCTGGAAATTGGCCCTTCGAGAACACAATCAACAGACACGTCTTACCACACGCACCGTCACCGACAATGACCAATTTTCTTCTGATATTGGCTGTTGCTCCTGCTTGTGACATCTCAATCCTGGTATTATATTCGTGTGTACTACTTTTTTTATTTTTTTTCACTCACTTAAACTTAAGAATCCACCGTTTCCCACTAATCCAAGCACGCTCTTTCCAATGGAAGTATCCGTTTGACGATCTGACAGCTGTTTGGACCTCAAATATGCGTTCCTTGGTGCCTTTTATGTGCTGTTGACGGTTTTGTAGGTTTTGTAGGTTCTGCCAGATCTTGTTTTGATGCTCTCGTCAGGTTTCAAAGCCTATTTTGCTGGCCGTCCGGGTGACGGCTGGACGCGTTAAAAGATACTAATTATAATAAGAACAATAAGAGCGGTGACAGCAAATGGACGGCGACGACAGTAATTTGTGGTGGTCGGTGGTGGGTGGTTCAGCGGCTGGCGTTGTGGTGTGTGTGTGCAGGAGGTGATGAGGATTGTCTGGAAATTTTTCCCAGGATTTTAGCGCTACTGGTCGTTAAGTTTGGGGCGAAACCATCCGTTTCATGATTCCCTGGTCGAGTACCCATGGTCCTGCTTCTGTGATGCTGGCAGGCTGGGCAAAAGGCGGTTGCGATGGGAGTATGGTTTTCATATCTGGGTCATATGTGCTTTCCAGGGCCAGCACAGTTTGATCTTTTAGTAGCAGGTACAGCATTTTGACGTTTGGATCATACGTAAAATCTATTATTGGAGATCTTGTTCTGTAACTTGCGTACGGTAGCCTGGTACCTCTTACTGGTTCCCGGAATAATCCATCCCCATCTAGCTTTTCTCTGTCTTCTTCATTATCGTTTTGATCAGATTGTTGTTCTACATATCCGTCACCCTCTGGTGGTTCAGCTGCACTTGTATCTCCTAGCAGAGTTTCAAATATCGTATCTTCCGCTTCTTCCATAGTCTCGTAAGTTAGTTTGGCATCTACGTGTTCCCGAGTAGTACCAAGGTGCATAGATCTGGAGAAGAATCTTCTCTCATAGAATATTATCTCACCTCTCTGTACACTACGGTCTTTATCCTCGAGTACAACAGCTAAAATATCTTTTGTAATAGCTTTGACATGTGTAATAAAACTTCCTGATGGGTTTAATAACACCGTTCCTATCAGCTTATATGGATCTCTAACATCATCTTCATTCAATTTGCCTTGATCATATCCCAGGATAAATTTTTGGTCAAATACGAAGGTGTATTCAAGATCTTTCACTTTAACTGCTAAGTGACCACCGCATACATCAAACTTTTCAATCATACCTCCACCATAAAAGTTTCGTTGATTCAATAATACAATCACACCATTTCCTTCTTCATCGTAGTGTACCTTCATTCTGTATATGGCATCGTTTATGATTCTATTATCATTATTATGAGGCCCATTCGTGTTTAGCATGACATAAAATATACCATCAGACTTTACGATAACGTTAGACAGTATATCACAAGCAAATTGATATTTAACACCGCATTCCACGATAAGTCTACCTTTTTGTGGGACGATATGAAACAATTGAATAGCAGTCTCATATATTACAAGTAACGAGATTTTACTACTGTCGTCATTTGGTATTTCCACTGCATTAACGATATGTTCATAAACGTTCCCATAATGACTCGCAACGAAAAATATATCATCTAATTTCAATGTTTTACGTTCAGCAGGTTTCAAGCAATCCCATCTCCTCTGATCCATGTTCAATGACAGAACACGGTTGATTTTGGTTAAGGGAATATACTTTTTGTTTGTGCATCTAGTGGATCCAACTATGAAACTGTGTCTGTTTCTTGATTTATACGACATTTCAACAACTCTCAACTTATCAGAATATAAAAGAAATAAGAAATTGTTTTCAGTATCAATATGAGCATCTAGTATGAAGGCATTTTTTGGAGCCGGTGGTAATAATACATCATATTCTGTGGCATTTATATTTTCATCTTCATGATAAATGACAATTTTGACACTTTCACTCGAGAAATACAAAATGAAATCATCATTGATGTACCGACATTTCCCATCTGAAAAATTGGTTTGAAATGAATCCATCTGGTTACCGTTGAGCATGCATACCTCAGGTATACTGTCAGAGTCATGATTCCCGTAAATGTTGAATAACTTATTGGGCTTATCTATAAGATCTTCCATCTCAATTTCAAGGTCAGAGATATCTGTCATCTCATTTATGAACATTTCAGGCGAACATTTTATAGTGCAGTGAAGACCGTTGATATAAAAATGAATATCGAAGGAGGATATATCAATCTTCTCTTCATTGCGGTCATTTTTCTTGACTATTTGAAAGTTACAATACTCAATCTCCTCAGTTGAACACTTTTTGACCTGATCCCATAACTTTTTGAAATAATCGGTTTTCTGTAAAGTATTACTCGAGGGAGTTAAATCTTGGATGTTATCACAAAAGAATATTTCTAAGGTTTTTGTATTCCATAATATCAACTTAGTCTCAAAACTTGTAAAACCATCAATATCCTTGTCAAGTTTCAAACAATTAGTATCACTATCTAACGTTTTATTAATGAAATGAAGTGCTTCCTTTGTTACCTGAATTATAGTATCACGATGTAGAACTACACCAAGTGTGTCACCATATGATGTAGTGATAAGATTATCTAGCTTGAATAATTCAGGTTTCTCCTCTGACAATATCAAGAAATAAAAATCCTGTGATACCCTTGGATCTTGTGCAAACACGACATATATATAATCGAGATCAATTTCGAGTAATTCATCAGATGTACCATAGATAGCATAGAAATATTCCAAAAGGTATGAAATTAGATCCTGAGAAAGATGTAGTAAATGCATTACTTTAATATTACTAAATACTCTGAATTTTTCAATCTCACAGAGTGAATGTGTTTTCCATGTGTTGCTCATAACTGAAAAATCAGTTATGGAAGAAGGAGATGTTAACCAAACATCATATGGATATTTTGCAGCTTGCTTTGTATCACCCATGGTCATAATTTTTGTGTTTTCATCACTTGAGCTATCGATTGTATTTATCATGGTTATTGGATGATTCTTGTCAATATTTTCGTAAGGATGAAGACTATCTATTAGAGCTAAATCCAAGCGTAATTTTAAAGTCTTGTTGAAACTGATAACAACCAGATCGTAGTAAGAAACATCCTCTGGTTGATCTGAGACGGGACATATATCTTTCAGACCTTTAAATCTTGCTAATGCATAAAATGCAAGGTTGTCATCTGTATCAATAAGAGCAATAGCAATATTGCCTACCGCAGAAGCAAGAATAGTACAATCCACGTACATATCAAAGATGATACTATCAAATTTTTTAAGTTTTTCCAATAATTTGGGTGCATGACAATGTGAGACAATACCTCTCAATGGGAAAAATTCGTATACTTGGGAAGAAGTGTTCCCTGACATCAATTGAATTGCAGATTTCACGCTTATGCCTTTATTTGTAAAGATCAAAACTTTTTTGATGCCAATAGGGATACATGAAGTAAAAATCTCATTAGTGCAAATTGTCAATGGATGAACAGATTTCTCCTTCTCTCTAAATATATCCCATTCTATGCAAAAATAAACTAGTCTATCATAATGAATCGTTGGAAGAAATAGTAAAAAATGTGTTTCCTTTTCAGTTAAAATGAAAGTGCAATCTAAAATAGTTGATTTTTCAAGATTCAAGCTATTCACCAATTGGAAGTATATTTCGTTGACAAATTTGAAAAATTTGCATATACCTGCTTGGAAATTCACCACAACAAAGTTTTTATTATCTGGAGCTTTGAATATTTTCCAACTGCCTTCAATTCCTAAGTTCCAGAACTGAACCACAACACTCTTTGATTCTTTAGCTTCATGGAGAACGCTAAAAAGATATCCAGTATTTTGTGTCACCAGGACCAGGTCGTCTAGTTTTTCAGAAGTGTCTATTACGCTAGAGTCAGTAATTCCATCGATAAGCTCACTCATAAACACATTACCAGCTATATGTAATCCTGAGCCACTAATGATCAAGTGTCGATGTTCTAGAGTTGGCAAGTAGCTTGTAGGATCAAAATCACTAGAATCAAATTTCAATTCAGAATCAGAAAGTAGTGCATCGATATCAGAATCATCTAAAGTCATCGGATCCTTGCTGGGCTTGTCGTCAGAAGTATCTCCAACAAACATGTTTTTGCCAGTTCCATAATTCTGTATTTCTGGTGGAGGCAAATGATGCCAGAGATACTCCAGATACTTCCAGTGTTTCTTTCGATCTTTAATAACTTTTATAGGAACAACTTCCTTAGGCACCCTTCCTCTCCAAGAGCTCTTGAGCTTAAATCTCATGAAAGTAGCTCTATCTTCGCCATTATCGAAGCCTCTGAGTCTCCGACTGTGACCATTGTCGTCAAATATACATGAACTCTTATAATTGGCAAACAAATCTTTATTCAGCCAAACCGACACTGTGCTACTGAACCACCTTTTATTAGGCACAGTGGAATTGTCCATTGGGACTTCATTGTGGTCATTCCAGCTGTATCCTGGGCCTGCTGGAGAATTAGCCATTATTTTGGTGTTTTTCTGTTAAAATTGGCAGTAATTTTGAAGTGATGAGCTTCCTTAAGTACTACTTTCTTTATATGCGGAATAGCCTAATAACCAAAATATACAGTTAAAACCTCAAGAAAAATTGTAGTTCAGCCACCAAGAAGCTTCTTTTTACAGTTCTATATTGTTAACAAATTATTGCTGATTTATGTGCAGTTCAAAGCAAAAAACTCTGTCTCTTTAGCTTTAACATGCATCGTAAAGGCATTCCAGAATGTATTCGACGTAACTTTTATACATGGATATGTCACAGCTTGCCAGTACCAAGATATAGAAAAAGAAGTGGCTTTGTAATCTGATAAAATAGCTCTGTTGGCTCTTGCAAACTAGCTATATCATTTGTGCCAGTAAAACGAAAATATGATATGGTCTTCAAAGTTGTTTGAACTTACCAAAATCTAAAAAATTACAATCTACGAAGGTGTCATGGAACGTATATCAAGTGCTAACCATTTAAATTGAGTTAGATTAACGTTCATTAAATGTTCAATTAATAATTAATTATTGCGTATATAACATGCTACAACAGTGTCACACCTAGGTTTGTTATGTAACGCCAAAGTGTGGCACTAGAAAAATAAATTACATCTCTTTTCTTAATTGAGAGAATATAAGTGATGCCAATTCAGCATTATTGTCCTTTTTTTTTTAATGTCAGAAAGTCAATTGTTGGAGGTTTTTTATGAAAGCTTGATGGATTTGAGACTTTGGCTTTACCGTTACAGTCCAATATATCAGTGTTTACCGTCTGGTGTTCCATCCTTCTTGAAGCTCTTGGAATGCGGCAGTGCTAACAGATGAGTGTGACTATGTGAATGCGAATGGTGGAATAGTTTAGACTCGAGCAATCTCCCACTCTGGTGTAACATAGCTTTGATAAAGTATTTCTTAAGCGCTAAAATTATGTCTAATAGCTTCAAAGTCTTCTGGCCAAACATGAGACTTGGAAACCTAAAAATGAAATCCGAAACATTTGCTAATCTCTTGGCGCCATGCCCTCTGAAACTAACGTTAAGATTAAAGTCATGAATAACCATTTTCTCCACAATCATGTAGTCCGAAGATCTAGCCATCAGTTCATCAACTTCATTACTATTGGCAAAGGAAGCAGAAAATTCTGATTCAAAAGAAGATGAGTCTGATGTGTCCTCGTTAACGCTCAATTGATCAGTGTTGAATACCTCACCTTTAATTCTCTCAACTTCATCCGGATAAACCCAAACTAAGATATCGTGAATACGTTGTTCATCAAACTTTACTGCTAAACCTTTTAAATATGTTTCTGCAGATTCAATTACCTTTATTCCACCTACAGGTTTGCCCAGATCCCATTTGATCTCGAGTAGAGGTTTGTTACCTTTTGTATCTTTAACTCTCTCTTCATCCATTGGACGTAGTATATCATGATATTCCACTCCAGTTCCCAAGTCACTTACTGATAAGTCTCCCACTTTTAGTATATTCTTGTTTGCACCAGATGGGAAGTATATGCCTGAGAATAAAATCTTACTCACATCAACATCTAAGAACGGCGTTCCATCATTGAAGAGCATGTGTAAAACGATATTTGTGCATTTGATTTCTATATCCATGAACCGCATTTTACTTGCCATCTCTCTACATTTACTTCGGAACACCTTAACCAAAATGTATAGTTTCAAGAGCTGATACATTTTTTCAGTTTCTATATTTACCAAATCAACTCTATCAACATGGTCCAATAACTTCTGTCTGAAAATAAATTCTTTCCTTATGTTATCCAACAGAGAAACGTTCTTTTGTAATTCTGTTGCTGTAGAATACAAATTCATAAAGTCATCAGAATCATATCCGATTTCCAAACTTTCAACTTCCTTCTTCACACGTTCATTGTATGACTCGGTATGAAACACTAAATTAGTAACAATTTCATATCCTGAGATATACGATTTGGAATCAGAGGTAATCTCAATATTTGGTAGAAAACCTTTTATGGCATCCTTCAAATTTTCATTTCTAGGTTTCTTAAGAGAAACTTCTTGTGGAACCTTGTCTAAGAAAACAACTGTCGAAAAGTTTTTGATTATTGCAAATGAGGATAATGGAGCCGGTTCTAAACACAATTCCATACCTAGGAAAGGTGGCCAGCTTTGTTGATTTACATTACCGTAGAAGTTTGTATCAATAAACGTTTCATGAATCGCATCTTTGTTGTCTTTATGGAAAATGAAACAGTTCATTTCGTCAATAAACACTGCATGCCTATTCAATATTATGTGCTGATGCATTATAGTAGTTTTATCAGTATTTTCGAACGAAACTGCTTTCAAACGAATAGTAGGAGCCGATAAAATCATACAGGCATTTGTATTACTCTCAGTCATTAGTTGAATTTGAGGAGCAATCAACTGTAGAATAGAATTGTCGTGCCTGAAATATTTTTTGCTGATACCTTCCTTCAAACCAACTTCGAACACTTTGGAAATTATTTCCCTGATATTGTTCTCATTTATTTTATCAAATATCTTTTCACTGTCATTTAGCCTGGAGAAATCAGTAGAATACGTTGCAGACTCATCTTTTACAAAACTATCAATAATTTCATCAAAGATTCTTAATGACTTGAATGACTCTAAGGAATAAAAGTTTTCTCTTAGAGTGAAATATGAAAGATATCTCATTAAAATATCTCTCACACTTTCATTCCATTTCAAAAGCATGTTGAAAACGAAAGCCCGATTCACAAAGTCCTGAATGTTAGCATTCTCTTGATGAATAGTTGCCAATGCATCGTTGTGATATTCAAACTGTCTAGTAGGATCATTCTGCTGGCTTTTCAGTGTAGACATATCATCCCTGAGTTTTTTCATTTTTGATATAGAAGCCTTGGTATCATTTACAAGTTTTTCATGCCTATGTGCAGATAATGAGTGCTTCGAGAAGTGATCTTTGTTGAGTTTTTTGTGTGTCCTTAGCAAACTTTGATACCGCTTCTCCACTAAATCACCAGCAGTGGTAGAATGCTTCCCTAACATACAAGCATGAGTATAGGTGTTCGTGAACGGTTCAATTGGAGCAAGCGTTTTTGGATCCAGCTGGTACTTATCTCTATACTGAGCTTTATTTTGGTAAAGAATTTGGGGTGCGTATAGTAATGGCTTTATGTAAACATGGGGAACATAGTCATCAATATTCATGAAAAATGCTTCCTTGAAATCGGAGTAGTCATACCATTTTACGTCATCATCAAATATATCGAATTTAGCTTTGTAATTTTGGTTATAGCTATGCTTTTCAAAATGACCAAATAATGCTCTAACGTCAACATGATGCAAATTGATTTCACCTTCTAAGAACTTCATTTTGAGAATATTTCTTTTACGCTTTAATACATTATTAAAAGATGGGATGAGCTCTTTCCTTTGATGTAAGTCTGCAGTGAAATGAGAGACCCTAGTTTTTAGTCCAGCAAAATCAACATACTCTAGATGCTCTCTTTTCAAAATACGGTCTGGATCAACATTGCTATGAATGTGAGAGATATAGACAGGCGATATATCAATACGATATGATAACGTACGCATACAGCTTCCAAATTTGGGGCTATCAGTTTGTGTGTTAAAAAATGAACCCCTCCTAACAGAAAGGTTACCTGAAAACTGCTGCCACCAAACAGTAAACGTTTTAATACTTGCCGGTGTGAAACGGAAAGCATTATATGCAGTTTCTGAATTAGATGTGACCGAGAAGGACATATGAATATAATTACTTCTAAATCCATAGAATGAATCATGCTTCTTCAAGTCAGGAACATATATTGGGTTACACAAACGTGCTTCCCAATGGGGAATAAATTCAGTCTCTCTTCCACCCTGTTTGAGATCACGCTCAAAGACGAAACCTATATTTGAAGACATTCCACCAGATAACTTGAAGAGGGTTTTCTCGACAAAACATGGAGCCATGCGGTCCATTTCCTCCTGTAAGTGATCAGAGTAATTCAGATCAAGCAAATAATAATATGAAGCGTATGATTGTAGGTTGGTGAACCCTTGATTTGGAATGAATACGCTCTTAGAACTAGGTCGACACCATACCAAAAGTGGATCTGCAAAGTAATTTGGAATAAACCAACGAACAATATCAGCGGTACAGGAAACAAAATTTTCAGCATTATCGCCTGTATTACATGTAACTTTTACATTATCCTCATAACCAAGAATAAAACCTGCTGCCTTTTCACCAAGCACATACGGATTTTTACCACTTTTCAAACAAACATTTAGTTTACCACCATGGAGCCAGTTTATTGAGACTTGCACATGCATAATGTAACGGAACTTATCCCAGAAACCTGTTTTTTTGGATGGATCTATGGGTGGTTTTGACCAATGGTCGAAACCTTGCATTATTTGTTGAATACCAGGTGAATAAGATTCACACCAGGTAAGCTTTGTCACCCCAGCAGAGTTTATGTCCAATTGCAAGGAGGAGAATAGTTTCAAACTTGTCAAAGTTCTTGGAACTAATAAGGAGTAGAATGAATCCTGATTTTCTCGAATTACTGTAGGAACCAATGGGACAAAGAGGGTTCTTAGCTCATGATCTGATCGATAGAGATCTTCAGTAACCATCAAATCACCGTGGATTCTGAATGCTTCTGTTTCTATATCTTGCGATGGCAGTAAAGGAGGGACAAGTATGAGCGGTATTGGATAATCCTTTAAGTGCAGCCTTACCTCGTTAAATTTACCATCAAAATGAAATGGGAACATAATTGAATACCTTGTATCTAATGGGACCCCTTTACCGACATCATGGATAAATGTAGGTATATTTTCAATACCACATTTTGGTGGAGTAACAGTAATATCCACACTTTCCAGAATTAAAGTAGATAGTAAAGGATTAGTAGTAAACTTCTGGACCCTACTATAAAACTCATCCGGAATTTTTGAATAATCAATATCACCCCAAAGATAAGAAAAGTTTTGCGTGAACTCCTCCTTCTTCTTTAGTTTGAAGGAACGGAATCTTTCAATCCAAGACTTTGACATAGCTTCTAGTAATCTTTCAAAAGCATAATGATGTTCTTGGGTCACAAAGTGTTTGTTGTTAGAATCAACCGTGGCCTGTGTTGTCAAAGAGAATGTGTCTTCATTGTAAGAAGAAGATGGGCTCTCATCGCCCAAATGATGCGATTTATGTTTGTGATGTGAAGAGCTTTTCTTACCATTGAATAAGGAAAAGGTGGTACGATGCCTCAAGGATGACAGCTTTGAAAAGAAATCTTCTGGCTGTGTATGATGTTTTGAGGGTGTGAAGTCTTGTGCAGTTACTTGTTCATGAGTGGCTGCATTAAATTCATTTATCATTGCGATTCTACTACGTTGCTCCTCCAAACCAATTTGATATACCATATTCAATTTTGCTTCAAATGGATCATCCTCAAGACTGAATATGAATCTATTTGACTTTAGAGCAATTTTAGGGAATGATGGTGTTTTACTTTCACGAGGGAATATTATCAAATTATTTTTGGAAGTTTTGAATGAATATAACATCTGTTCCAAACATTTTATGACAGTAGTAAAATTATCAATAAATTTGTACATTTCAAATTGAGCAGGAACAGTAAAATGGCAGCTCTCATTTTCCAAAATTATCGAAGGACCTAATGCAAGCAATCCTTCGTAAGGTACTTTATGCTGCTTCTTCAACTCATTTAAGTCAACCGATATTGCAAACCGGACAATTATACACAATCTTGCCCACATATCGACTTTTAAAGGAGATTCAACGCATAACCTACAATATTCACCAGCTATTTCAACCACTGTAGAGTCTATAATGTCTAAGCCTAAATTTACGATACTTAGTTTAGTATTCAAGCCGTTAGGAAGTGGAAGAATAAATTCTAGGTAATCACATGAATATTTCAAATCCACAAGAGATTTCAATTGTACAAGGTCGATTTGTGGCCTTTTTTTAATTTTGGTTAGTTTTTTCAGATGACGTTTTGCATTTGAATCATATTTATTAATATCATAAGAGCCAAAAATTTGTTGTAATGTATGTATCCCCGAAAACATCATAAATATGTTCATCATACTTAATATTGATTCCATTCTTTTATTGGATATCTGACAGGTAATTTTTTTATCCTTTTCTTGACTTAATGGAAATTGTGGAAAAACTTCAATACTAAAGTCTCTGGTGTCTGATATTAGTTTTTTAGATAGGGTATCTGAATTGAATGACATTTCATACATCAAGAACGCAATCACTCTTGAAATTTCAAGCTCAACTGACCATATTTTCCCTTTATCCTCAGTAATATCCAGCTCTGATGGTATTTGACTCAACGGATCAATCTCTGTAGTTTTAGCATCGTCACCAACTGAAGTAGTTGTAGTTTGATTAGTCTCATTTTTGGATGATTTTCCAGAATTGTTGTATAATCCTAACTTCATAGTTTCAATGTTAACACAATACTTTCTAAGTTCACCATCTACAAGATCCTTAGGAGATTGTGAATCCAAGTTTCGGAAAACTTCAGGTGGCATAAACACAGATCTAGCACCTAAAGCAATAAACATATTATGGGAAACAAAACTGCATTCACCAATATAAGAAGGAAGATTTTTGAATAGTATGACATCTAATGGGATTGTCTTAACTTCAATATTTTTATTGATAGATGCGAAAGTTTCAGACATTTTTTCTACTTTTTGATAATATTTTTCGAAAAGATGACTGAAATATTGTTTCTCAATCGTAAGAACATACTCATTGATATTTTTTAGAATTCTTGATAATACTACCATTGTACTTAGTAAAGAGAGATCTAAACGGAAATTGTCAAGCGTACCTTTGAAATCAAAAAGAAGATCAGGTAACAGTGATAATTCTTGGTTTATTAGTAATGCATCGATGTTGAAGAAGGTATTACAGAAATTATCCGATCGTATCTTGTGTTGAATGTGAAAATTTACAAAATCTAATGACAGATCCATTGTATAATTGATTGGTTCATGTTTCGATACTTTACGAGAGAGTAATCTTGATTTTGTGAAAAGTACAATTTCAGATAATTTCAAAAGTATGATATCATTTTGATCTGTTAAAATCATATTTAAATCTTTCATCGCAAATTCAAAATCGACAATTGGTTCGAATCTATGGAAGAAAGCTAATAATATTGGTACTTTGTGTTTGAATCCCTTGTAGTTATCCATGACTGATTGTGAGTTCTTTTGAATAATAATTTCTGGATCTGTGAATATTCTATTGAACATTTCCATATTTTTCTTGAAACATAAGACGTATGCATAGTTTTGTGCATTCAACTCAATTGTTGGAGAGGAGATCTGACATCTAAATTTCAGAACTGATTTATCCTTTAGAGGTTGACCTGTGGAGAAAGAGTTAAAAAGTTGCCAAATTATATTTGAGTGACCTGAAACCAACATAGTTGGTAAATCAATAAATTTAATGAATTCAGAGAGATCACTATCGTCTGATTTATCCAAAAATAATTTTTCATCATCAAAATTTGTAACATATTTTTTAATTTCTGGCATAATGTTATCCTTTGGTCTATTAAGTTCATAAAAAATGGAAAGACATGATAATGTGGAACTAAATTTCAATGGTTGTGAAATAGAGTCATACCAGATATCGAATCCAGGCGCATGAGATGAATATTTAACGGCGCCTAAAGAGAAATCTGTTAATTTCACGGCATACTTCAACTTGTCATTGATTTCCTTCATTTCTTCGATATTAGTCAGGAGTATATCTGTTATTTTCAATTGATCGACTCTCAAATGAAATTCACAAATTTCATTGGTGATTGAAATCAAGTCTTTATATTTATTTTTCAGGTGTGTAATGGATTCATCTAATATTTGAAGTGTATCAGAATGCGAGTTAATGATTTTGGGATGTTCATTGATTGATTGAGGTGATGATTCAGATTTATCTTTTGAATATTTCTGCAAATACGACAATGGGATCCTCAGATTACCCAATTTAGTGTCTGATTTAATCTGTTTGAGTTGCATTGACTCTTCATCAAGATCACATCTGGCAAAATTGATAAGATCCGTACATACAGTCTGTCCATTCAATTTCAAATTTCTCAAAACAACTTCAGTCTTTAACGTATACATATTGGAGATGCCAAATTCGTAGAATAAGAGGATGTTCAAAGAGAGGAAATGAAATTTCTCATTGTGTACCAAAAGAGTGAAATCTTCCAAGAACACACTTGTTCCATGCGCAAGACGCAACAACCGATGCAATAAAAACTTGCGAAACCACGATTGTCCACGGGAAGCAGGGCTTGCCCTGCTTCTCGTCGTATCAGACTTCTTCGCATCCGCATCGAACACCAAACCATGCACGACTACCCGTCTCCTCCACAGATTGTACCTGATCGACTTGAAATAGCACTGATCTCTAAGCTTCAAACCGACCAATTCCAACCGCAACGGGTTACAATACAGCACAGACACGCCCACAACACGTTTCAAACCACAGATCAACAAGGTCCACGCTACCAATGACCACACCGCCCATCTCACCAAACTCCACGAACAAACCGCTCCAAGCACGGAAACAACCGGCCATACCATAACTGAGCCTCCAGAACACGATTCTGCCACCTATTTCCAGCCAAACCGCCCGCAACACGCTCTAAACGGCCGTCTGTCGACCTGTATACCTCAATTAATACGGGCCTGTTTTTAGCCGCTGAGCCCCTTGGTCTTGGTTCTAACTTTTCCCAGATCGCTTTCCGGGTCCTTTATATACAAATTTCACTCCGTCGGCCCTTTTAAAGGAGTTTTGGCATTTTCGGCCCAAAAGGTAAAGCCCGAGGCATTTCCCAAAGCGGAAACCGGCGCCGCCAGGCAAAATTACCGGATCTGGAAGTGGTTCCGGGGACAACACAATTGTAAAATCAATTGTGAAAGGTCATTGAGAAGATTTGGGTACAAATGAATGCAACCATTGGAATCAGCGTCATGGAATGCCCAATACTGGGTTGAGAGCGTGGGATTTGGAGTTGTGTGTGATGAGTTGGGTGTTACTGGGGCTACAGGAACGCTAGAAGAAATTTGAAAAATGCACAGGCATTCTGGGCGTTGATATACACTGGAAAAAGGTGCTTGTAGAGGTCTGAGGCTATGTTCTCTTGCTGTTTTGATGTAGTTTAGTCTTGAGATTCGGCGTCCGTTACCCGGCCGCGCTGGCAATGGTAAATAGCGAATTTCAACGTATTTTTACCATAGCAAATATATACACAATGAAAAGAATGAGAAATGTGAAAAGATGGTCCCAAAGGCCCATTCGACGTGGATTTGAAGGTCTGTGGATAGCATAATCGTGTCTGTCGTGCCTGGAAACCGTATATACGTTGCAGAAACGAATTGAATTGAGCCAATAATGCCGCCTAAAAAGACGATTAAAATGGACTTGGCAGAGTTCTTGAACGACGAGACTTTGGGCTCGTCGTGGCAGGAGGACAATATCGATCTTGATAAGATCACGATCCCCATTGAAAACATGCGTGCTAGCACCATTCCATTGGAGCATTTGCGGCCAACTACGCATAATAATAGATTTGGATCTGGTTACCGCGATTCTGGATCAAATTTCTCACATAGAGGTGGTGGCGGTGGTCGTGGTGCTCATTTGGATCCTGCATTGGATAGCTCTGGTGGGTTTGATGAGCCACGATCTTCTGGATTTGGTGGTGGATTTGGTGGTGGCAGTGGATTTGGTGGAGGTAGTGGATTTGGCGGCGGTTCTAGATTTAACAGAGAAGAATACCCTATTCCCAACCATCCTCCATACAGAATTATCATCAATAACATCCCATTTGATATATCACCTGAAGGTGTCAAGGCATGGGTGGAAGATGGTTTACAGAAACCTGGTGCCGTGGAAGAAATCGATTTACCAACTACTTTCTCTGAACCTATTCGTTTAAAAGGTATGGCATTTGTACAATTTAATGTACGTGAAGATTTAGTTAAAGCATTGACGTTTAACGCAACACAACTTAATGAAAGAACAGTTTATGTGTCCGTTGCTGCACCAAGAAGAAATGATGGATTTGGTGGTATGAGTGGTGGAGCTGATCTAGATTGGGGTGCTGCTCGTGGCTCTCAGTTCTTAGATCCAGCTAAAAAACCAAATGGATTTGACGATCTAAATTGGAATTCTGCTAGAGGCTCCAATTATATGGATCCTGCTAGGCGAGAAGGTGGTTTCAATGATCTGAATTGGAAAGGTGCCAGAGGTTCTCAATTTCTAGATCCCGCAAAGAGAGAAAACGGATTCAATGACCTTGATTGGAAGTCTGCTAGAAATAATCGTGCACCCCACTACGATAATAGGCTTGAAGAAGAACCAGATTTAGACTGGGGAGCAGCTAAAGGTGCGCATTTCGAAGAAGTTAAACCAAAAGAACCCGAGATTGAAGTAGACTGGGATCATGCTAGAGGTTTAAATTATCGTCAAGCTAAACCGGAACCAAAACAAGAAACTGAATTGAATTGGAGCTCAGCAAGAGGTGTAAACTATCAAGAACCACGTCCAAGACAAAATTCAAAACCTGAAGTTGATTTAGATTGGACTAGTGCTAAAGGTAGTAAATTTAAGGAACCAAAGCAAAGAAGAGTGTCAAAACCAGATGTGGAGTTAGATTGGTCAGCGGTTAGAGATGCAACTACCAACGAGATTGATAACGCCGATGCAGAAGAAGATTGGAGTGCATTAAAAGGTTCAAAGTATGAAGAATCAAGACCCCACAGAGAAAAAATTCAACAAGAGTGGGTCAAAGCAGTTGGTCGTGACCAAGAAGAGGCAAGACGTAGAAGAGCAGAAATTGAAGCAATTGATATAGAGAAACCTAAACCGAAAATTCTTCGAAGACCTCAAAATGATACTCCTGATTTAGATTGGTCAAATTCAAGGGGTGCCAAATTTGCTGAAGTAAAACATACAAGGCAAGAAAATAGAGCTCCTCGCGATAGTACCACTAAAAAAGTTCCAATGAAGAAACCAGAACCAGAATTAGATTGGTCGCATGCTAAAGGTTCCAAGTTCAAGCAACGTAGCGAAGAAATATCTAATAGAACACCATGGATAGAAATAGCTAAAAATGAGAAGGTTGCTAGACGTAAGAGACCTACAAAGACCAATAAACCAGCAGAATCTACCAAGTCTAGTTTCGAAGCTACAGAGACTAATATTGAATCTACAGAGACAACTGCTGAAAATACTGTAACAATTGGAGACCTAGAGAAGAAACAAGATTCCAATAATGAAGATACTACAAATAACGAAAACAAAACTAATTTTACGAAAAATCCAAAGGATAAAAAGTCCAAAAATAACTTTTTACGCAACAAAGGTCGTAAAGATTCACACTTTCATAAAGATAAGAGGATAAATGACAACTTTGATTTTGCAGCTGCAAGAAGTGCTCCAGTAAACTTTGATAACTTCAAAACGCATAATAAAAAGAAGAAGTACGACAAAGATTACAAGAAAGGGAATAATAAAAAGGGTAAATTTCAAGCTCAACAGAAGAATGATAAAAACACGGATGCCACAACAGTGCCAGATGGGGCTAAATATCATGAGGCTCCAGAAAATGATAAACCTAAGACGTCGCCAGATGAAAACACTTTTGATATGGCGGATGTCAAGAAGGAAGTCAATGCAATTCAAGATTCTGCCTAGATTCCTTTTTGCCAAAAAATAACAAAACAAAAACATATATATATACATACACGTTTGTGTTCTTTCTTTGATTTGGCTGGCCATAATAAATAAGGTCTGTGAAGTGTCAATGAAACTTAGCATTCGCATTATTGAGAATATAGAAAAAAATATAGAACTTACGATTATTTTATGTGGCTTTTTCTGATTGCTTGCCCTTGTAGTTTTTTAAGTGTTTCTATAGAGATTCGTAGATTCAATAAGACTCAGTCAAAACTATCTCAACAACTGTTCCTTAGATGAAGGGCATTTGCCACTACTTCAACAGCCATTATTTTTCTGAGATTTGTATGAACTGACAAAGTAAGGTTGAGCGTACGTGCTGACTGTTAGATTCTTGAAAAAAAGTGAAGTTAAAACAAGTAAGAATATCTAAAATTATTATATTTATTGTACATCCAACAAGATTAATAAAGTGTAAGATAGATTCTTGTCAATTGGAGATGTGTTCATGTTTTGGATGACTATTCGTAAGTTGCCCAAAGTTTCTTACCAACGTTGCTTCGATCAAAGTTAATGTCAAACCTCATATCTACGACATTCTGCCTTTTAGACGTAGGACGAGAAAGACTGTCTAACTCGTTTGAACTTGGATGGGAAGCATCATCTGATTCATTTGATGGTGGACGAATAGGCAAAATCTCTTGTCCAGTGGAGATTTTTACCTTTTCTGTTAGACTCAAATATGCCATTGATGCAGGTTTTGATAGAGATTTCTTAGGCCATAGATTCAATGATGTCGACGAGTTACTGTGTGAATTATGCCCGGATATAGTCCGACTATCTATATGCCCTTCGAGGTCGAAAAACCCGTAACCGCCATTGATTGTATTATGAGTTTTAAGGCTTCCATCGGTGACCTCCTTTTTAGCTGCGTTATCAATTTTGTACAATTTGTCAACCAGTGGGCTTATGGTAATACCCTTTGATGCTTTATACAGTCCCCAATATTTTCGTATTTGATTTAGCACCCAATGTAAAGTGAATATCAATCTGCTGCCTTGTCTAAATTGAGAGGTTATCGTTATATTACATTGTTCGTCCTGTAAGATATATCCAATACCAAAACCATTTGGAATACTTGGGGTAATACCAAACATCTTTGTTGCCGCGTTACCACAATTTGATATTATAAGTTCAGGTGAAAAAAAGGGTTCAAAAATTTCATTATCGAAAATACTAGAAATAGTTTTGATTTCTTCATCGTCTAATGGAATTTCGAATTGTTTATGGTATCTATATAGGTAATTGAGTGCATTAACGTGCTTCTCATAGCCACCATTTTTTTTAATCAGTTTTACTTTCTCACTATGATACTCACAACAACGAATAAATTTTTGTAATTTAGAATGTTCATCAAGGTCATTTGAAATAAAATATTGACAAAGTTTTAATAGTTCCTTGTTTTGAATATTAACCAAACTGCCACGAGAATTCCTAAAGTTTCTAGTAGATATTGGTTCGACACCAAAAACCATTTTCCCATAAAGGGCATAATGAGCAATTTGTAATGCAACTTGAATCATAGCATCTGGTTTTACACCTAATTTATGTGCTAATCCTTTACCATATGGAAGTGAAGCATTGACTATATCATATTTGGAGATAACATCAGCTAATTTATTCTCTGATAAACGGATATGTGTATTAAGGATATTACTAAACGACCAATTAATTTTTTGAACAATTTTTTCTAAACTACCATTTTTAACATCAGGTCTTATTAAATTATCTTCTGGTTTAACTTTGTGAAGATTTGGCCATAATGAGAATCTTTGGTCACCGCCGTTCACTTCTCTAGCTACTCTTAGAATTGATTCTGCATAGAGATCAGAGGCAAATCGTAATACAACAGAACCATCACAAGTAAATGAATCCCATATTATAGCTGCTTTCGAATCAGAAGTAACAATAATTTGTAATTTATCGTACCAACGAGATATACACGAACCAATTTGATGGGCTTTATCATCAATTTCAGAGGTGCCAAAATAAAATCTTTTACATTCATCTGAATCGTTGTACACAGCAAATTTTTCAGGATTTATAGTAGCATTATTTTGTTTGATACATTTGGATTTTTCAGTTGTCGACTTATCTAAAACAATCACAAATAAAGCTGAATCAATTAAATTCATCTGTTCAGGATATCTCTTGAGTAACCGTTTTCTCGCATATTTCCAATTTTTATAAGAATGTGAAGTCAAACTACCTAATGCAGTTATATTTTCTTTGGAAGCATTTTTTGTTGAATCTTCAAGGATAAACCTAAATAATATACCTAATTCATCGGTACGGTATAATCTATCGAAATGATCATTCAAAACGTCCAAAATATAATATTGACCTCTCGAAATGATAAGAACATGTTTACTATATAAATCTTGTTTTAAGGTAATACCATGTCTAATTTTTATGCTTTCTGCTGAATCACGATCATTCTCACCTCTTGAATTCAGAGGTTTATCATATGAATTTTCCTCTAGATCACTTTCTGTATAATGTTTATTCAAATCAAATTTCTCTAATTCACCTGATTGGAAAACGGGACATCTAGTAGTACCAAATAAATTTAAATAAGATTTCATCGATAGTTTAGTACCATGTTCAGTAACATCAGGAGAAACAATATTTTTTTTCAGAGCTGATACGAATCTTAGAGCTGAATTTAACAGTACAGCTGCGTAATCTACTTGATCGATATCTGGTACTACGTCATCCATCAAAACCAAAAACGGGTTTCTTGGTAAAATATCACCTTGAATATCACTTGAATGCATATGATTATTGATATCCAAATGCAGTTGATCTAGATAACAATCATTTTGATCGTAATATTCTTGCAATTTTGTTTGCAATTTCTGAGCACCAGAAGATTTAGAAAACTCCACAAGGGTTTCTGATAGTCTCGATGTCTGTATGGGATCCAAAGGATGCTTATAATAGCCGTCCACGTAATACAGCGGTTCCAGCGACTCTTTCAACTGGCATAATGTCGTGTGCAAATCTGGCAGGGGCAACTTGGGCAGACAACCCTCGTCCCAAACGGGCAGATCACTCTCAGCTAACTCCGACATAATCACGAGCGCTCTGACCTCTAAATTTCTGTCCAAGTGGGAAAGAAAAATGAGGATCTTGGGGGGGGAAACACGGCCTTTTTATATAAAAATTTCGAGCTCGGCGGCTAAACCCCTGAATCTGGTCGGTGCGGGGTAATTTTTCCATCGATCCGGGCGCCGTCCGAAACGATCCAAATTAGCCGCCGAGCTCCGTTCCAGGTTATCTTCCCGGCAATATGTAACATCAATAAGAATATCAATAATACGGAATACTATAGAAGAGATAATAATAAATATAGAGAAGGAAGAATAAGAAACATAAAGGAAGAAGGCCTTAAGAGTATGTTAGTAAATGGTTTCACCAATTTGCCATCATGTAGAGTTATTGACATTTATACATAATCTAGATAAACAGGAAAATATATAGTTTTTTTGCTCATTTATTTACAGACATTGATTATAAGAGAATATATTTACTGGTTCAGATAGAGGATAAAAAAAGAGAGAATTTTTTTTTGGGAATAACGATTTGTTGATTTGTAACTTGACATTTTTTTGTTGAAAAAAAAGTTTCCATTGAGCAAAAAAAAAATTGTTTTGGTAAAGAAGAGGAGTGAGAAAGAAAGAAAGCAAGCGGTTGAGAACGCAAGTGTTGAAATTACTACTTGGATTCTGCGGCCATCTTTTCTGCCTTTGCTACAACATCTTCGATACCACCAACCATATAGAAGGCATTTTCTGGTAGGTTATCGTGTTTACCTTCCAAAACAGCTTTGAACGACGAGATGGTGTCCTTTAGACGAACTAATTTACCTGGAATACCGGTAAAGACTTCGGCGACTGCAAATGGTTGTGATAAGAATCTTTGAATCTTTCTTGCTCTTTCGACTGTAATTTTATCAGCTTCAGACAATTCATCCATACCCAAAATGGCAATGATATCTTGTAAAGATTTGTAAGCTTGTAAAGTTTCTTGAACTTTGGTAGCGACTTCATAATGTTCTTCACCAACGACTGAAGCATCTAATAATCTTGATTTGGAATCTAATGGATCGACAGCTGGATAAATACCTAATTCTGAGATACCTCTAGATAACACAGTAGTTGCATCCAAATGGGCAAAAGTAGTTGCAGGAGCAGGATCTGTTAAATCATCTGCTGGCACATAAACGGCTTGAACAGATGTAACTGAACCTTTCTTTGTAGTTGTGATACGTTCTTGTAACAAACCCATATCAGTTGCTAAAGTTGGTTGATAACCGACGGCAGATGGGATACGACCCAAAAGAGCAGAAACTTCTGAACCAGCTTGGGTAAATCTGAAAATATTATCGATGAAAAGCAACACATCTTGACCTTCTTCATCTCTGAAATATTCAGCAATTGTTAAACCAGTCAAAGCGACTCTTGCTCTTGCTCCCGGTGGTTCATTCATTTGACCAAAGACCAAAGCGACTTTAGATTCACCTTCTAAATTGATAACACCGGTTTCCTTCATTTCACGGTATAAATCATTACCTTCTCTTGTTCTTTCACCAACACCGGTGAAAACAGAGAAACCACCATGAGCTTTGGCAATGTTGTTAATCAATTCTTGAATGAAAACAGTTTTACCAACACCGGCACCACCGAATAAACCAATTTTACCACCTCTTGCATAAGGTGCTAACAAATCGACAACTTTGATACCTGTTTCCAAGACCTCAGCTGCTGTTGATTGTTCAACAAATTTTGGTGGATCAGCATGGATAGGTTTCTTCATCTTAGTATTGATTGGACCTCTTTCATCAATTGGTTCACCAATGACATTGATGATACGACCTAAAGTTTCTCTACCGACTGGCACAGAAATTGGTGCACCGGTATCAACGACTTGTTCACCACGAACAAGACCTTCGGTACCGTCCATAGCAATGGTACGAACAGTATTTTCACCCAGATGTTGAGCAACTTCCAAGACCAACTTACCCTGTGGGGTTTTGATCTCCAAAGCGTTCAAAATAGCAGGCAAATTCTCCTGATCGAACTGAACATCGACAATAGCACCAATAACAGCACGCACACGACCAACCGAAGGTGCAGCCGCAGAGGCCAGAGTACGTCTACCGACGCATCTGCTAGCCAATGGCACCGCACTTTTTTTCAGAGCTGCAGCAGAAACTCTGGTAAAGACCATTTTTTTTTAACAAAATCCCTTCTGGTTTGTTCTTCTGGTTCCTAGGCTAAAAAAACTCGCTGAATTCACTGGAAGCAATATTTTCTACCGTTCTACAAGGGCCAAAGAGCTCTTAATGCGCTAAAGAATCCTGGATTGTACAGATCTGAGCTTCAAAGTTGGTCTTAATAGTGTTAACTCTGTTTTCAATCCCCCCTCGAATGAAACTTGAAAATAAATAAGAAAGCCGAAATCTCAGAGAGTCACCCGGCCACGCCAGCGCCAGTAGGAAAAGTTGCCGCATGCGGAAATAATGTGGTATTATCAGCTACAAGTAATACAAATATCAGTTTTAAATGATGCGACCTTTGTAGTTTGGTTGGCATAATTTTTGTGTATTCAACGATGCAAGAATCAGGGTTCTAGCATGCTTGTAAGTACTGGAAAAGGTCCAGTGGAATACGACAATACCGATTAAAGTAGCACATCATACGTAGATACACATATATATTAGAGCAAGAGTGTTTGGAGCTGGCAGAGAGTATCCTACTTCTTTCCTAGTCTTGCTGCAACGTTTGCAGCTTCTTCGATACCTCTGATTATACCACTTTTGACACCTTTATCTTCCATGACACATAATCCGGCGATGGTAGTACCACCTGGTGTGCAGACTTGGTGCTTCAATTGACCTGGTGTCGATCCACTCTCTCTTACCATCTTGACGGTACCTTCAAGCACTTGCAACGAACATTCTGTGCTTTCCTTCAATGGGATACCCATTTTCAGACCAGATTCGATCATACTCTCTAGGATCAACAGGGCAAATGCAGGTCCAGAACCTACTAGAGCAGTGGCTGCATCCATGTTACTTTCTGGTAACTCGACACATTTACCAACATGATGGATTAATTCTTTGACCAAGGTTTTGTTGGATTCGCTGACATCAGAACTGTGTGACAGAACTGCACATCCGGCACCATAACGTGCAGGTGTGTTTGTCATTACTCTGGTGACAGAATTAGTATAAATACGCAGCTGGTCAATGGTCCATCCAGCAGCCAATGAGATAATATGTTTATCACGAATAACAGTGGCCACGCCTGACAGAACCTTCTCCACTAGATATGGTTTGGTAGCCAATATAACAACATCCGACTGCTTAACAGCAGCGTTATTGTCACCCCAGGTAGATTCAAAGACGATTCCGTTTGGAGATTCACCCAACTTGTCCATCATTCTAACAACTTCATCGGCAGCCTCTTGATTGTGGTTGCAAGTAATAATCTTCGATGGGTACATCGACGCAGTCTCCGCAGTTGCCTTGGGAGCAGAATAGATAGCAGACAGGACCGCAGACCCCATAACACCACATCCTAGCACAGTAAGTGTATAACCCATTTTTATTTTTTTTTTCACTTCAATTCTCGAACAAAAACCAACGTTTAGCAGAAACACGTCTCACAGATGCTTCTTCTTCGTTGAAACACTGTAATACACTCCAAAATCTACCTAAACACACTGCAAAAGGCCCTTTCCCAGTCTTTTGAACGTTCATCAGTTTCTTATTGAAGATGGCCAAATTGCCAAGTTTCACGCGTTAAGCAGCTCTGCCAGATCTAACAAGATTTGGATTTTGACGATTTTTCAGATCTCGAAGAAAAATGGAGATTTGGCTGTTTGGAAGGCAATTTAAGAGTGGTGAGACTTGGTATCAGACTCAATAAGAATCAGTGCAAAAAATGGCTTTGTTATCTTCTGTCAATGTGCTGTATTTCCGTGTTGCGGTGCTATTCACCATTGCATTCTTCTGTTTTAAAGATGTCAATGCCATTTTGACCAATTCTTATTATATCGTGATGACCAGTGCATTGAACTTGCCAGAGCTGGTTATCCCACGCCACAGTGCACAATTGGGTCTCTTTGGTGTTCTGTTCATTTTGCTGGGTCTTTCTGATCTGGTGCCATTGTTAGAGAGTAACATGACATATTTCTACTCTATCGTGCCAACGAGATTGACTTTGTATTTCATTCTGGGTGGTTGGTCGTATTTAACCACTACTAATTATTATCTGCATAACAATGCCGTGTTCTTGTTTGCATTCGTTGAAGTTTGGATGAATTTCCTCATTTATAGTTCTATTAGAGATGAGAGAAATGAGCACTTCAGAGTTACTCATCAGTTCATGAATGGTGTGCCACAAGAGGAATAGTTTTAGCTATATATGATTGTACGTATACTGTATAAAAAACCAAAATCAGCTTCCTTCTCTATGTGTATGGAGGTTTGGCAAGAGATGCAATTTTAGTTGATCGATACTTGCTCCATCTTTGATGTTGTAATGTATTCGGTTACAATGAAGTTCAGAAATTCTTCTATCTCTCTAAATTCATTGAACTCAGTGTCAAATCGTGTAATTTTCTTCTCATCAATGTATTTGATCTTCACCATTGCATTACAATAATTTGGGCTCTCCAAAGTTATTTCAAAATGACATCCTGACGGTATATCAACATGTAAATATGTAGTTTTAGTGTTCAATAGTCTGCCGAATGCGTTGATTTCATTGTCTAATTTCTTTATATGTCTATCCATAACATTGTCACTTTTCTTCACGGCAATCTTACTTTCTTCCTTCACTGTGGATCCATCAATTACATCCAGTATAGTATCTTTGAAAATCTTCTTTAAAAGAATTTTGTAATTTTGATGTCTCATGTCACCCAGGATAGGTCTAATTAGCAGGACATCCTTCTCGATATTCAATGTATTTGTTCTCTTCGATGATGTAATTCTTTCTCTCATAGTTTTCTTGAATATAACGACTAATAACATTCTTATAGTGATTAATACCAAATTTGCCCTCTTATTATTCGTCTTTGGTGTATCTTGTTCATGATTCATAACTGAATCATCATTTAATGCTAAATGCTCTATTTCTATCTTTTCATTTGGTAATTCTAGGACAATTTTGGATTCATGTTCTACGGTGACACCATATGACAGCAATAATCCACATTCCTTCTTTAACCAATACATCAGCTCTTTCTCGAAGATAAATGCTTTCAATCTCTCGATCTGAGCTCTGATGTCTTTGCTTTCGTTATCATTCAACTTCAAGAAAACTTTATCTGGGACTGTCTCCCCACTCAACACATAATCATCTTCATCTTCAATTTTAGTAAAAATTCGAATTCGAATATACTTCTCATTAGTTTTGGAACTAATTGAAATTCCGTTTTCAGTATGATCAATTGGAACAAGATCCAAAGATCCAGAAGTTGTATCAGTCTTTAACCGAGCTATACCGTGGTCGTATTTGAATAAAGAGCCTGAATCTTCATAACCATACTTTATTCCAAGAGCTCGTTCACCTGTTTCTCTATCACGCATTTTGAATACAACATCTGTATTATTTATGTTTTTGGAAATACTATTCCAGAAGACATGTTCCCTATGTAAAACATTTTTAATTGAGGAATGTTTGCCTTTCAAGATCTCAGCACTTTCATCCAATGCTTGTAACTTCCAGCCTTTATCGAGTTGTTCTAAATTCTTTATGGTTTCTTGAGATTTTCCCTCGACTACAATCCTATCAGCACTTAATGCACCAACAGGAACTGTCTTCTTCAAATATGGTGACATTGAAGAAGTAGCTACTGATTCTCTGGTGGAAGATAGCAATAGCGATATAGTTTCCAGACTCAATGAAGCTTCATTCAAAGCTGTATTGATATTTTCCACCATATCTTTCCTAATCTTGGTAAACTTTTCCTGGCTCATCTCATCCTCTTCTCCTCGTTCAAGGTCTTTTTGAACGTTCAAACCAACATCAGACTCCTCTATATCATTGAATGCAACGTTATCAGTGGGTGTGTAGATCTTACTGCTACCATTGTTCGACTTATCATCGTAATCTATGTCCATTGGGTCAGCATGAAGTATCTCTCCAGATGGCTCATCCGTCAATTGTTCAGAAACATCAGCTTTTGCATTCTCCATAGAGATCTCATATTGCAATTGATCCTCTGAGAGGTCTGCAAACCGGTAACCTGGGCCCTTTTGCTTCAATATTAATGGTATTAATTGGCTAATGGGCATATTTCCATACAACTCATACGGGTTATTGACCATATTCTCACTGGGACTGCCGATGGATCCCTTCAGACCCATCTCAGCATCTCCTGAAGCCTCGGTGGTCTCGATATTGTTGGTAGTGCTTGGAGTAGCTGACGATTTGTAGATTGGAAGAGTAATTAAATTGGGGTCCACCGCCAGATCGATGCCCTTGAAGGGTCCAGAATTCGCTGGGTTTGTACTTTCTGACATGCTCTTTAATACTATGATGGTCTCAGCACCGTAAACAGCCTGTATGACCTATTTTTCACTAGAAACTTTGTCTTTTGGACCTTGTTTTGTAGGTAAAAAGAGTACTAAATAGTACTATGCGCGAACTGGTAAACTTGTTAAATATACATATTGTAAGAGAATAAAAGATAATAGACACTTATTGGTGCTTGAAGCCTAGATGAGAGTATTTATTACACTTTATAAGGAGTACAACTTACTATTATGACTCTTGGTCAACAACAGGTGTCTTTCACTATATAAAACATCGATGACGGTTACGAAAAAAGCTGATTATTGTAAATTTCCCATGGTGGTATATGCTATATGTACAAAAGATCAGACTTTGTTGATCCTATTCTTTCTTGAAGAAAGTATCTCAGAACGGTGTGTGGACTTGAGAGGATTTGATGATGGCGTTTCTGTAGTAATATCATTATAGGAATCCCAGGTCGTCCAAATCAGAGAAGTCCGAAAGACCATCTAACATATCTGGATCTAGTAGATTCTCAGAATCGTCATCGTTATTTTGGGTCTTTTTGCTGGCTGGATATCTCATGGCCAGTAGAGATTCATCATGAAGTTGGTTAACGAATTTGATTCTCTCATCAAAAATTTGTTGTGGTGCATCCGTACCATAGACGTTTAATAGTTCATTTGTTTCGATATACCCCAGTTTATGGTTGATTTTGGCTTCTAAGACACCGTCTCTGATTGAACGTGATATCATGTATTCTACAGTTTGCTCAGAGTCCAAGTTTAGTTTCAGACATACATCCTTCAATGAGATTTTCTTATACGTTAAAGAGATAATTCTGATACCTGTTTTGATAACATTTGATCTCAGTCTGACACATAATTGATAATTACCATCTTTTATTAGCTGTTGTTTATAAGTAGCAATTGTAGAGGTGAATTTCTTCAAATCACCTAATCTTACTGCTTTTGATAGATGGTAATATGGTTCTAAGGATCTTTGCATGTTTTCTTGGTTGAAAAATGATAATTCAAGAATGTCACCCATTAATAATTCTATGCAACAATGTAATTTGTTAACTTGCTGTAAGAAACCTAAACTCTTTGAAGAGTTTGGAGCTTTCCTACCGGCTGCAATGATATATTCATTAGCCGTTGAATAATCTAATTGAATTGCATAAATCTTGGATGAGAAGAAATAATAACGAGCTTCTAATGAACTTGACACATCGTTGGTTGGATAATCCACTTTTGAAATAAAATCGCTTGCTCTATCAATTTCACCTGACTTTATATAGTTTTTCAAGATCAAATTGATAAGCATTGCTCTCGTTTCATTATCATGTTTCAAAGAAGCAGTCTTTAGATATTTGATCATTTCAAATAGGATTTGTGGATTTGGATCTTGCAACGATTCATTGCACATATCTATGTAAAACCATAATTTAGCATTGATCAAATTCAGAGATCTGTGATTGTAAAAGTTTAGTATATTTGGTAAAACTTGTTTTTCATTGAATTTAGCTAATTGATCTATCTTTTTATTATCGTACAAATATATTTGCACCAATAGATGAATGAATGTGTTTACTTCAGGAGTAACTTCAATAGTTTTATCATCCGTTATCATGTAAAATGCAGCAGAATACGATTCTCTAGTCTTTTCCGCACCAGAAACTGAGCTTTTGTGATTATCATTGATAGCTTTCAACAATGGCAATTTGAAAGAAGACGTATCGGGATACAAGACATGAACCAATGCGCCCAAACTATTTTGGTTCAAATGCTTTCTTCTCACGTAAACCACCTCTTTCAAACCTCTCCATATATAACGCGTATCCAGTGTAGTGGTAGTTTTAGATACGATGTCTAGACAATGCAAGATCAATTTGATCGATTGTTCCTGTGTAAATTCCTCTTTGCTGTTCGAAGAATCAGCAACGCTCTCCACATCAATATCCATCTTATCAGCGCTCATCTTGACCTCTTAAATATGGTTCTTTTGATGTCTTTCAGCCTAGATTCCGATCTAAATCTGTGTTGTCGTTTTTGTCGTCCCAAAAACAAGCTTTCTTCTTGCTTTTTTTTGCAGTCAAACCAGAATTACGCACTCAGCACTCTAAAAGTCTTTATAAGCCGCCAATTCCTCTTCTTTTGATGTCTTTGGACCTCTCAAGCCTGTCTTTAAAGTGTATTTCGTTTATATAGAAATCCTTTTGGTGGCAAACTAAGTATTCCCTTGAAGAGTGTTACCCGCCTTCTCAAAACGACAGTAATAAATTGCATAAAGTAACAATATTTTAGCATTTTTTTAGTGTCATCACAAGCTAAAGTACGTTCAAGACTGGCTAAGAAGGAGAGTATGGCTATGATAGTAGGATGGTATTAAAGCAGGGAGCTTTGTGGTTCCAAAGCCGGTTTCAGAGCTAAAATTGGACCATTTATCGATGTGTTAGACAGATTGTACGATCATAATAAAAGTATATAGTCGAAACGCATACATAAAGATTATCCCTATGGATATATAAAGATACAGAGGTGTTATGATCCGCTTACTCCGTCTTCTTTTCACTCACATAGCCTAGAGCGTTCAATCTTTCAGCTAGAGTTGGGTGGGAATAGTGGTAGCTAGAGTACAATGGATCGACATTCATAGTGGATAAGTTCTTGATCTGTAGATCAATCAATGCACGGCACAGATGTTTTGTGTAGTTCAATGATTTTGCATATGCATCGGCTTGGTATTCTTGTAATCTTGACATTAAACTAATTGTAAATTGCATGAAACAGTCCAATGGTGTCAATAAATCGCCAAATAGCATGAATCCGATGATGATGGGGAAAGAAGATGTCAAGACAGCTTTGTTCGAGAGAGGCAACAATTTTTCCATCAAAATTTCGCTGGTTGAATTGCCAATGAAAAATCCAAATGAATTGTAGAAAGAATTGTTACGGTAAACGCTAGTGAATAGCGAAAAGATGACAAAGATATGTATTTGACTGAATACGACCATGTTTACAACATGATGTTTTTGCCAATGACCAATTTCATGTGCCAAAACAGCAGTAATTTCTTCTACTGAACTATCTTTCACTAAAGTATCGAATAAAACGATACGTTTTGGCATGAATGGTAACCCAGTGAAATAAGCATTTGAATGAGATGATCTCTTGGAACCATCAATGACAAAAATCTTATCCAATGGGAAATTAACAGATTTAGCCAATTTTTCAATAGAGTTTTTCAATTCACCTTCTTCCAATGGTGTAAATTTATTAAATAATGGCATGATGAAAACTGGTATGATTGTCATGGCAGCGATTTGAACAACGAAAATGAATAAACAGATGTACCATAAGAAGTTAGTCTCGAATTTATCGAAAATCCAAAGGAACAGATACAAAATTGGACCACCAATAACTGCAGCCAACGCATTACTCTTGACCATATCGGTAATCCATAGTTTCAAAGTCAATTTATTGAAACCAAACTTCTCTTCTAATATGAAATGGTTGTAGTACGACAATGGCAATCCAATCAATGTACTGATATTAGACATCAAACCAAGGAAACATAAACTCTGCGAAATGGTAGATACAGGCGTAAATCTACCAGGTAAATAAGTAGTAGCCAATCTAACGGACAAGTTCCACAAACGTGGCAGAACATCGTACTTGATAATACACAAATTTTGAATCAAACCAAAAATATCAGAAAAGATGGAAAATTTAGCTTTGGCCTTCGAGTACTTCCTCGATTTCTGGAACGTCTCGTCGTCAATCTCATGTTTCAACACGGGTGGCAACGTCTTAATTCCCAGCACTTTGTACTGACGGTAGTTCAAATACGTCTCGAATGTGAACTGACCCAGTGTGAACAGCACTATAATTTTCTTCCAGGGAATGTCTTCCCTGTCGCAAATAGCCTGCAAAGTCTCAAAAATTGCCATTATTACAGCTCAAATACAAAATGATAATGCCTATTCGACTCAGCAAGCGTTTCAAGCAGTCTGAGATGGCCAATTGAGTGTTACTTTGCTTTCCAAAGTGTCTTTAATTTCTTTATTATGGCAATCTGGGCTTTTCTCATAGTTAAGCGAAATCAGGCGCAAAGAGCCTTTTACACAGTAATAAAAGTGAAATTTGAAGATTTAATGGGTTCAAATCCAAGCTCACCATCTGGGTTGTAATTTTGGTGCTCTGTAAGTAGTCTGAACGTGTTTAAAATGTGTGGTTTACTATAGAAAGTTTAAATATTAGATATAGGACGTAAAATTAGACAGTAAAAACTATTAGAAGAATGTGAAAAATTATTGAAAGAACAGTAAAAGGAATGTCAAAATTAATGGTATGTTAGATTAGGTATGCAAAGAATATCAAATTGTATTAGAGTCGGGGAATATGTTAGATGAAGATGGGATTTTTTTTTTGGAGCTAGATTGATCTACGTTTAACCCATAATTTCTTGATCAATCTACACATTTTACCAAACCAGTAGAGGTTCAATGCGTTGATGCATGTAAAGACGACAAACATCACACTCCATTGCCAGTATGCAACGGAATCACTTGCTGCCCAACACGATTTCAAGAGCAAGAATTGTTGGTATGGACCCCAAATCAATCTTGCACCGAAGAATATGGACACTAGCAGTACACCATTGAGGAATTTAAACCATCTGGGGACGTATATGACCGCTGTATTTCTGGTCAATGCGATGATGAACCAATTGATGTTGACAAAAGGTGTGGACAGTTCGTACAGTAAGAATCTGGATACCCAATGCTGACAGAATGGACGGAAAGATAGTATTGATAGAGTGAATGCACCAACTGCATGTAAAAGGTATTCGATAGCGTAGTTATCTGGATGTGTTAGACCTTGTGCTAGATCCCATAGGAAATAACCTGTTGTGAGGGAAGCGATTACAGCAGATTGTGTATCTGATTGATCAGTTGGTAACAGTGATTCTACAGGTTTGTTACGTGCAACAAAGATACAGATCATTGTGATGATACATTGAATCATGGAAACCACATGCAAACAAAAATTTACTCTTAATGGTCGTGGATGCAGATGTTTGTATGTATCAGTGAGAAATCTGCTGCAGAGTTTGGGTACAAATACGCTAGATGCTAGGAAATAGAATAAAAATGTACCCAGAATCAATGGGAAATACGTTAATAACAGACGATATGGACCAAGAGCCTGCGTAGCGGCCAATGGCTCTTGGTAATACGAATATGCCATGATCAATTCATGCGCTGATTGTGGTGAAATGGAATTATTACACGGTATAGACATGGCAAAGTTAAAGGTGTTTTGAGTACGTATATTTGAGATTGTGGGTACTTATCGTTAAAAGTTGTGTGAGGACGTCGTATAGCTGAGATTTGTGTGATTAGTGTTTTCCAGATTACAGATATAATACGTTCACACTACATACAGACACAAGCTATATATATACATGATCGTATGAGCACGTCGTACAGCACACATATCTGACAAGCACGGCTTACAAGGCTTACCAATAAAATTGAACCATATTCCAAGCGTGCTAACGCAAGCAACCGCAAATTTCCAGTAACCACAGGCTCAGAAATTATAGCACCACTGCAAGAGGGAGCAGGCAAACGAAGTGACAAATCCCAAAATACAGAGAACACCTAGCACCACCACCACTAGATAAAAACGAAAAAAGTTTAAAATTGCGAGTGAATTAATAAATCATTACTGCGAATTCCACCAGCCCCTGGCGCCAACGGCTCCAACAGACCAATTGACTAATGCAAACTCCACAAAACTCCGGCACCAATCTGCCCAAACTGGCCAAAACTGCTCAAATATACCTGTCAGACCACTCGTTCCGAGTGTGTTGGCCTGTCGATTTTGACAAATTTCACTGTAAAAGTTCGTTTCGGAGTTTGATGAAAGTGAAAAATTCGACCCAAAAGGGTTCAATATCAGTTTAACAGTGCAAAGTTGCGCGGAAGCACCAAGAGACGACCATATCAACGGTATCTGATTCGAAGGGTAGTGCTCGTAGTGGTGGAATCAGTCTTTGATTGCTAGTTAATCTTTTCTTTGCCGGTGGAATCGGTTTTCTTGGATGTAGCCATCTTGGTGACTATTCTTACCATTTTGGAGAACCAGAAGACGTTGAGGATGTTGAAACCGATGTTGAGGGCGAGAATGAGCAGTGTAAGTGGCCAAGGAACGTCTGCACGGACGAGCCAGATGCGGTACGTGAGTATGAGTATGGCTGTGAATCCCCATACTATGCGCACGAGGAAGAACACAGCCATGAGCGCTATGCCGTTAGCTGCGTTTATCCACATGGGTACTTTCACGTCCATCTTGATCAGTTGTGAAATGTACCAGTTTACGTTGACGAATGGGGTGCTGGCTTCGAATATTAGAAATTTGGCGACCCATGGCTGTAAAAATGGCACCAATGTCGAACCAACCACGATCAATGATGCAATGGCATGGAACAGGTATTCCATGCCGTACAGCTTGAAATTGTAGATGCATACGATCAAATCCCATATGAAGTAACCGAACGAGGCTGCAGACAGCAGACACACCCATTCGTTCTCGTAGTTTATTGGATGTAGGTGGAATGGCAACGTAATTACCGGATAGATCAGCGCCAATGAAATGAAAGCTTGTACCATGGAAACGACGTGGATATCGAAATCTGATTTCAGTTTCACAGATTTGATATTCGTGTACTTGGTGCCAAACAATTTTTTGTTGATTCTTGGTGCAATGGCATAGTGAACGATGCAATACATGGCAAACGAGTACACGATTTCATGCATGTGTCGTTTATAGAGTGATGGTGATTCTGGGTACCATGAAAGTGGTAGAAATGGATCATTTATCTGGTATTTCATGATTAAACTGATGAGAGTCTAGCAATTTCGAACTTTGATGTTCTGATAGTATTAAAATTTAATGCACAGCAAATTGTGGATTCCTGGACGCTCACACACGTTAAATACTCCTGCAATGCATCAAATCACCAATATTTCACTGTATTTGCTGTTGTTGAAAAATGATGAAAAATTCTTGGTTCGGGCATCGTTGAATTGAATTGTTGGCAGTGCTTTTAACAGCCGATTAACGACAGCAAATACTGGAATGCAAAGGCACTCCAAGTCAACAACTCTGTGGGGCCTTCAAAGCCTGTATGCCACTCGACTCAACAGCGTTGTTGGTGTGTTTTGTTTGTTTTTTTGCATTTCCAACGAAATTTCAACCACAACTCGGTGTGAAGACTGAACAGTGTGCCTTCACCATACAAAGATGCTCCAAGAATCCAAATTATCATGTACAATCTCCAATCCAAATTGTTGCTCCCAAACCTGGCTGCCATTGAATAATAATTATTGAATTTGGAAAAACGTGTGCGGCGCTACCACATCGTCTCTCTATAATACGAAATGATACTTACTTTAACGAGCCATAAAGAATGCAACCTTTAAACGACCACTTTCAACCCAACTTCTACTCTTGAACGAGTGTCCTGGCCAGTGAATGCATGGTTCCATTGAAATTGCCAGGTCAACATTTCCCTTGGTCATGGACGCGCTCATTACTCTAGCACACCCTTCTTTGCTATATTCTGCACATTCTGCAGTCTTCATACCGCTGTCATTGGTGCATATCGTGCTCAGTTTCATACTTCTGGGTATGTCAGCATCTGATTTCCTGTGCCCCAATGTTGTGGCAGTTTCAGAGTCATTTGGTGCCACAACGGGTACTCTGATGGGTGTTTTACTGGCATGGTGTAATTCTTCACCTGATTTGTTCTCCAATTTTATCTCTTGGACCAGTTCTGTGTCGATACTGGATAGTACTACGAGCATAGATTACAACCAGATCAAATTGTCGCTCGGTGAAGTTATTGGGGCTTGTGGTATCATTATTTGCATAGTCTTGGGATCAATTCATATTATTATGGCAGATGTACAGATTGAAATGACCAGTTTGCAGCGATTCAACTTGATTAAAGACCTGGGGTTTGTCACCATAGTGATTTTACTTATTTTGAAGATTTGTTTGCAAAATGTAATCTCATTGCTTGATTGTATTATTATGGTTTCCATATACATTCTCTATCTGTTCGCCAAATTTAATACTAGAATGAAAAATTTGTTCAATATGTTGAATACAACCTCTTTGGAGACAAGTTTACCAAATGAGCAAAATGAATCCAGTTTTTTACTTAATGACGAAAATATCTATCCAAATTTTGTTAAACCGAATATTATAACAGCAATGGATTTTAACAATTTACTCTCTACTCTGGAAAATAGCAGGAATTTTGATACGCAGGATACTGATTTGAACGATACAGAATTGATGACGTTGTCTTCAATTCAACCTTTAGAATATGCAGGTAAGAAAATTTCCGTATCGCAACCAAATCCAAACACTCAAAATTATCGTGATTCTATTGAACTCCCGAAACTTTCAACAAGTGCACCAAATACTTTTACACCTTATCATGATGATTTGACTCCAAGGGGACCTGAAAATACAGGCGTAATGAACAACTTTGAAGTTGGAAATTTAGACAATTTAAACATTGCATCTACTTCAGCATTGAGTAATTCACCACATATACTCATACCCAATAAAATTAATTACTACTCACAAAAATCTCAGTTTATTAGGTTTCACAGAGGTTTGTTATCAAAATTATTTCCACATCTCACTAAATTCAACCAAAAATCAAATTTAGATAAAATTTTATGCATCTTAACAACGCCATTTGTTTTAATATTAAGAATTTCATGTCCACAATTTACTTCTCTGATAGACTACGATATACATTGCAATAAATTCAACTATTTATCTCAAGATATTTTTTTCATTTTATTTCAAGCTATCATATCCCCTATTTGCACACAAGTTCTAATATCATGTTTAATTGGATATTCCTTGTCATTATTTTTCACTTTCTTTACTGTTGCAATGATAACCCTGTTAGCAGGACTAGTAGTACTATTCTATCATAAGCTCTTGCAAGCAAACAAGTTTTCATTACTCTCATCAACGACAATACCATCTACATCTCCAAATTCTAAAGATTTTACATCATTCAAATACTATGATTCTGTTACTTTCATCCATAGATGGCTCTTGATATCATTTTTATCCCTAGGCATAATCAATAGTATACTATGGATTTCAATTTTAGCCAACACATTGGTTGAAATATTAGACAAATATCAAGAAATTACAGGTTTTTCAAAGGCAATTTTAGGTTTGACAATATTTGCATGGGGTAATTCGATGTCAGATTTGATTTCAAATATTGCAATGTGCAATTTATATCATAAATCTGCAGATTTGGAAAACGTCACTAAGATCGCTACAAAATTTTTCACAATTGCAATAACATCGTGTTTTGGAGGAGTATTATTAAATACTGTCGGAGGTATTGGTTTTAGTGGATTATTCACCATGATATTTTTAGTCAAAGATGATTCACAAGGTTGGTGGACAACAAGATCAATTCATTTATCGGGCAGTGATGAAATGAAAGGTGCCCTGGATTATAAATTTCTTGTATCGACAACTACAATTATATTGCAAATTATACTATTATTCATACTGTTCACTTCAAAGGGAGAATTCAACAACTGGCTACAATCGAAAATGAAAGTTATGGGAATATGTATGTGCACGTCTTGGGGTGTTGCTACGTTCATTAATATACTAATAGAAGTACTTTGACATATACATGAGTAAAGTAAAAGTCATGATTAAAGTGCATACGCTAAAGTATTGAATATTATCAAAATATCATATAGAAATGTAACCTATCTATTTTAAATAAGGTGCATCATGCTAATCATCATGATGAGGTCTTTTATTCGGTTTACATTGTGTGTCACTCTCAAATTGCCTTCGTTCTGCCTTCTTCGTATTTGGAACAGCTTTCATGGGCACTTTGGGTTCATTGATACTACGAAAATATATAGCTTCCAACTGTTCCATCTTCTGAGGTTCAGAAGAAGATTGTGACTGTTGTGACAGGTAGTAATCCTCGAAATCATCCATGTTTTATAGCAAAAAAGTGATAAACAAGATTTTTCTAGTTCATGAAAGCCAATTAACAGTAAATATTGGCAATCTTTGGGTAAACCGTTTTGTATAGCAATTATGACTTTCTAAGTAATTTCTAACTTCCAATTGGCATTTAAATCAGTTCCTAACGCTTGAGTTCTTGAATTATTGTTGTTTTAAAGTGGTTAACTTTTTTCATCATACTAGAAGCGACAGTAATTATTGATTATGTCAGTAATTTATGAACATGTAAATTTGGATAATAAAGAAACTTGACAAAGCAAAATTGATATTATACATTATTTTGAATCCTACAATGAAAGTTATATATGCTATTGAATTTACCAATTAAAGTTTTTATGGTGGTGTTGTCTCCGATTTGTGAAACAGCTTCATGGCATAATGGAAGTTCTATTGTTGTTTGAGTTCTTTTAAAGTTGAACAAACTCGTCCCAAGACTTCACTTCTGGTGGGACACCGTTCTCTGAAGAATGTAGATACTTCATTTTGCTGTTGATGTTCTGTTTTAAAGCCTGTGCAAACAAAAGTGCAGTATTTGGTTCCATAAACAGAGGTATACCAAAATCAATAGCATTTCTTCTCATTATATAGTTTCTGTCTTCTCTAGAAACTGCTTTGTACTTAGTCAGATTGAACACACTTTTTATATTATTTTTTTGGAATTTATCATGTATAGCTTTCTTGTCATCATTGCTGAAGTCAATGGTTTTGATATCATAACTGCCATAACTTTTTAGTTCAGATTCCAAACTAGCTTTGGAAACAAATAATTTGTATCCAAGCTCACTAAGGATGCCCACAATATTTTTTAATATGCCTATATTATGATCATCACCACCTAAAAGTATTCCAGAGCCAGGTAATGGAACTTTGAAATTACTAGTGCTTTGGATAGCCGTCCAGTAACTTTCAATAATATTCTTACCAATCGATGCGACTTCACCAGTTGATGCCATTTCAACTCCTAAATATGGATCAGCTCCACCAAGTCTTGTAAATGAGAATTGTGGTACTTTAGTTCCAACATAATCGTATTTCTTGCCTAGCATCAAATCCATTGGTTTGGGAACCAGATCACCACCTAAAAATGCTTTGACTGCAATGTCAATAAAATTTATGCCCAACACCTTTGAAACAAAAGGGAATGATCTAGAGGCTCTGATATTACATTCGATTACTTTGCAATTTAATTTATCTCCAGAATTTGGATCATGAATTATCTGCATGTTAAAAGGGCCAGTAATATTCCAACTTTTGGCAACATTGTCTGTAATTTCCTTCAATTTGGTTTGTAAAGCAATAGATAAATTTTGAGGTGGAAGCACTAAACTTGCATCACCAGAATGAATACCAGCATTTTCAATATGTTCTGAGATAGCATGTACTAAAACTTGACCTTTATATGCAACCGCATCAATATCAATTTCACTTGCACCTTCAATAAATTTTGTAATAACTACAGGATGATTAGGTGATACATCTGATGCTAAAGTAAGTTTCTCTTCCAATTCTGCCTCAGAATAAACTACATTCATAGCAGCACCTGATAAAACATAAGATGGACGTACCAGTATTGGGTAAGATATTGAATTTGCAAACATTTTAGCCTCTTCGAATGAACTTAATTCTTTCCAAGCTGGTTGAGCAACAGCAATAGAGTCTAAAATTGTGGAAAATTTATGTCTGTTTTCTGCCTTGTCGATATCTGAAGGTGAAGTACCTAAAATGTTACAACCATGTTCAAATAAAGTTAGAGCAATATTCTGTGGTAATTGACCACCCATCGATATGACAGCACCTTTCGAGTGCTCCATTTCATAAATATCCATAACTCTTTCAAAAGATAATTCTTCAAAATAAAGTCTATCAGCTTCATCAAAATCTGTAGATACAGTCTCTGGATTATAATTGATCATAATAGTTTTTTCACCTTGTTTCCTCAAATTTTGAACTGTATTAACTGCACACCAATCAAATTCCACAGAAGATCCAATTCTATAGACACCAGAACCAAGAACCATAATACCGTTGTCATCAAATTTTACGTCATGTACACTAGCATTGTACGTGATGTATAAATAATTTGTGAGAGCAGGAAATTCAGCAGCAAGCGTATCAATTCTTTTGACAAATGGAGTAATATTCAATGACTTTCTCAAAGTTCTTACCTGATATTCAGTAATTAATTTAGAGTGATTCTTTGAAATAAACAGTGCAATTTGTCTATCAGAGAACCCCATCTGCTTAACCTTCTTTAAAATATCATAATTTAAAGATTCCACACCATTATAATTTTTTTCTAGATTATTTTGCATCTCAATAATATTCTTACATTTGAACAAAAACCATGGATCAATTTTTGTGAGTTTATGAATTTTTTCAATAGAATATTGATCTAATGACAGAGCTTTTGCCAATGCAAATATTCTTCTATCTGTAGGATTGGATAAATCATCATCTAAATTTGCACAAGATTCGTCGAAATTATTTTGAAAGCCCAATATTGATGGATCAACTTCTCTCAAGGCCTTTTGGAAAGCTTCTTCGAAAGTTCTACCAATTGCCATAACTTCTCCAACAGATTTCATTGCTGGCCCAATATGTCTATCAACATATTGAAATTTAGCCAGATCCCACTTTGGAATTTTACAAACAATATAGTCCAAAGATGGTTCAAAATTAGCAACAGTATTTTTAGTTATTGGGTTTGGTAATTCTGGCAAATTGTAACCTAAGGCAAGTTTGGCAGCTGTGTAAGCCAATGGATACCCGGTAGCCTTACTTGCCAAAGCTGATGAACGAGACAGACGAGCATTGACTTCAACTACTCTATAGTTTAATCCATCTGGTTGTAAAGCATATTGGACATTACATTCACCAACGACACCTAAATGATTTATTATTTTAATAGCAGAACTTCTTAAAAGATGAAACTCTTGATCAGTCAAAGTTTGTGATGGAGCAAAAACTATGGAATCCCCAGTATGAATACCCAATGGATCAAAATTCTCCATGTTACAAACTGTAATACAATTACCATTTTTATCTCTAACGACCTCATATTCAATTTCCTTCCAACCTAGTAAAGATTTTTCCACCAAAACTTGTGGAGCCAGAGCCAATGATTTAGACACTAATTGCTTTAATTCGTGTGAATTGTTGGCAAACCCAGAACCCAAACCACCCAGGGCATAGGCAGACCTGACAATAATTGGATATTTGATAGTGTCAGCGGCAGCCAGAGCTTCTTCCACAGACCCACATGCAATTGATTCAGCAATTGGTATATCAATCTCTTTCAATGTTTCAGCAAATAAATGTCTGTCTTCAGTGGTCTTTAGTGTATCAATTGGAGTACCCAGTACTTTAATGTCATATTTATGTAAAATACCAGAATCTTCCAGTTCAATACCACAATTCAGAGCAGTTTGACCACCAAAACTGAGTAAAATAGAGTCTGGTCTCTCACGTTCAATGATATAAGTGATGTATTCAGCAGTGACAGGCAAGAAATAGACTTTATCAGCTAACGATTCAGACGTTTGGTTTGTAGCAATGTTTGGATTAATTAGTACAGTGTATATACCTTCTTCTTTGAGAGCTTTGATTGCCTGGGACCCAGAATAATCAAACTCACCAGCTTGGCCAATGGACAGCCCACCAGAGCCAATAATGAGAACTTTGGCAATTTTAGACACTGAATTTGCTGTGTCGTAGACAGATGTAACAGTCATTTGTGAAGGTATGAGTGTTTGTATTGTATATATTGGTACAGAGAGAATATTACTAGTGTGTTTGGCACACGGTGCATTTTATATCTCAAGAAGACATACTCAGTTTCTTTAACGAAGGTTGCTGAACAATTGTATTGATGAGTCTGAGTATGTCATTATGACTCTACAGATGTCAGAAAGCAGCTGAAGTACAAGAGTAATATTACTTCAGAGTTGTCAAATGATACTTTCAATGACACTTCAAATTGATGTTGTCATTGATTCTTCAAATCTTGTTGTCATTGGCACTGCAAGAGCTTGTTGGTCATCGGTTACTATTTAGAGTGCTGATGAGTCACTACTGAAATTTCATATAATTATTTACAAAGGCTAGAGAATTACACATTCGTCTTGATGCTAAACAGACCTTCGTAAGTACCACTTTACATGTAATGTTGGATGTTTGTGGGCAGAAGGTGTGTTGCACAGGTCTCGAGAAATGCTGTTACTGCCAAAATTTACCAACCACGCTGTAACTACAGACATATGGATGCGTTGGACAGGGGAAGAACACCAGATACACAACACGATACGAAGAATATTTCTAGACACTCTTCGAGTTAAATAAAAGTACAATAAAGTCTCAAATAATTACTGTCACCTGTGTATATTCTGGTGTCGCCCAGTTCTTAAACCCACTCCCACGCAACCAAAACAGCTCCAAATAAGACCAAACTTTCCTGTAACATGCACCTCACCTTTCTCATCATTTTGGTGCCCATAAAGCTGAGATTGGTCCAACATCGAGCCAACCAGGGCTTGAAATCGTATATATATACTATATATTTTCGTTAGAGCATCGCTTCCCACGAAAAAGGGCCTTGTTAAAAGTTTGAAATTCCATATAACAACAGTATAAAGAACCAACCACTAAGAAGACAACTTAAAGACCTCCAATTGACCCCCCAGGACGTCAGAATAGCGTTAAAAGGCTTTAAAATAACGTAGAAACCCGCACAAAACAGTACAATGAGTGATCCAGTGGAATTGCTGCAAAAAGCAGAGAAAAAGGGCCAACCAACGAGTGGATTCATGAAAATATTTTCGGGTGGTGACAGCTACAAGTTTGAAGAGGCCGCTGAGCTGTGCATCCAGGCAGCCAACACGTACCGTCTGCGCAAGGAATTGTACGAGGCTGGTGGTGCGTTCACCAAGGCAGCCAATTACCAAATAAAAGCCAAGAATGAAGACGAAGCAGGCAACACTTTTATCGATGCTTTCAAATGCTACAAGAGTGCGTCAAACGAGAAGGATTCGAGTGCATGTGCAGTGCAATCGCTGAACAATGCCATCGATATTTTCACCAAGAGAGGCCAATTCCGCCGTGGTGCCAATTACAAGTACGAATTGGCAGAATTGCTAGAGGAAGACCTGCAGGACTACGTCGGTGCCATGGATGCCTACGAAGTGGCTGGTGAATGGTACGAACAGGACCAAGCCATTGCGCTCAGCAACAAGTGTTTGGGCAAATTGGCGTCTTTGAAAGCACTAAACGGCGAGTTTCTGGGCAGTGCAGAGGTTTTTGGCAAGCTAATACACAATGCACAGGGCAACAGACTGAGCCAATGGGCACTCAAGGAATACTACTTGAAGATGGCACTGTGCCAATTGGCGGCCACCGATGTGGTCGCTGCACAACGTACTTTGGACGATGGACGTGCCCAAGATGCCAATTTTGCAGCTTCTCGTGAAGCCAAACTGCTCACAGATATCATCGATTGCATCAACGAAGGTGACAGTGAAAAATACACACAAGCTGTCTACGACTACGACCGTTTCTCCAAACTCGACAAGTGGTACACGACGATTCTGCTCAAAGTGAAGGAAACCATCACTGAAGCTGAAGACGACCTGTTATAAACCAAACCAAACTAAACCAAACCAAAGTAAAGCAACAAAGTATCGTGAACAGCACGCTACCAGTCGTGCCACACCCCTAACACGTGTGGAAGTGAGTATAAATCAACGTTGTCTCAAATGAATTCACCAGATGAATTATCGAATATCATTGAATTAAAATATCATTGAAATATCATTGAAATATCGTGAAATATTGATTTTGCGTAAATATTGATTTCTTTGAGGATGGGGTTACGCTGCTCTGCGTACATTGAACTTCAAACGGCGTGCCCCAACGTCAGTTTCAGCGTAACTGAATTATCTGGCTCTTCTTCTTTGGCCAGATCAGTTTCTGCCGTGTCCAACACCACAAACCATGCGATAACGTCTACGACAACATCTGCCAACAGCTCAAATTCTCACGGTGTAACGACTTATGGATGTCGAAAGTGCCGTACTCATCTCAGTGCAGCCACTCAAATTGTGTCTTGCAACTATCGTGGACGCACTGGTGGTGCATTATTGGTGGAAAGAGTGGTCAACGTGCTTGAAGATGCGCCAGAACCACGTATGATGCTTACTGGCGAGTACACAGTACGAGACATACGTTGTCATTGGTGCAAGAGCCTTCTGGGCTGGCGTTATGTACACAGCAGTCGTGCTTCTGAACGTTATAAAGAGGGCAAATACATACTGGAACTTGCAATGATTACCAAGTGTTGACCACACTCAACTCTTTCTTAAGCACACTCAACTCTGTCTTCTTTTCTAAGCTACTTCTCTTTGTTTTATACATTTTAGTCAATTATATACATTATATATCTTCAATATTAGAAATAATAAATTATCCTAAAATTCTTAAATTTAATACTTTAAAATTTAATACTTCAAAATTTAATACTTTAAAATTTAATATTTAATACTTGAATATCTCACCATGATTTGAAAATTACACTGAAATACAAAGCTGCAAAAAATAATGGAGTACATAAAGGTTTCACATGTTGACAATATTCTCATACACAAGAAAGGTGTCACTTTCCAGGGCACTTTGCATCTGACAACTCACCATTTGATATTTACCATACACCAAGATAATTCAAATGCACCTTCCAAAGAATTCTGGTTTGCTTATCCATTAGTTTTATCTGTGTTCAAAAACAAAGGAAGTGCTCTGTTGTCTACAGCCAGTTCTTCCAATGCAATTTCATCTGGCGATGCTGCCAAGATATCACTGCCACATCTCTCTGAAGAAACGCTACGTTCATTGGACCTTTGGTCCATGATTAATATCAAAATTGTAGGCAAAGATTACACAGTCTTTTCACTAGACTTTACGTCCATATCAGACGCTACAGACGTATTTGAAACTTTACAGAAACTTACTGTTCGAAATAACATCAATCAGTTGTATGCTTACATATATGCTTCCAATAATCTTGAAAAAAGTCTCAATTCATGGAATTTGTACGATTACATCGCTGAGTACAAGAGACAAGGTTTGATCAATCTTGGTAAAGACGACTGTACTTGGCGTATATCTCATATCAATAAAGATTATTCGTTTTGTCCAACGTATCCATCACATTTTTTAGTACCACAATCTGTTTCAGATACTTTACTTTGGCATGCTTCAAATTATAGATCACAACGAAGAATACCCGTTCTTTCGTATTATTATGCTCCTACTGGTATCACCATCACTAGATGTGCACAACCAATGCCAGGTATTACAAATAAACGTTCTCCACAAGATGAATCAATGCTTTATAAAATTTTTACAACTCATTCAACAGACTTCTCAAATAATAATTTAATTGTGGATGCAAGACCATTGACAAATGCATATGCCCAAGCTGCATTGGGAGGTGGTACAGAAGTTTCAGATAATTACAGTTTCAATAATACGACTAAGAGAATTTTCTTAGGAATTGATAATATTCATGTTATGTCAGATACGATGAATTATATCATTGAAAATTTCCTTATTGATGGTGATATTTCTATTCCTATTGATACTTTAACATTGAACACAAATAATAAATCAAAAAATTGGTTAAAATATATTCGTCTTTTACTAGATTCAACTGATAAATTGGTCAAATCAATGGTATTAAACAATTCAAATATTCTTATACATTGTTCGGATGGTTGGGATCGTACAGCTCAAATTAGCAGTCTTATGCAAATTTGTATAGATCCATATTTTAGAACTTTACATGGATTTATTATTTTAATTGAAAAGGAATGGATTAGCTTTGGTCATAAATTTTTAGAGAGATCAAATCATTTAAATTCAATTCAATCGTTTCATGATAATAGTCCATCAATGGTAAACTTTCCTTTTGCAAATTCTTCGTCACCACCTGTATCATCTTCTTCATCTGCTTCATCATCTTCTCCATCAACCCCATTACAAACATATCATCCTACATTACAGTCTTCACAACCAACATTTTCAAATTTTTTCTCCAAAGTACAGAAGAGTATATCACAAATTGGTACTAAAAATCCAAATAAATTTGCATCACCAATCTTTCAACAATTTTTAGATTCTGTATACCAATTACTGAATCAATTTCCAGATTTTTTTCAATTTAATGAAAGATTTCTGAGAAGGTTGGTATATCATCTATATTCATGTCAATATGGTACATTTCTTTTGAATAATGAAAAGGATCGTGGTGATTTGAATTTACGTGAGAATACAAGATCAGTATGGGATTACTTTCTTTGTCGTAAAGCTCAATTTACCAACGCAGACTACGATCCAAATTTAAAATTGAATGGACAAGATTGGATATTCCCAGATACAGATAATATCACTTGGTGGTGGCAGTTATACGGTAGAAGTTTTGATGAAATGAATGCTAAATTTGATAATATTGGTACAAAGAGTACTTCTTTGCCAAAAGGTGGGAAAAAATCCAATGACAATAAAGATGTTTCAAATTTAGCAGATTCAAGCACGTCAATCGAACAGAATGGTAATGCAAAATTGAAATCTTCGAATTTGTTCAGCAAGAAATAAAATTCATTGTGGATATAGACTTCGTCATCTTATATATTCGTTATTGTATTCATTTCTATAGGAGTAACATCATGCTCATTCGCTTGAATATATATTCGTATGCATGAATAGTTTATAACTATGTGATAATTAGGAAATGAAGGTTCAATTGGTAGTAGAAGTGAGATGGAATGGTAAAAATTTAATGTTGACTTTACGTAAGAATATTTAAAATTTCAGCAGATTCTTTTACGAATATTTGTAGTCCTCATAATTTCGAAACTGGCATCTCGATATCTATTTCAGACCACTTACAAATTAATAAAGATAAATTTTGTACTGCTGTGACAGTTTCTTTGTCGCAACCCACATTTAATGCTCCTCTGAGGTGACCACGTAATTGACGATCCACATTTTGAGGAACCAGGCATGATATAATGATCAGACTCTTTTCCATTGGTGTTAATATTTTGTCAAATGAGAATATATGTCCATAGACATCATTCAATATATAATTCCACAAATCTGGATAACTTTTGTGTAAATTATTCATAACCAACCCAGAAACTTTCCCATAAGTACGATTCCAAACCTCTAGACCCTTATTGTTCATCATATCTTCTTCTTCGACAGCTGTAGAATTGGGTCGAAGCAGTCCAAATTTCATTTCTTGTGCAAAATTGTCACTTGATGGGTCCAATTCAATTGATGAAGCCAGAAGACTCTTTGGAGTGTATTCTCTCAATTTGGTTAGTGAATTAATAGCCTTAGGGAGCCCAGCAAGTGGTGAAGTCAGAAACAAAGCTTCTCGTAATTTTGATGTCAAATCAATCTCACTCTGGCCAGGCAACTCATAAACCTGGTCAATAGTACTCTTAAATCGAGCATCTGGAATTGAATTTAGTTGGTGAAATACCTGATTCTTGTTCTGAGAGAGCATGTAATGGTATATCAACGGTATTTCATTAGGTTTGTTGCAAACAGTGAAAGTTGCAGAAGCCACTAAAAACCAAATATTCCTCAAATTTGGATGGAAACTCTGTAACTCATCCAATCGAATCTGATTTAGTATATATTTCATCTTAAAGTCTACAATTCTTGTTTTACTTTGATATCCTAGCTTCTATTTCATCTTAAATATCTGACCTTCTGATTATTTAACGAATTCTACAAGACAGATAATTACTTAAGGTCATTGACATTTGATGATGACTTGATCTGGAGTTTTCCAAGAGAATATTATACCAGAAGCTCTAATAACATGAGGAGCACGACAGGTATCCCCATCCTGCATGTACCAAGTGTCAGCAATGACAGTAATAACAAACATAATATTTGAATTATAAGCAGAAATACATAAAGGAAAAAAAAATAATACTTGAGTTAGAACATACAATTTAACAAGAACAAAAATTTCCCACAAAATAATAGAACAAAAAATAATACTACAACGTGGACTAGAACAAATTAGGTGGTGATTAACTGGTAGTCTTTTTGGAGATCAAGTACTGTCTAAAAGATAGTTCGTTGCAGCATCCAAATCCCAGTTGGTATGCTCTAACGCAGCTTTTGCTTCATCTTGGGTGAACCCCATTCCGCTCAGTTCTTCAATAGCCAAGGACTTTAGGTTCGAGGAAAAGCCCAAACTGGTACCTGATCCGCCTGCTGTGTTTAGGTTTTGCTCTTGGCTTGTGTTCGAATTTGATACTTGTGGTTGGTTCACGCCAGAACTTTGCATAGACATGGCAGGTTGCGAATAAGTAGAGTTTTGCATTTGCATTGCTGGTTGTGTCATACCTGAGTATTGCATAGGCACGGCAGACTGAAAGTTTTCAGGTTGTTGGCTAGATACAGAAGGTGTGATATTGGCGCCAGTGAATTCATGGTTTTGTAGTTCAGATTCCAAATTAGCGGTGGTGTCTTCCGGCTCACTTAATTGAAGTGGTGCGTTAGAGTCCTCTACTGTTGCTTGCAGACCATTGAATTCATCGTCAAATGGGTCTAGTTCTGCATTTTTGGGGCCTGGAATGGATGATTCAAAGCCAGTCTCCTGCGGGATAGTTTCTAATCTGGTACCGCTGGTTGGTACGACGGAGCTAGAGTGTGACTGGGAACCAGCACTGATGTCAGGTAGCATAGAATGTCTCTTTTTCATTAAAGCTAAGTCTTCAGTAGTATCTTCAAATTTTTCCTCATCTGATGATTCATTTGATATTTGAAGGTTATCAATTGAAGCTTCTAGATGAGAAATTGGTTGTTGATTTGATGCATTTTGGAAACTTGATTGGTTGACTGGTGTGTTCCTGTAATCATAGTTTGATTCAGCTAAGTTACCATTTGTAGCATTGGACACCGAATCTTCAGTACTGCTCCATTGACCTGGTATACCTGCATTTTCAGTTGTAACGCTCTTCTCTAAAAAAGAGTTTGAAGCTTCATTGGCCTGGTAACTGTTTGTTGATGGGGTTACATTTCTATTGTAAGTTTCAACTGGAACAGCTTGTGGTGGCTGTGATAGAGCAGAAAATGCTTCAGTTTGAGCAGATGGTGTTGGCAGTTGAGCCATGGATGGGGAAGCTGAAGCTGACACTTCATTAAAAGCCGGATTTATTTGCTGATCGAATGACGAGTTATTGTACAAGTTTGGGTTTTGGGAATTTGAAGCGGCGACATTAATTGGTTGGGAAATAGAGGGAGTTGGGTTAGTAGAAGTTCCAGAAGAAACTTGGGATGGTACAAACGTGTCAATAGTCTGAGGAGTCATTGGAGATGATGTTTGTTGGCCTACAGGTTTCATCGATGGCATAGCAGCAGAAGTGGCAAGAGCACCAGCTACAGCTGCAGCTGTGGTTGTTGCAACATTCGAAGCAGCTGCAATTGGAGAAGGTTGAGTGTTTATTTGTCTTGACATGGAATTATGTTGCTCTTGTAATTTCATCAAATCCTTTTGTTTTTGGTTCAACCCATTATGTTTTTGATCATATTCCTGATGCAATTGATCTATTTCCTTATGTTTTTGAGAAATGTGATTATGTCTTTCATCTAGGTCATTCTGCAATTGAGTCAATCTTTGTTCGTTAGCGTGATAAGAAGCTTCCATTTTTTCTAAACTTTGAGTTTTAGTTTCCAATTCCTTTTGGCGATCGCTGATTTCAGCATGTTTTGAGTCTAATTCTTTATAAGTAGCTTCTAATTGAGAATGTTGAGTTTCAACTTTAGTCTTGTAATCATCTAATTCTTTTTGTTTGTCAACATAAATTTTAATTTTTTCATCTAAAGCATTTATTTGGTTTTGAATATTCTGAACGTTGACTTCGGATGATTGTAATTTTACTTCCAATGAGTTGTAATTTTCCTGTTCTGCAGTGAAATTATTGATAATTTCTTGCAATTGATTTTCCAAATTAGTATTTTCCTGAGTCAATGTGTTAATCTTAACAGTCATTTCTTCATTCTTAGCCTTTGTATCCTCATATTCTTGTTTAGCTTGGTTTACTTTACCAGCAATAATATCATTATTACCTTGTACCAAATTCAATTGGTTTTGTAAAGTATTAGTTTCAGCTTGTAAAGTTTTCAAAGAAGCATTGATCTCATCATTTTCTTTAACAAGTTTGTCATGATTAACACGTAACGAATTCAATTGATTTTCCATTTGGGTTTTAGTTTCGTTAGCACGATTATATTCTTGTTGAGACATATTTCTCTGTTGTTCCGCTTTCTGATGTTGTTGAGTCAAAGCACTGACTTGGTTAGACAGATTATTTACAGCAGAAGTAGCGTTTGACATTGCAGCACCAGAAATAGCGCCTGCGGCAAATCCAGCAGACATGCCTTGATTAGTAACTGCAGGAACTACAGAAGGTTGTGGAATATTTTGACCCATTTGTGGTGCCCTTTGGGCAAAAGCATCATTTTCATTTTCTTCTGTGATTGTATTTGGTTGAATCATGGCTCTTTTATTCATGGTTGGTGCGGCATTAGGATCATTTGATTGGATTGGAAGAGAATTTGATTGTTGTTGTGGGTTAGATTGAGAAGAACCAGTGAAAGTCTGATTTAAAACCATTAGATCGTTCAAAGATCCGCTTGTTGAATTTTGAACCAGTTGGCGATTAGCTTGGTTTTGGTAATTTAGTTTTGGTTGATTTGAGGCATTATTATTGATAAAACCAAGTGCTGGAGAGTTTAACAGCTGATCAGGGATAACATCAGGTAATTCAACACCTGCATTTTTCTTTTGAATTAAAAACATTGCAATTGCGAATTCAATTTTAGTAAAATCTGCATTGTTATGAATATCAGCTAAATCCCAAATAGTTGCTAAAGTTTCTTGATTTAATTTAGAAGATAAAAAGAATGGTACGAGGATAGCAGAACTCAAATGTCCTTGTTTTTGTTTATCCAAAGTATCAAAAATGGTATCAAATTGTCTTTTCTTATCCATTGATAAAGACCAATCTGAAGAAGCATTAGAGAAAGCACCTTGAGAGACTCTACTGATTGTACTTTGTCTCTGTAAAGGTTGTTGAGGAGTCTGTTGTCTGCTATTATTGCCTGTAACATTTCTGCTCAAACCAGTATTGATACTAGACCATAAATTTTGAGGCAAACCAGTACTTGGCATAGAGGAGAGGTTATTCAAAGAGGGATGATGAGCGATACCCAATTGAATCAAATACATTGCCATGATAAATTCGATCTTGTCCAGGGAACCAGAAGCATTTCTATCACACAAAGCCCAAATCTCACCAAGCATCTGATTTGGCAAGTTTGCCTTTGTAAAGATTTCCTTTGCATTCTCACCAGCGATAGAAGCACCACCATTGGTGGATCTATCGAACAATTGGGAGAACTTGGAAATGTCGGCAGACGAAGGCAATGGAATCTCGTTACCAGAGGTAGAAGTACCAGAAGAAGTGGAACGTAGAGCAGAAGGAGCACCAGAAGGGGCGCGTACAGCAGAAGGAGCACGTACAGGAGCACGACCAGAGGCAGAATTCACACGAGAAGCATCAGAACCAGTACCATTGAAATTGACCAAACGTGGAGCTGGACGAGCGTACAATTCCTTGCTAATCTGCAAATTTGGGTACTGTTGCAAATGACCAATAACTCTCAAAGCAGCGCAAAACTCATTATAACTGAGAAACCCATTGTTCTGCACGTCGCACAGCGACCAAACCTGCGACAGCAGATTCGATGGCAGTCCAGACGACGACAACACAGGTCTGGCGGCCTCACCAGTAACAATCCCCAGCGATTCAGGGTCCAATTGGCGGAATTTGGGCGCAAACAGCTGCTGTTCAGCGGCCGTCAGAGGCGTCTGTAACACTAAACTCGACATGCTGGTTCGATCTAGCACGGTCTGGGACGTCGTAGAAGCACGGGAAACGTCGCAATGGTGCTTTGGGGTGGAAGCTTCCTTTTGTATGGTTGATCCCATAAATTTCAGCTTTTCTTGAATCTTTAAATATGGGCGTCGACGGTGGAAAATAATAAAGGAGCACGTGAATTTTCACTATTTAAACAGTGACAGCTGCAAATAAAAGTTGAAATTGCAGAAAGTTGGTCGTTGGAAGCCATTGGAGGACCCAGAGGGCGTCAATTGGTCGAGCAGACGCCGCTGGAGCCGGTTGCAGCGGTTTGCCAGCTTTCAAACGAAGTTTCCAGCTTGCCAAACGGTACAAAACCGGCTGAACTAGCACTTTCAGTGCACCGTAGATAAATGCTGCCAATGAAGGCGCAAACGCTTGCCAGAAAGCCCAACAATCGATCTAAACGTAGTCTTGACCTCTTGAAACCACTCTTGGTACTCGAAACGCTGTCATATTTGCTGTCACGGGCGAATAATGAGTGTTTGTATCGTTATTTGTACTGGTGCAGAATTCTACACCTCAAAGTTCTTTGAAGTGAACTGAAATTGCACTGAAAGTGGTATTGTTCTGTCTAGAATTGAACTGGGATCAGACTCTACCACCACTCGTAACTGTATGCTGCTGTTTGACAACAAAATACGGCCAAGAACGCTGTTTGTGCTCTTGGCATCGACTCTCATATTCCTGTTCCTGCTGGTAACGACGTCTCCCAGGCTTGAAATGGTCACCAAGACGAACGACAAGCTGGCCCATTGTCTGGGATTCGTGTGGGAATCGTACCTTTTGGTGAGGTTATTCACGACCAGAGACATCACTTTGCCCAGTATATACGAACACACGATTGATCTGGCATCGCAGGAACCACACCAATTGAGAGTGGATAAGTTTGCCTTCCTGGGGTTGGTGTGTCTGTTCAGTGCTGTGGGCAGTGAGTTTGTGCAGTTCTGGTTGTCTGGTGGTGCTCGACATGTCGATACTGGAGACATGCTGGCAAATGCAATTGGTATGGTTACAGGTTTAACTATTGGATACATCCAGGAATATAAGAAATGATAGATCATGATAGATCATGATCTATCATGATCTAGTAAATGATACATTTAGGAAGAGATGATCTATGATCTAGTAATGATACATTGAGAAGAGATGATCCAGAATATCAATAGTAAGTAATTAAATACAAGTGTATATACAGGATTATTATTTGAATTTTATGTAAGCTCTGTGAGCTACTGCTGCTGCATGCAGTTGTTCTCTCTTTTCGTAAGCTGAACTGTCACCTTTATATACAGAGATCAGTTCTTCACCCAATCTGACAGAAAAATCGTTCGAGAGTCTCTTGTTGGCACCTTCCATGATCCATTTCCATGCTAGTCTGTTCCGTTGTCTCTCACTCAGTGCAACTGGTACCACAGTAGCTTTGGCAACACCTGTATTGTAACTTTTGGTCATCATCAATGGTGCCAATTTGTCCAAACTCTCTTTTAAGACGTCCACAGGATCCATCCGCAATTTACAGTACACGATGTACAATGCTCTCGACAAGAGTCTCTCAGCTTTGGCCTTCTTGCCGTCTCTCATTATCATATTGGTAACATGTTGCAGTATAGGATCGTAACGTTGTGGTATAATTTTATTACGCAAAGATTCGTACTCTTCCACCTGTTCAGGTGTCGGTTCCACATTATTGGCCTCTTCCACTACCTCTTCCATGAGGTTCAGTTGGCCCTGGCCTGGTGGTGCCAATGCATCTTGGGGCAGAAACGGTTTGGCTTCAAACTCTTCTCGCAACTCTCTAATGCTTTCCAGCCAATTGTCCACCTGTTCATCACTCATATGTTTACTATCTCCACCAATACCACCACTTTGACTCGATTGCCATCTGGCAAACCCCAATTTGCCTCGACAAGCCAGCCTTGATACACTTTGGCTGGTTGTAAAACCACCTTGTTTAGCCATTACCGACCCAATTATCACATTTTGGGGGTTAAAAAACCTGCTCTTTCCAATGCACAGCATCATTTTCAGTTTTGACGGCTTCTTGACCACTCAAAGCTACAAATCAGCTTCGTTCTGCCCTGTTCACAGCACTCTTAAGGTTGTTTGAAATTTCACTTTCCAATTCTCTTATATTTATAGACCGGACGTGGAAATTGAAGATGCCTATTTAGATGAAATTTCAATAAAATTGAAGATTGGACAAAAATTGGCTGGAGGAGCATCGAGGAGCCAGTTTGAAGCTGAAAGGACGGTGAAATTGGAAAGAGCATCGAATTTTGCATATAAAAAGTTGTTTCAGAAAGAGGTTAATTGGATTGGCGGCTGAAAAAAATTGATGGAAAGTTCGTGCACATATTTATGACAGAATCTGATACTGGTAACACGCCAATGGACGATACGTTGTGCAATATGATGGGGATTGAGTCCCAGACGCTGTATGAAAGTCTGTCGAAAATTGTGTCTGAAGGTGTGGTTGCATTGGCTCGTAACGACGTTAAAACTTCTATTCGAGATGAATTAGTATTTCATATGACACAGACGATACCCAATGAACTGTTCCAGTTCAGAGATAGTGACGATCCTGCTGTTGTGGAGTCCCTGAAGAAACGTATTGTACAACTTGGAGCGCATCTCAATGAGGAGTTTCTGGTGAAAGGTTTCTTCCCGTTCACTATACTGAGAATATGTGAGTTATGCTTTGATCCATTCAGGTACTACAAAATTTACGAGTTCAAGAAATTTGTGAATGCTATGGAGAAGTGCTGTATGGTTATGACCAGATGGGAAGAGCCTATTGGTTCAGATGATAATCTCACGGCCACACCACATCATACACATAACAAAAAGAATCATCCAAAGTCAACTAAAACTGACGATATCACCTTAGTTAAAATACCTTGGATGACTTCTGAAAAAGTAGAAGAGATAAAACCGTTGTTGAAAGATCTTGATTCCGTTGTTACATCAACTTTCGGTTATGATTACCTCGATGACGAGGATGATGACGATGATGAGATGGTTGATAGCAACAGTGGAATTACGAACACGAATGATATACAGCCCAAAGTTGGAAGCCCTCCTCAGGATGATAATAATAAAAATGAATCCCCTTCAGCAGTGACAGATTCTAGTCCCGCTCATAATTTTGGACAACCCACATCAAACACTGAATCTCACACAAGTACAACGGATAAACCCCCATACAACTTCTTTGATGAAGATGATGATGACGATGAAGATTATATGGAACATGTGGCCGTGGATATAGACGATGTCACAAGTAGTACAGATGATGAAGGTGACGATAATACAGAAAAGGATGAATTGATGTATGACCAAGACAAGGGCCTCGAATTGGAGATAAGATCTTTTACTACAGCAACCAAATCAGAACTTCTTCCGGCGAAACCATCAGAAATATGTATAAAATCACCAGAACAAGTGTTGAAACATTTTGGTAAAGGTGAGCTCTCATCCACTAGCTCAACGCCTAAGAAGAGGAAACCTACGGAGTTGGATGATCTTAATTATGAACGTGAATTTGGCTCCACTCCTGACAGTATAGGCAAAAGTAACAGTACACCTAAAAAGCATAAATATTCCAGCAATACCAACGTTTATGAATCACCTGTAATTCTTGCAGCTAGAGAAGGTCTAACGCATAGTATTAGCGCTCATGGTGATAACCATAACAATTCTATGCTTGCTGCGCTCCCTGGTGATGAGTTACCAAATTTCAATACAAATACAAATTCAGACTTGTTGAAGGTAAAGGAGGATGAAATGGACGGTGATGATGAGAGTGATCCCACTGAACTCAATAGTAGTCCATTGAGTAACAAAACCAGAATTTAATTTATTGTGCTCTTCAACAAGACCAACATTTTGTGCTCTTTAATGGGCCTAATATTTTATGTTCATAATATATCATTTGCATTTTTTACATTCATATTATTGGTACTTTCATGGTACTTCGTGTATAACTATTCATTATCTTAATCTAATCATTATGTTACATATAAATATATAGTCATCTTAATATTCTTCTGTGTATGACTACATCATTGGAGTTTCAAACACGTATATTCAAGATTTGTTGACAATTTTGTTATTTGCTCTAAAATATAGACAAGAGATAGAATATAAATAAATATAAATATATACTTACTGATTTTTCATTTGATAAATATGGGAGAATGTCAATGAACGAATTTTAAAAAAATACCAGTAAATTTTCCAGGTTACGTCAATAAGATCACCATCTCATCATAGACATATCATTTCTCATTCTCATGTAATCTAATAAACCTTCAATTTGACCAACACCTGCAATGGCAATATCTTGATCCCATAGACGTTTAGAAGCCCATTCCTTGATATCCTTAACAGTAACAGAATCAATTGCTTTATATATTTCAGCAAGATCCACGTTCAAATTAGATTGTTGAGCTAGAATCTTGGAACCCAAGACGGTTGCTAATGTGTTATTATTTTGTGGTGAGCCTAATTTCAATTTCAATAAAGCTTTACCTCTAGCTAGTTCTTGTTCTGTTATAGAGATTGTCAATCTATTCCATTGTTTCAAAGTGAAATGTATCAAATCATCAATTGATGAGAAACTTGTAGTAACGGTAGAGAACCCCCATAAACCAGTATTGTTATAAGACAAATTGAAATGGTTGAAAGATTCACATAATTGGTATTCTTGTATATCATCTAATAATTTTATACCTTGTAATCTTGATTTTGGTTCGAATGCATTATAATGACCAAAGATAGATGCTGCAACTTGTGCCGTGTAGTAATCAGGTGAACTCAATGGTTCACCTTCAACTGCAACAGAGATCCAAGCTTTAGGTAAAGTATCATCTCTAACTCTAACTTCAGATCCTAAGAAAGATGATTTAGCTACGGGTTTCAAATCGTTTGGTAGAGGTTGATTTTTCAAAGAGAGAACTTTATCGACTTGAGAAACGAATTCTTTATGATTAATGTTGTTACCAGAAGCTACAACGACAGCATTTGAATTTCTGAAATGTTGATTACCGAAATTATCAACATCTGAGAGCAACAGACTCTCTACAGCTTCGGAAGTACCTCTTTTAGTCAAAGAAAGAGGGGTATTTTGGAAAGCAGTAGAGTGTAAATGTTCAATAAGTCTATTGCTATGATCATTTTCCTCAAAGAAGGACAATTCTTGCAAGACGTTTCTTTGAGCCTTTTCAAAAGAGCTTGAATGCAAAGATTTGGAGTCCTTACCGAACACATTTTGAATGAATTTCAAAGCACCAGAAATCTGATCTTTGGCGCTGTCAGATTTCGCAAAATCCACGGTATAGGACTGGAACTCACGCTCAACGTTAGAATTCAACAAGAACCCCTGTTTGGCGGCTTCCAATCTAGCTGCATCGTCCAAAAACACTTTGGACCACACATTCGAAACACCGTTGTTGTAAGGGTTCTCAGCAGATGCACCTGAACCAAACACAACGCCTACACTCTCCGCAGACGATGGACTCGTGGGATTATTGCTAGTCGCTACCCTGATACCGTTGGACAACTCGGTAATATTGACCTTGGGCACAGAAGACGACAAACCTCTTCTGGCAACGCATCTAAAAGCACCAGATCTCAACATTATCTAAAACTTCCTTTCCCTTGACGTTACGTCTGATTGAATCTGTCTTTAACGAATATTTCAGCGATCTCGAACGACTCTGCCAGAAACCTCTCTTGGACAACTTTTCACGCTGATTCCGATGGTGCCACTCTCACAGCTCCAACTCGTCTCGACTCTCAGCTACCGTCCACTTTTCAATGGCCCTCGAGACCTCAGATCTGGTCGAGAAGTTGTTCTGATCATCGGCCCCCTGCTAAGAAACGAATCTGTTGAAGATTTTGGGATTTATCGAATTTAAGAAAAACGGCGCGCCCGTCGGATTCGAACCGGCGATTTTCAAGTGTCACTAATTCAAGTGTCACTAATTCAGGTGTCAGTAATTCGAGTGTCAGTAATTCAGAAACCATTATATTATAAATATGTGTGATATTGGAAGTTTGGGCCCTTGTAGAGTCGTTGCAACGTCTTAAAGGCACTGTAAAATGGTGTAGTACTGGGTTGGATTGTGTTCTGCGTACTGGTTCGTGTATCTCGACAGGCGGTGCTCGAAAAGTATTCCTAGAGTGGTGTCTGGTACGCATCAGATTATCTGTTTAAAATGCTTTCTTGGCAATTGTGTGTAGATATTACCGTTTGACTAGTCAATGAGTGTGTAAATGTATCGTATATTGCATGCCCACCGTTTCATCCGATATATCAGTTGCCAGCTGTCGTTTCTTATTGACTCCTGGTTTACCCAATCAGTACACTCAGCGTTATTTCTTTACAAATCTAATAACCAGTCGTTTTATGTTCTGTGTATGGATTTTTGGCATTATAAATGTCTGTTGAAATATTGTCCCATTGCGCAATTTTTTATTTGTTTCCTTCATGGAAGTAGTTCCTCCACACCAAGATCTACTCTGCATACTACCAACGTTCACGTACACTCTCATTCAGATATTATACCTTCTCAAGCCCCACAGCTTACTCATTATTTGAAATTTAGAGTTGAATTTTAAGTATGCATGGAACTACAATTAAAGTAAAATATTCGTTAAATGGGGCCATAATTCATCTATTATGCCATAGATTGTTATGCATACGAGTTTGCTGACTTTTGACTAACAATGTTAGGCATCTGTTTAAACTTTAGTTATCACATCATGGTGTAAGATTGTATTCGAAAATTTCACAATAAATTTTGGTATATATATGGCATAAATGTCGAGTTGTAAGTCCATTGTATCTTGCCTATTTTCCTTTTATATCATTCAGCAACACAGTATCCATCACTGTTGCAAAATATATGTAACATCGATGCATATATGGTATTTTGATCCGATATTTTAGTTTCACTACCTGCTAAACTTTTATTGTCTTTGATCTTTTTCAAATTTGTAATGGTTGAAGAAAGCTGTATTGGATTTTCTCAACCATCAGATGATGATGACTATCATACACTCAACAGATACAGAAATGAAATTTCATCTGCTATAGATTATTACTCTGACATTGCATGCTTGTCAAGAAGTAAACTGATACAAACTGCAAATAGTTTTGTCATAAAGAAAGATTTCAATCTTAGAAAATTAGTTGGACATGCAAATTTACTGGATAAAGTGAATGATGGTATTGTAATTCTCAATACGAAGAAATATGAAATTGAAGAATTGATCCAACAAAATGATATCATTTCATCAGATGCAACATCAATATCAAGTTCATCAGATGATTTATTATCTGATAGTGCAAGTCCCTTTGTGTACCTCGTCGAAACAGAGTACCAAGATCTCATAACATATGAACAAGAATCAGAAACTACAACCGAATGGATTCCATGTAAACCTTTGAACGATGAGAAGAATTATGTTTATTCAAAGTGGGACGTTCAGAATCTGAATGATAATCGTACAATTGGAAGCTTTAAAATAACATCTAAACCAGTGACAGAAGAATCGAACAATACTTTTCGTGGTCCTACGCATGTGTTGGATGGTTCAGATGAAGAAGACGATTCAACATATGTTTATCGCTATCCAAATAAAAGACAAACTATAGAAAATATACAATATGGCCCAAAAAATTTCATCAATTGGCACATTGCATCCAAATGTAACAACATCAGATTTTCACCCACATATCAACCGTTGGAATCCTTGCAAGAAGAAGATGAGACTGTTTATTAGTGTCGTCTGTATCAAGTGACTTTTAGATGAAAGCGTACAGAACGTATTCTGACGTTACATCTTGTTTCACTCTCACATTACTGACATTTATGCATACTATTTATTGTCCTACATGAGCATACGAAATCGAAAACCTTGAAGAGTGTTGTTACCCTTTTACCTTATCATGGTACCATATATTCCAGCAGAACATTCAACCGTTATCTTGACCAACAACACTCTACTTATTTACACCATTTGTGATTTATACCCCACCACACCAATATACATACTTACGTACTGATTATATTCTAAACTGCATTACACTTTACAACATTTGAAGTCGTTCCATAAAATTTTTTCAACTGTTCAAGTTGAATACTCTACATTTCTTTGAATAAAAAATTTTACAGCCAATGGAGTTGAATACTCTCATCAAAAGAATGTACATACATACTCAGTTTTTCCAAATCATGCTATTTTTACAAAATATCTCAAGTGAAACCACACCCAGTGAGCATTCGACTTCCACACGACCCACCTCCACTGCACCTGCCCAAACCCCAAATTTTAATGACATTACAAGACGTCAGCAGCTCCATCCCCACCTCTCCAAGGACGTCAGAAGCCAGAATAAATCACACAGCAATGACTCGCCAGAAACCTTTCGACTTTTGCTCGTAGCATATTTATTTATTCATTTATTCATTTATTTATTAACTGTCGCCAGCCTCAAAGCAGTATAAACTCATATACAAAGGCTGTAATTAAAGTTCGAGATCCAGCACCCAAACGAGCAGTATCTCTTGGCAACTGCGCTCGATCAGGACCAACTGGTCAAAACAAGCCCACTTTCTCCAGACTTTGGGCCTGGCAGAGCAAAAGTGGTCTAAAGTTTAAATGCCAACTAAGCGTTTACCATCAACAGGCTTGGTGCCATCGGATTTAAAGCTGTCAAAGCAGTAAAAGGTCTATGGAACTAACGATTGATGATGACTCTTGGTATCTTGTTGCCCGTAGATTTGGCACTGTATTGGGGGCCAGAACGGTGGGGTTTAGAGTTTTTGAGCCAGCTGTTAGAAAGTTTTTACAAGTGTGCAAAGCCCACCACGAGGTGGCCAGCTTGCATCCTTTTAACGTCTTGTTTTGAGTCTTGGTGAGCCATGATTGCTGCTCGATTGGTGTGCAGTACGTAGATAATGGCCTGGTTGTCAGAATCATCACTAGCTTTTTTACGCAAAATTTTCTGTAAGCTTCTATCTTGATAGGTTTAAGTGGTATGGTATATGTGTGATTAGGATACCTGTTTGGTAGCAACCCAAGATTAATTTTTACCAGGATATATCTTAGAGATGTAATCATATAAATATATATATGGCAAAGGGAAGGGACAGCAGAGATCTAGATCTGATCTTGGCTGTTTGTAGTGAATTTTATTTGGTTCTTATTCTTGTACTAGAGATAGTGTCGCAATCTCATACCAGATCCTAGCATAGTATTAAATTTATTGCGCTGCTGACAGATATCCGGTCAGTCAGAGCAACAAGAGAGTGAGATATATTTTATATAATTGTATCAAGTCAGGTCTCGAGGAAATAAATATCAAGTCAGGTCTCGAAGAAAAAAAATTCTTGGTGGCAGAGTATAATATATTGAGTGCATTGACAGAGAGAGATAGTTAGTCGTAGTGCTGAATGAAATAAGAGAACACAAGATGGATTACAGAATGAGGAAAAGAGGTATGGATACTAGAAAATTATCAATTTTAGAGCAATACATGCTTGCTAATCGTGCAAGATCAAAATTGACAAAAGCTGCTGGCAGATCGAAACACAAAGAATCTAGTCTCCGTGTATTGGTTGGCCATACGAATTTTTTGGATAAAATCATAGATAGCCTTGAACGTTGTAATCAGATTCATGATTCGGCTGATGATGGGAATGATTGTATCAATGGAGGTTATGAGATGGTTTCTGATGAAGGTTCGTTAGACTTGCCATTGAGTGATGAACGTTCGCTAGACCTTGCATTGAATGATGAAGATGACGGTGACGTTGATGAATTTATATTCGATATGGAAACGAAATATTCAAATACTGAAAGATATAACCATACAAATCGTGAAGCTGAATATACAGGGTATTTGAGCGATGATGATGATTACGTGCATGTACAAAAATCACGAAACTACACCACAAGTTCCTATGGGACCACTAGTTCGATAACAAGTGACAGTAAAAATCATATGTCATCCAAAGTTCAGCACAACACAGAATATGGGTATTCATCACCTTATTCAGATATGGTAGTACTATCTGTGAACAATTACAATCCCAATGATGATCTTTTCCTGCTCTCACAACAAAATTTAGGTGAAGTGGCTATAAAATATACTTCAAAGGAAAAAGATCTCTACAATGTAATTCCAGAGATGCGTGCTCCAGTTATTCTTTGAAAGCTCAAGGCAGAGTTCAATCCGTCGGTGAACTCATGTTCAATATGGTTTGCCTTCCATTTTGCATTGGTGAAAGAAATCCTTCGTAATTGGACAGTAAGCAAGGTTTATTTTTTTCATCTTTCTTTAATTAATATCCATTTATTTTTTTGCATTACTCAATCGTTATATTATTATATTCTATTCGACTTCATTCTCAGCTATGAGAATTGTGTTTTACCTTCACTTCCTTCACAGAAATTTTTACTCGATCTGTTGACTCTTACTTGAAATACAAAGACTTTTCGAAACTAATTCTGCTCGTACTCTCCACCCAGGTTGGTCTATTACTCTCTTGACTATACTCTTCTTTCTATATACTATGTAGTAAAAATGAGATTTCTTTTACGTCTTGGCGCCTTCGGTGTACTTTGGCGGTGCATTTCAGAAATTGTTTCGAGTTTACAGAAACATTAACAAGAGAAGCAGCTCATGTTTGGACCTGGCCTGGCAGTTTGAGATCAAGAGGGACTGGAAATCAATCGTTTTTTGCTGAAGAAACACGGCTAGTTACACTCTTCAAACTGCGTTAGATTTGGCTCGGGACTGCTACTTATGTAAGCACATATACTTCCCAGCCAGGATTTCAAAGAACTATCCCACTTTTACTACTTGATATACAGCAATTTTGCGCTGTAACTTGTGGTGATGAGGCCTTTTTCACAACTTTGCTGTCGTTTCACTCTGTTATATACGGTTGGTAGCCAGGTAGTGTGCAGGTATCGCCGCCGGAGATCGCGCGATCTCCGGCGGCGATAGTTGTGGCTGCGACTGTTTTTTGGACAAATGACAGAGTTTCTAGAGCCATTTTACACATAATTACCTGTTTACCAGCAGAGTGTCCAGTATTTAACCTGGATGAGATTGGAGCTAGATTCCATTTATTTGGTTGGATTCAGGAATATTTCGTTGTAAGTTGAGTCTCAATTTGTACAGATATAAATTAGAAATATTGGAATGATTAAATTAAGATAATGGAATGATTAAATTAAAATAAATAAATTAAATGCAGAATAAATTAACGAGTTGAATAAAATACAAATGAAGTAAAACTATAGGAACACAGTTCCTTAGAGACTAATATACACTGTTATAAGAGATTGTTTCGTGATGTAAAAGTGATTAATATTATGTTTGGAAAAATGAGAAAAAAATGACTTTGTTACAGCAAATAGCTGAAAACAGATTGTAATAAGCAATAGATTTTACCGCATTTTAATGCTAGGTTTGGGGTTTTGATTTTTGTGAGTTGGAACGGAATTATGATCTGCTGCTTCCAACTTCACGTTCTTCGAAAGTTTCAAATGACTTCATGTTTTCATTATCAGCCAATTGGTTCCATGCATGCCCATTGGAACCTGGATACTCGACATTAGAATGTACTGAATGCCTATTGTGTGTGTTGCTATTGCCGTATTCCACTTCGGAGTAGTCAAAAGTGTCGACATGCGTCTTATCATATTCTAGATCTTCTGAATTTGAATTTGAGTCATGGTATCTGGCGACACCTGTTGTTCTGTCTACTATTGGATATGTCGAATTCAAGGATTCATCACCATATTGATGGAAATGACGAATTTCTTCTGGGAAATCTTCAACTTCAATCCATTTTTCATACCAATTTCTTGATAATAGTGGTTCATTATTTGGTACACCTGTAACTGGGAAGAAATAAACCAAAACCAAGTAAACAATTGCAGAGATCAAATAACCAATAAAATAATTCAAATAATAGACTCTCATAGCACCAATTGGAACAGTTGGACCAACAGCACCAATGAAACCTGGGAAATTTGGTACAATACCAACAATGTATGCAACAACAGCTCTCCAATTTGTACCATATTTGTTATACATGTAATATGAGTTGATATTGTTGGAATAACAGTGATAGATATTAACGTAACCCTTTCTAACAACATAGTAATCAGCGAATATGACACCTGCAATAGCAGATAAGAAAACGGCATAAGCTGATAAAGCTGTAGTGAATTTTGAAGAAGATGCCATTAAATTCCATGGAGTGATACACAAGGATAAAGCAGCACAAATATAAGAACCACGAGTAATATTAATGAATTTTGGTAATAATGCGGTCATATCAGTACCTGCTGGGATAGCATTACCAGATAAATTAGCACCTAATTGATCGAATGCAAAACAGAAAGAAATTAAGAAGACACCACCACGAGTACCTCTCGTATAATGATCCAAATAACGATCTAAAATATCTAATGGAGACCAATAATTGACACCATACATCTGATAAGCAGCAGAAGCAGAAAGAATACCAATTAAAGAGATAACACCATAACAGATAGGTAAACAGATTAATTGTGACATAATTGAAGATTTTGGAGTTTTAGCAAAACGGGAGAAATCTGGGGCATTTAAGATTAAAGTTGAGAAGTTATCCATTGCAGACATAATTGATCTTATAACAGCCCATGCAGTCATTGAAGTAGTCATTTTATCAACACCAGTTAAAGATTGTAAAGCTAATTTACCATCAGCTCTGATCAAAGTCCAGATCAAGAACCCAAAAGCGGCAATTGGAGTAATGACAGATTTAACAGCAAAGATATAACGTAAAGCGTGTGGTGGGAACATGAGGAATGGTAAAGAAACGAACCAAAAAATGATAAACGACATCAATTGGAAATTTGTCAGGTTTGGAGAAGGGATACCATCGTGAAGTCTTTCATTCAAGTCATTACCAAATATAGCTCTAAGCATTAATTGAACACAATCACCACCTAAATAAGCTAAAGTTGAGAACCAAACCACAGCCATAACGACTCTATTAAGGATGACCCAAAGTGAAAAATAAGTACCAAAAGTAATACGTGAAGAGATTGGGAACGATAAATGATAGAAATTACCCACACGCGAAGATAAAACTAAGAACCAAGCAACAAAAGTGTAACCGACCCATATACAAATCCAAGTTTGCCACCAATTTAAACCTAATTGTAAACCAGTAGCGGAAATTTGCCATGTGTTAACGTTAAACGAACCAGAAATCCAGAAAAAAATGTACTGTTTCCACGTCCAAGTTCTTCTAGCTGATTCAACTGGTCTCAAATCATCATTATAAATAAATGTATCCACGATACCAAGCGATTGACCATCTTCTCTTTTAACTTCTAAAAATTTGACAACTTTCTGCCACCAATTAAGTCCCTCATAATCCCTTGGATCAGGTTTTTGAAACAATGAACTCAAAAATTTAGATTTCTTAGAGCCATTCGGTATTTCACCATTATCATCATTTCTAGATTTATTAGCATCGTGGAAATTAGCAATACCTTCGTCGCTTTCATCCTCAGAATTGACATCAGAGAAAACGTTCGTGTTGGCATCTCCCTTCTTGGAATCCTTCACATCCTCATGGAATGGATGGGCATCAACGTCAGAATCGACGCCGGAATCATTTTTTCTGAAAGAAACACCAAAAGCCATGGTGAAAATTAGAGTACAGAGAGGAGTATTCGGATTTCAGACAAAACTTGTACGTTTTATCCCTTCACAGCCCAAATTAATTGATACTGGTGAATACGAAATTTTTTGAAATTTTTAAAAATTTTCCACTATTTCCAATATTATCAATATTTCTATTCTTTTCAATACCAATAATTTTGCGTTGGTTTCTGGCAAATTTAACAATATGAACAAATAAAAATTTGGAAGAACAGTTTATTATAGGACGACGACGACACACTTTTTACTACAGAATGGAACTGTCACAATGGCTTTCTTTAAGTATGGATCAGCTAGAAAATGTGAAAAAAAAAAAAAATTGTATGCGATTTTGGCATTTGACGATGCCTCAGACGGCGCTGCAGGCCGGCGGCGCCCGATGCGGAAAGGAAAAAGAAACGTACGATGTTTTTGTCCGCCGGACAAGTGTGTAAACCCGCTGTATGTCTGGACAAACTGCGGAAATGTCCGTTGCGAAGCGACGGACATTTCCCGTGAGTGCACTTATCGCTCCAAAAGTGCGTGTGTCTGGACAAATATGTGCCCGCGTCTGGACAAACATATACATGCGTCCGTACAAATACATGCGCATGTCCGTACATATGCCGTATTTTATCCTTATACCGACTCGATCCGCCGCGGCTTGTCCGAACGACCGCGTTCTCTTACCAACACGAGTCAATATTCCGCGGGGCCAATGTGACCGCGCCCGCATGTCCGGACAAATGCGCGGACTCCGCCCGTTTGTCCGTACACGGCACCGGAAACCCGCAATTGTCTATACAACCAGAATTAACCCCGCCATTTACAAGCTCGTTCGCAAGCCCATATACCATTTATGCAGTGCTGTTCAGCGGCTAAGCTAGTAGTGAATTTATCAGCTCAACTAGTAGTATACTTCAACTCAACTACGAATTAGAACTCAAGCTTAATACGCTATTCCAGATTACTGTACTCAATTGGTTTACCGGAGGTTTGTCCCGAGTCACATGGCACTTCCGGTTGAAAAATGGACAAACGAGTCACATGCTGCTTTTGTCAGGACAAAGCCACGTGATTTGTGTCTAGACAAATTCCCGCTTAAAAACCCAGACACCCGACATTGTGCACCCAGACACCGAGAGCCAATCACGTGATTGCTCTGCCGAAAATGTCCGGATGTTTCAAGTTTTTTTTGCCACCAAATAAGGATGGGCTATATAACAATATATATACGAATTTCAATATTAAACATCAATCAAAGCAACAGATTTAAACAAGCCAGATCAGTCAAATTCACAAGTAAAAGCATACCAGTTGCGTGCTAGTCCTGTTGGTGTTGAAATTCTACGTTTTTTGAAACAAAAATCATCAGATTCTGACCATTGGAAGTTTCCCAAAATTCAAAATAAACATGTCAACGACAATTGCATCAGAATATTCATCAGAAGTAACTCATACGCCTATCGAACATCAATTCAATCCATACGGTGATAATGGTGGTACCATTCTGGGTATAGCGGGTGAAGATTTCGCTGTTTTAGCTGGTGATACGAGAAATACAACGGATTATTCTATCAATTCGAGGTATGAACCCAAAGTATTTGATTGTGGTGATAACCTGATCATATCAGCAAATGGGTTTGCTGCAGACGGTGAAGCATTGGTACAGAGGTTCAAAAATAGCATCAAATGGTACCATTTCGATCATAATGATAAAAAACTTTCAATAAATTCTGCAGCTAGAAATATTCAACATTTACTTTACGGTAAGAGATTTTTCCCATATTACGTTCATACAATCATTGCAGGTCTCGATGAAAATGGTAAAGGTGCCGTATATTCGTTTGATCCTGTAGGTTCATATGAAAGGGAACAATGTAGAGCTGGTGGTGCAGCCGCATCATTGATAATGCCATTCCTTGATAATCAAGTCAATTTCAAAAATCAATACGTTCCAGGTACAGATGGTAAAGAGAAAAGACCAATAAAATTTTTAAACGTCGATGAATGTATAAAATTAGTTAGAGATGCTTTCACGTCAGCAACAGAAAGACACATCAGTGTTGGTGATGGTTTGGAAATCTTGATCGTTACCAAAGACGGTGTAAGAAAGGAATATTTCGATTTGAAGAAAGATTAACGTGTTTGAAGGAAAGAATGTTTCGATTTGAAAAAGTATTAGCATGTTTGAAGAAATTCTTCTATTTCTATATCACGGAACTCAAGTTCCAATAGTTTATCTATATTTTTTTTACAAGTATACAAGTTTGTATGAACATATAGATCTTAAGAAATCTAGCATTTTTTGCGTCCTATTATGACAATAAAGGCATGGCATATGCTCTGGTAACATGATACCTGTTTATTGTGGTAAATCTAATCCACGAGTTTTAATTACTCTCTTATAATAAATATAAAAGAAGTCAGAATACACTAATGTCTGAATAATACCAGCAAAAATTGATAATTTATCAAATCTTCCCTCTGCCATATATCTCCAGATCCAATTGGGGATATACAGACATCTGTACAGACCAAGTGCAAAAATGTAATGAATTGTCAGACTTTTAGCTTTACCACTCTTGCTTAACATGAATAATTGTGGTAAAATGGCACCAGATTCCAACCAAATGGAAAAACTCCATAACAATGGAATTGGAGCCATCGAATGATGGAAAATTAAAGCTAGTACAACTGCACCACCAAGCAAATATTGTACTTTAAACGTATCGGTCATAATCATCTCTTTATAACCAATTGGATTGGCACGTTTAGATTGTTGCAACAAAACGATAATGTAAATTGATGAACCAATGAAAAATATTTTCATCAACGTGTTGTATATCGAAATGAAGTGGAACGTCAACAGATCAACATATCTCGTCAGGAAAACGAGCACATACAATGCCTGTGTCTTGAACGAAATACCTTCAATCGACTGCGTCTTTTGAATGGTGTACAGCAAGATCAATATACTGCCCAGATGCGACAGATCACCCAGAAATCTAAACGGATTCATAACGAACGTTCCAATTGCCCTGTCAGCACTTCCTAAACCCTCCAAAAGTGGTCTTTAAAGTCTTTGAATTGTTCCTTTGTTGGTGGTTTTTAAATATACTGACATGTTAAATATTGAAGCCTTCGTGACAAGTGACATTGATATTTCAATATATAAAGGAAATTGAAGATTTGAAGGTTTCTGACAATTTAACAACCACTTTATGAAGTGTCGAATGGACAGCGATGGCGACGTTGGGGAGTTAGATAGGATCGATATATATATAGGAAAATAATACATAGATTGGTGCTCGCTTGGCGTTGGTCGCGATGGGGTTTTTTGGTAGCAATCCAGTTTTCGAGTGGTGTCACAATGTGGTGAAACGGCCCAGTACAATTATGATGTGGTTGTTCACTGGTATCATCATGGCGAGTACGTTTTATGTGATCTGTTTGCCAGATATGGGGTTGGCTTTGCCTACGAATGAGCGTGCTGAAGTGCTTGTGGACCGGGAGATATCACAGGGAAGAAAGAAGAGGAAACGGTATGAGCGGCTTTTCATTGCCAGATCATAGCCTGTCTGGCATTTTGTTGATGTTATTTTTATGTATTTGATAATATTCATGTTTAAGCAACGAAATATGTTTTCTCACGAATACGAGTGATTTGAAAAATTAGTTTATTATAATTAGGCATACGAGTGATGAAGAATTAGTTTATTAAAATTATACTACAAATAATGCATACAAAATATCAATTGTTTGCAGCTAATATACATGTGAAAATACATATCTATATCTAATTAAACACAAACTTATTCACTACAAGTGCCTTCACTTGTTTCTCTCCTCGTTGTGTTGTGTACCTCATGTATGCAATAGATAAAATGATACGAATCCTTTTTGAAACGTTATTGGAAAAAATTCAAAATTTTATATTTTTATGTGTTTAAAATTCAGTCTTGCCGCTGTCTTTCAAAAATTCATACTTACCTTCCAATACTTCTGGTAAGATACCAGCACAGGCAGCAATCAAACCCAAAAATGGTTTGGATGGATCTAAAACCTTGGATGTGTATTCTGGATGGTATTGTGTACCGACATAATATGGATGGTTCTTCAATTCAAATATCTCACAACGGTTACCAGTTTCATCTCTACCGACAAACATTAAACCGTTGGCTTCCAAATCTGGGATCATCTTTGGATTAATCTCATAACGATGACGATGTCTTTCTTCCACAGAGTCAAAAGATCCATATAATTTCTTAATAACGCTAGATTCTGTGTCCTTTTGGAAATATGTTGGTCTTAAACCTAGTCTCATGGTACCACCCATGTTATCCTTGTCAATTTCTGGCATATAGACAACAACTTGATTCTCCTCTGGTAACTCTGGGTAAAATTCACCTGAATTACCTTCTTTATTACCAACGACATTACGGATAAATTCAATGGTAGCGATTTGTAAACCTAGACAAACACCCAAAAATGGTACTTTGTTTTCTCTGGCCCATTTAGCGGCTAATATCATACCTTCAGTACCTCTTGCACCGAACCCACCTGGAATCAAGATACCATCTGCTGTTGAGACTTTATTCCAAGCGTCATGGAATTTTTGTTTATGCTTTTCTTGTGTTTCTGGTTCTAAATCAGAAGCTTCAACCCACATAATATTCAAAATTCTTTTACATTGCATAGATGAGTGTTCTAATGCTTTGATAACAGATAGATAAGAATCTTTCAAGTGGGTATATTTACCGACTAACGCAATTTTAACTGTATCCATCGATTCATCGAAGTTACAAGTCATTTTCTTCCATTTAGCTAATAGTAGTTGACCCTTTTCTTTATCTTCATCAGTTAATTGAATATCAAAAATGTTCAATCTATTTTGTAAGTAAGACATCATTTCTTGTTCAAGTAATAATAATGGAATGTGGTAAGTTGAATTAACATCATGAACGTTGACAACTTGATTTGAACCAACATGGCAAAACATTGCAATCTTGTTGATGGTACCTGGTTCAAGATGAGTAGCACATCTACAAGCAATCATATCAGGTGTTAAACCTAAAGATCTCAAATCCTTAATGGCAGCTTGAGTTGGTTTTGTCTTTTGTTCACCATGAATGACTGGAACTAAGGAGACATGAATCAAGGCAAAATTTTCTTTACCAACTCTGAATTGAAACTGTCTCAAAGCTTCAACGAATGGAGCACTTTCGATATCACCAACTGTACCACCTAATTCAATGATACAAATATCTGGTTCCTTACCAGTATCATCAACAGGGATACGAGAAACTCTTTCAATCCAATCTTGAATTGCATTTGTCAAATGTGGGACGATCTGAACGGTTTTACCCAGATAATCACCTTTTCTCTCTTTAGCGATGACATGAGAGTAAATTTTACCTGTAGTAATATTATGATCTTTAGTCAAAGTAATGTTCAAATAACGTTCGTAATTACCTAAATCCAAATCAGTTTCACCACCATCGTTCAAAACGAAACATTCACCATGTTCTAATGGTGACATGGTACCAGCATCGATATTCATATAAGGATCAATTTTGATGGAAGTAACTTTCAAACCCAAAGTTTTGAAAAGCATACCAGTAGAAGATGCCAAGACACCTTTACCGATACCAGAGATAACACCACCGGATACAACGACGTATTTCATATTTGACAGTTTAAGAAAGTGGAAAAATTTTCAGAAAGTATGAATCAGACAGGTATTTTTGTTGAAATTACAAATTTTGCAAATGTAACAACCACGAATACGCCAACAGATGCAAATTATCAGACAATGGGCTATAACTATCGATTAAAGCCAAATATATGAATTAGAATCTCAGATGTTCTAGACAGTTGTTTGAGCCACAGGAAAGACGTCAAATTTTCAAACAAACACCAAAAGAACCACCGATTTTTATACTATGCTGCAACCAACAAACAAAACCGCAAAATGAACCATTTCCCACTAAAAGCTGAGCAATGCGTTCCACCAAAATTTGTACTCTCGATGAGTCCATATTTCTTATATTTAACGCGATGAGCAATAAAATTTTTCATTTTCTAAGCGCGTCACGTGAAACGTCAGTCACGTGACAGATTTCAAATAGTATTAAAAGTACCAGTTTCACATTTCAACACGGTCAAGAGCTCCCTGAGGGATCTGTTGTGGGCAGTTAGAGGTGTCGAGGTCGACGGTTGTGCTGTGCTCGTCGAGGGCTTCTTGTTGCGGGTCTCCGCTTGCAGCTGCGACACCAACTCGTCAGTGCCCGACCGTGACGAGTACAAGTCGTCCCTGGCGTGCCTTTCGAGGGCCATGATTCTGTCGAGACGTGTGTCAAGTGCTGCACTCTGTTGCTGCAAGGCCACGATCCTCTGTGCGAGCACTTCTTCCGCGGTTTGGTCCAGATCCTCAGATCGACGCTTTTTCGAAGACTGCACTCTTTGCAGTGCTTTCAAGAGCGCACCAGTCTTGTCGATGCTCAATTGCAGCTGGTTCCGCACGTCTAGTATCTTCAGAGTGCCCGCACTGGGTGTGAACTGCGTTCCTGCTCGTTTCTGCAGATACAGCAAATCTACAACTTGCAACAGTTTCATATGCACTTCAGCGTGCTGTCTCTCCAGATCATCGAGTTCATCCATACCGCAGTGTCCATCCAAGCTCACATCTCAACGCTAAAATCAGCTTTTAGTTTCTTAAAATGGTTTAAAAGCTGTTTTAAACGTAATTCGCTAATTGACGGAATCTTTAAAGATGAGAAGTTTCAATGGTATAAATTGACAAAAATCGACAGATAGACGGGTAAAGGGTCCCTTTGACGACAAAACTGACTGCACGACGCTGTTTGGCGTGCTCGATTTGTATTGAAATAGTTTTTGTGCCCTGAGTATGGATTCCAAGCTACCACCTGTGTACTCGTTCCCGCCATTGTACACACCACAACCTAATGCATTGATCAGAAGACAACAGATTTCGACGTGGCAGGACTTGATCCTGGAGTACGCTAGAGAGCGGAATGGCTGGTGCATGTCGATGGATGGGAGTATCGTGGATACGGACTCTTTAGGTGTTGATAATAATGCGTTGGTGCATCATGGTAAAGAGAGTATATTCCATAATGATGAATTGCAACGTGCTGTGCCACAGTTGTTCGTCGAGGAGATATGGCAATCGATGCTGAAAGACGGTAAAGCAGTAAGCACCGATCTCAGGGCTAAGGACGCCAAGACGTACTTCTTGTTCTGGAAAAATAAAGATCTGTGGGCTTCATTGATACTGCAATGGTTCGAAACATCAGCTAAACTGAATAATGTGGTTACAGTTTACGAATTGACGCAGGGAGAGGAAACTGTTGGATGTGAATTCCACGGCATGCCTGAACTGATGATGGTACATTGCTTGAAACCGCTATGCGCTCGAAATAGAGCCACACTGATGAATGATGAATTTGGTAAAGTCGTTGCAGTTAAAGTGGTATGACGCGTGGTATTTATGCTCACTTGGGCATGTATTAACAACTTTCCAGACGCTTGTCCCACCATGAAGAGATGAATATCATCAGCATATTGCGACACTTTACATTTACCTACGTATAATAAATAATAAAACCGCAACGTCTAGCAATAAGAGCATGCAGCTGTACAATAAGTTTTAAAACTACTCTTTAGTAGAATAGGGCCTGCCAAAAAATAATTGGTATTACCAGCAAAAATATGAGAGATAAGGGATTCGAACCCTTGCATCCGAAGATATCAGAGAATTTAATTTTAGGGTCTACCTAAATCTGACGCCTTAAACCACTCGGCCAACCTCCCAATGATTTTCAGAATTTTTAAAAAATAGTACGCCTTTCGAGGTACGCATGTAGCGTTTAACAATGTCCTCTATTATGACCTTGATCTCGTCATATTGAAGTGGAAACTCTGGCAGACAGGTGTGGTGTGAGCTTTATTTTTTATGTGTCAAATTTGACCCCAAAACGTTAATTGTTCACTTCCACGAACAAAAGTTAAATATGATATCAAACTTTGATCTTTTTCTTACATCTTTGATCAATAACGCCTCCAATTTGACATTGACCAATCTAATCATCATATGGTTGCATTGAGCTCTTCTATACCCTCAATCCTGCTCTTCTTCTCTTAATTGAGGTTTCCCAATGACTTAATAGTAAGGTCCGAAATAACTTCTAACTACTAGTAACACATAAAAATACATTCTACACCAAGCAAACGCTATATCTGAAACATACGCCGTACGAATAACCGCAAAGATGTCAGAGAATTCAGTTGTTCCATTAGAATCAAATCCTGCAGTTTTCACCAAATTCGCTCATAATTTAGGGTTGGTTCCATCGTATAGTTTCATCGATATCTACTCGTTGAATGACCCTGAGTTATTGTCATTCACTCCAAGACCAGTGAAGGCCATCATCCTCTTGTTTCCAATCACTTCTAGGACTGAAGAGATCAAAAAAGATACAGGTGTAGTCAATGATTCAGGTTCAAAAACTAAAGAACCAGTTGTATGGTTCAAACAGACAATAAGAAATGCGTGTGGATTGTATGCCATATTGCATTCTCTGGCAAACAATCCTAGTTTATTGAAGGAGGATTGCCAGTTCTCTAAGTTTCTCAGTACTCATCCTGTTGAGGATGGAAAGTACGACGATAAAGCTACAGATGAATTTATACTGAGTGTCAGTGAAAAACATTTAAAGAGCTTTTCAGAGGGACAGACAAAGGCACCAGATGCATCTGAGGAAGTGTCTTTGCATTTTATTACATTTGTTGAAAGGAATGGAGAGATATATGAACTGGATGGCAGAAGATCTGGTGCTTTAAAATTAGGAGAGGCTTCTGAGAGTGCAATGGATTTGATTGATCAAAAATTGGTCCAAGACCGTGTTAAACTCTATATGGATTCTGCTTCTGAGAAAGATATGCTAAATTTTTGTTTGCTTGGCTTGGCTTCACCTTAATTCGATAACTTAGCTATAATGTTTATATTCAAAAAATATTCGTTAATTATATATACACATTTGCTTGGTCACTGTGAAAACCAGTCTATAAAATGCTGCATAATATCTATTAATTTCTGGAAGTAATGATTTTGTCCAATGTATTATCTAATATCGTGCACACCATCTATTGTTGGCCCTTAATATCTATCTTACGAGTGGAAGAGTACTTTTGAAGTATAGTTGGCTTGCTTGATTTAGTATCGAGATATTTGTACTCGTTTGGAGAACCTTCATTTTTAGTTATTACGTATCTATCCAATCCATGTGCCTTACAAAATGAAAATACATCTTCTACTCCATCAAATCCAAGCTCTTCTGCTAATAGGGAAAAACTTGCTTGATTATAACTTTTACTAATAGTTACTAAAGTTTTCATCCTTTCTTTACCAATGAATAAATCTGTTAATTTTTTACCTAAACCTGAAATTTTTTTATATGCTTGCATGAATGTATGGTAATCACCCATTGACCTTGCATCTGCTAATTGGAAAGCTAATTTAACTTCTTTATTCTGTATCAGATATTGCCCCGTTTTCATCAATTTAAGTCTAAAAGTGTTTAGTCTACCGTCATCTTCAGTTAATATGAAATAAAGAATTTTATAAAAACAAAACTCTTCGTGGAATGATGGTTTGATACCAGGTAACTGATATAATGCTGATATTCTACTTTGACATTGATTGAATTCACCTATATCGTTATTTTCCAATGCTAATCGAGCATGTGTCTGATAAACTTTTAATGTGAACTGATTATCCAGCATCTGGACCCTTAAGTCTTGTCTGATGGCTTTAAACTGATCACATAGATATTTATAAGTGCAGTCTCCCTTTTTATGTTTTTTTATCAGTGCTGTATATGCCTTTTGCAATATATTTAAAGGACGTACTAGGTCAGGATTTGGCTCAGATGTCAGCCTCAGATAAGATTTCTCCAGGATTTGACATCGACCGACAACAGGTTTATTCTTATCGAAATATTGTGATCTATTACTGATAGCATTCAAATTACTGAAATTTTCATCTTCATCGAACCGTGGTATCGACTTGGTCTTTTTCACTAAACTGTCTCCACCAAAACGTGCTGCCCTCTTTCTCCTCCTCTCTTCTTCGTCATCATGGGACTCACTGCCCTTGTTCTTACGTATGCCACCACCAGATTTTTTTCTATTCGAGAAATCGTCACTTTCAGATGTAAATTTCGAATCACTGCCAAAGGAAGACGCACTCTCCGGACTACCAGATCGAAGCTGTTCTCCAGCACTGCCTCTACTTCTATCAACCGCATCTCCAGTCCTCCCTGGGTCGTTCAAATTGGGCGTAACGTCATCACCATTGTTCTGTGATTTTGCCTTCCTTTTGGCACCCAAAACGACTGGCGTCACTTGATTGTACAATTCAACCATCTCTCACTACAACTGAGTCCTAATAGCTCGTTAACCAGTCCAATGGAGTTCAAATAGTGGATTTCAGTTAAATTTGATGTCTTGATACCCTTTTAGGTGGAATTTTTCAATATCTTCAAATTACGTTAAACTCGCTTTTAGATAAAATGAGATGGGCAATGAACAATGGAAGATCAAATAAGAGTAATCAGGAAGCCATTGGGGTGTTCAGAGGGCCGTTGCGATGTGTTAGAGTGAGAATCAGATGATTCTGCTGCTTGCAATGAAAATTCTGGACAAAATCACCCCAGGTAAGCCCAACGCCCTTTCATTGAGGAAGCAATCAAAGTCTTCGACCCATACCCAATGCAATGAACAACATCTGCATCTGCTTAAACTACACATTACGTGAATATATAAGACATGAGGGGGCGAGTCTATGGTGACTTCGCTCTGGCTTCAGCTGCCAGCTGTTTAGCGCTCTCCCAGGCTGGGTCATAGTACCATTGGAAGCGGTTCAGGAAGGGGGAAAGTACGTACGAGGTATGGAGGTGCTGATATACGGAGTCTTTGCCGTATGACAGTGACTCCTTCACGATGGAACACGACGCTTCTGCCAGGACGTACGTGTAGAGTGCGCCTTTTCTGCTAAGGAATGACATTGTGCGTATTTATATCCTATGATATTCACACAAAGATTACGTTCAGTGTGGCGTATTATTAGTACCGATCTCACGATGATTGATTGAAACTGCTCTCGAGTTGATCGACCCTTATTCTGCTGTCAAGTCCAAAACCCCAAACTCAACCAATTCTAGTCTGTTTTGCACGCCAGAAACTGCCAAAAAGTGCTGAAGATCCGATCTACAATGTGCAACTGCTCAAATCACGTCAGTTGGAGCTCCTTTCCAACCCGTTTGGCCTATTTCTAGTTGTTTCTTGCTGCAATTGGCTACTGAAATATACAATTTAAAGGTTTTCACGTGATTCCGAAAATTTTTTAATAAGGCGATGAGCTTCAATATACCACTATTAAGAGATACAAAGTAGCATATTAAAGTCTAGAAGATGGTATTTGACCAGTCACCAGAGCACCCACAATTGATAGAAACCAAATTTAGTGGTGGTTGAATAGTAGCGAAAAAAATGGGATCCAAAAGACGGTTTTCGAATGACAGCCAGCACGTTGATCCAGTGGAATCATCAGTGCCGGAACACGCAGCAGAAGTTGCTGAAGAGATCACCAAGACACATCCTCCACCAGGTGAGGAACCGCTGGTGCACCACGATGCAGGCGAGTTCAAGGATCTGGTGCGTCATCACACAACAGCTGAACAGGCTGCGAAGCTAGAGACTGGGAAAGTGAATCCATTCACTGGGAAAGAGTTTAGTCCAAAATATTTCGATATATTGAAGATCAGGAAGGAATTGCCTGTGCATGCACAGAGGGCGGAGTTTTTGAGAATATACCAGGAAAACCAGATCATGGTGTTTGTAGGTGAAACTGGTTCCGGTAAGACTACTCAGATTCCACAATTCGTTCTGTTTGACGAGATGCCACACCTTGAAAACACACAAATTGCTTGTACACAACCACGTCGTGTGGCTGCAATGTCTGTTGCACAGAGAGTGGCTGAAGAAATGGATGTCAAACTAGGTGAAGAAGTTGGTTACTCCATCAGATTTGAAAACAAAACTTCTAACAAGACTATTTTGAAATATATGACTGACGGTATGCTTTTAAGAGAAGCTATGGAAGATCATGACTTGAAACGTTACTCCTGTATCATCTTAGATGAAGCTCATGAACGTACGTTAGCCACAGATATTCTTATGGGGTTGTTGAAACAAGTTATTCAGAGAAGACCAGATTTGAAGATTATTGTCATGTCCGCTACTTTAGATGCAGAAAAGTTTCAAACTTATTTCAATAATGCTCCATTATTGGCTGTACCAGGTAGAACATATCCAGTTGAAATTTACTATACACCTGAATTCCAAAGAGACTACTTAGATTCTGCCATTCGTACTGTTCTACAGATTCATGCTACAGAAGAAAAGGGTGATATTTTGCTTTTCCTAACTGGTGAAGATGAAATTGAAGATGCAGTAAGAAAAATTTCTTTAGAAGGTGATCAGTTAGTCAGAGAAGAAGGTTGCGGTCCAATATCTGTTTATCCATTGTATGGTTCTTTACCACCACATCAGCAACAACGTATTTTTGAACCTGCTCCTGAATCACATAATGGAAGACCAGGTAGAAAAGTAGTTGTTTCAACAAATATCGCAGAAACTTCTTTGACCATTGATGGTATCGTTTATGTGGTTGATCCAGGTTTCTCAAAACAAAAAGTTTATAATCCAAGAGTCAGAGTGGAATCATTACTTGTTTCACCAATTTCAAAAGCTTCTTCTCAACAGAGAGCCGGTAGAGCTGGTCGTACTAGACCAGGTAAATGTTTCAGATTATATACAGAGGAAGCATTCCAAAAGGAGTTGATCGAACAGAGTTATCCAGAAATTTTACGTTCAAATTTATCATCAACAGTTTTAGAATTGAAGAAATTGGGTATTGATGATTTAGTTCATTTTGATTTTATGGATCCACCAGCACCTGAAACGATGATGAGAGCATTAGAAGAACTAAATTACCTTGCTTGTTTGGATGATGAAGGTAATTTAACAGCATTAGGTAGATTAGCTTCACAGTTCCCCTTAGATCCAATGTTAGCGGTAATGTTAATTGGATCAACTGAATTCAACTGTTCACAGGATATTCTAACAATTGTTGCAATGCTTTCTGTACCAAATGTTTTCATTCGTCCATCAAGAGATAAAAAACGTGCTGATAGTGCAAAGGATTATTTTGCTCATCCTGATGGTGATCATTTAACGTTATTAAACGTTTACCATGCCTTCAAGTCTGATGAAGCATACGAATATGGTATAAATAAATGGTGCCGTGATCATTTCTTGAATTATAGATCATTATCTGCAGCAGACAATATTCGTAACCAATTGGAAAGACTAATGATTCGTTATAACCTAGAGATTAACACTTCTGACTTCGAAGATGCCAAATATTTTGATAATATCAGAAAAGCATTAGCAGCAGGATTTTTCATGCAAGTTGCTAAGAAGAGATCTGGTGGTAAAGGTTACATCACAGTAAAAGACAATCAAGATGTATTGGTCCATCCAAGCACAGTTATAGGCCATGATGCAGAATGGGTAATCTACAATGAGTTCGTTCTTACGTCGAAGAATTACATAAGGACAATTACATCTGTCAGACCAGAATGGCTATTTGAATTGGCACCAGCATATTTCGAGTTAGACCATTTCCAAAAAGGTGATGTCAAGCTGTCACTGGAAAGAGTGAAACAGAAGATGGAAACGATGAGCAATTTGAAGAAAGCAGGTAAAGAAAGATCCAAGAAGAGCAAGAAATAGGAATAGCACGTACGTCCAGTGTCTGTTCGAACAACGTGAACATTCGAGTCTCTCTGAGTCGTGGATTACTAATTAAAATGTATTCCGACCTTTAATAAAATGTATAATTTATAAACAATGTACCATATCAATTGAACCTGCACAGGTCTGATAGTTTGCCAAGACGAAGACTCATATTACTAGGGCATCACTATTATGTTGGTATTACTGTCCACGGCCGGGTAATCAAATCGTACAAAATGACATTCATTTTCTTATATAAATTGAAATCTGATTTATCATCAATTTAAAGATCTTTTCACCACTCTAAAGATAAGAGCTCAAAGCCACTCCAAGCCCAAAAGACGCTCAGAAATAGGTCCAATCCTTTATCAGCTTATAACTCTATTGACTAGACCATCAAAATTCCTAACAACAATAATATTGCAATGTCTGAAGAACAATACGCAGAAAAACTGAAAATTGTCGTTGCTGAGAAATTGCAGACTATCCCAAACTTCACTGAAGATGTAACGTATGTTGCAGAATATATAGTTCTTTTGATTGTTAATGGTGGTTCTGTGGAAAGTGTCACACAAGAATTGGCTTCTCTGTTCGATACCGTCCATCCAGATGCTTTGACCGATGTAGTTCAAACTGCCTTTTTTGCACTAGAGGCATTGCAACAGGGTGAAACCGTGGATAGCATTGTTGGTAAAATCAGAGGTTTGGCTTCTCAACAACAGCAACCAGACCAAGATATGCAACCAGAGGTCCAACAACCACAACAAGCTCCACAGGTGGAACAAAAAGCTCCTGTAGTTATTCCTACAGTCTTCCCAGCTCAACAACCTCAAACAGCTAACTTAGAATCAACCTGGTCAAGTGGCTGGAATGGTGATAACAACAATAATTCGATGAATCAAACTCCAGAGCAACCCGTGTCAGCTTTTAGCAGCATTGTGGCTACCGATACTAATGATAACAAAGACTTCACTATGACTGGCTTCAAACCTGCTTTCTCCCAACGTGGTAGTACAGCTGGTACTGCTGGTAGAGGTCGTGGTGGTCGTGGTGGACGTGGAGGTCGTGGTGGCCGCGGTGGTCACAACACTCGTCAGAATGACCGTAGTTCCAGCACTAGATTCAATCCATTAGCTAAAGCTCTTGGTATGTCATCTGAAAGCAATCTAAATTTTGTTCATCAGAAGAAGGAAGGTCGTTGTGCGTTGTTCCCACGTTGTCCACTGGGTAGATCTTGTCCTCATGCTCATCCAACAAAGGTCTGTCATGAATATCCTAACTGTCCAAAACCAGCAGGTACCTGTGAATATTTACATCCTGATCAAGATCAAGAATTAATGAGAGAAATTGAAAAGACTCGTGAAGAATTTCAAAGTAGAAAAGCTGCTATTTTGGCTGCAAGAGCTAAACCTGTTCAAACTGGTTTAGTCATTTGTAAATTTGGTGTTATGTGTTCCAATCCAATGTGTCCATTCGGTCATCCTACCCCTGCAAATGAAGATGCCAAAGTCATCGATTTGGCTTGGTGTCCAAACAACCTAACATGTCCTGATCCAAAATGTCAAAAAGCACATTCCTCATTGTCTAAACTGAAACCAATTGCTCCAATGGGTGCAGTAAAGAAACCAGCTACCGCACCAGTGGAGAAATCTCTAGAACAATGTAAATTTGGTACTCACTGTACTAACAAACGTTGTAAATTCAGACATGCTCGTTCTCATGTTATGTGTCGTGATGGTGCCAATTGCTCAAGAATAGATTGTTTCTTTGGTCATCCAATCAATGAAGATTGTAGGTTTGGCATAGAATGTAGGAACCGTACATGTCTGTTCAGACATCCCGAGGGGAGAGTGATTAGTCCACCAACGTCACAACCTCAACAACCTTCTGACGCTTTGGCTGCTTCCAACCAGTTTCCTCTTAATACTTCTATGAATAATAATAACAATAATAATAAGAATAATAATAATAACAATAATGCCACCAATCAATACTCTCAAGCACCAACAAGTACACACGACCGTCCATTTGCACTTCCAGCAACAGCTGTACAACCAGCTCCACAACAAGAGGGCTTGCAATCCATGTATGCTCCTTCACATGACCAACAAGACACTGAAATGAATTGAAAAGAAGTATAGATTCACTCTAAAACGAATCCTTACACCAATTATTATGATCAAAACTTAAGAATTTTTAGCATTTTCATATCAAGTTCCCATTCCAAGTGATGTTTTTGATTTTTCATTCTCCTCAGTTCTCTGAACCAATACATGATTACTAACATAATGATATCGCGGATCTAATAATACCTAAGATAACATTGGAATCTGTTTTGAATTTATCTATTATAATTATCATTCTATATCTTTAACAAAAAAAAAAATAAAAAAATAAAAGGCTTTCCAATATGGAGGCCAAACTAATACATGTATTTAAATATTGATAAAACCTTTTGCATAATTGGTTGTTGTAAAATTTTATGTATGTCTTGGAAGAGCGAATTCTTGTTGTAAAATTGTATGCATGTCTTGGTAGAGCAAATTCTTGTTGTAAGAAAGACGATACTTGATCTTGAAGCCGCGCACTCTATCTTGGATAATGAGACTTCAAGTATCTTACTAAAGGTCGGGAAGTCGATCAATTCACATCTCTTATTTTTCATCATTTCTTATTCTTGAATCGTTAGAAGTTGCACTTTCAAGTATATTCGACGTTTTGTCTATGATTTAATAGAGGAAAGTGTTAAATATAAACTATAAAATTATTAATCTTAGTAAAAGGTTAAATATTTAAGAGCACTTAGTATCTCTTCTTTTGAGCAACAGCTTCATCAGCATGGATATCCATTGGAGACAATGGCAATGGTTGTTGAGCCCATAGATCTGGGGTCAAGAAACCGTAAGTGTTACCAATAGCGACGAAAGCAGCCTTCAAAGTGTTTTCCAAAGTTCTGGTAGAACCGTTGGATTGAGTGTAAACATCTTCAACACCAGCCAATTGCAACAATTTCTTAACAGCTGGAGAAGCGACGATACCAGAACCTCTTGGAGCTGGAATCAATCTAACGGTAACGGAACCACACTTACCAGAAGTCTTGGTAGCTAAAGAATGTGGTTGACCCAAGTTAGTACCCCAGTAACCTCTTCTGATTGGGATAACAGACAACTTAGCGATGATGATACCAGCTCTGATGGCACCAGCAACTTCCTTAGCGGTCTTAATACCCAAACCAACGTGACCGTTGGCGTCACCAACAACGACGACAGCCTTGAATCTGGTTCTTTGACCAGCTCTGGTTTGCTTTTGAACTGGCTTGATGTTCATAACTTCATCTTGCAAGTTTGGCAACAAAGTGTCAATGATTTGGAATTCCTTGACTGGCAAAGAGTGCAAGAAGATTTCTTCAATGGTGGTAATCTTACCGGCCTTGACTAATCTACCTAGCTTGGTGACTGGAACCCAACCCTTTTCCTCGACATTTCTGCCACCTCTTCTGTTGTTTCTACCTCTGTTTCTACCACCGAAACCACCTCTTTGCGATGGTTGTTGCTGTTGTTGTTGACCTTCTGGAGCAGACATTGTTCGATACTACGGTTTTCAGCTGACTGAGTTTTAATGCTAAACGAGAATTTAAAGTCGGAATTTAAGCACGGAAAGTTGATGGTGGTAACTTTCAATCGACTGTTTTCTTGCTGATCCACTGTCCAGACGCTGAAACTGCAATTCTGAACTCGATCTCTCTTACTGGCCTGTTCGTCCTTGGTGCTGTCTCATCACCTTAAAGCTGAAATTCGTTATTTTGCAAAAAAGTGAAAAATTTCAGAATTTCATTTTTTTTTGCGTCGCCCGAAGAAATTTGGAAATCCGTGAAAAATATTTTTTCAGCCGGAAAAGTTTTTCGCGAAACCCAGACACCGCGCAGGGAAGAACGAGGTGTCACAAATTCGAAGTGTCACAAATTCAAATCGAAATTAATATCAAATACCAATACCTGGTTGATATACCTAGTTGATGTCTGACATTACAAGACTTGTGAGTGGTACCACTGGAACGTTATTTGACCTCTGTAATGCAGGCCAATGTTAGTTGCATTGTGGCTGCAAATAAGGGTGCGTAAAAGGGATTTCGATCTTCCATCTGTGTGGCCGTTCATGTATATCGTTCCCTTCAAAGGGTCCCCAATGGTGCCCAATGGGCTAACAAATTATTCCACGGTGACGATACTTTATCGACAGTTATATTCTCTTGGGGCGTACATTTTCTGTTCTTCGATCCACACAGGCTGTGCCCCCCCCCCCCAAATCAAAGGTTCTTGCAAAATGTATAAAAGTGCAAGTTTATTTAGTCTTGGATGGTATCGTAGCTCAAGAGCATATTCTTGAATCTTCTTGATCGAAATAACGTAAACGATAAAAATGTCGTCAAAGTATGTAACATTACTACTGGTTTACCACTGGTTTCACATTTCTTCGCAACACCGCTCATATACTAATACAAAACTGTAAAATTCGCAATGCCCTATGTTTAGCTCAACTGAATCCAAACGTCAAAATCCTTTCAAGAACCACCCAGCTAAACGTCACATTACCACCAATCCAGTGGCTAAAAAGACTAAAAGATGGTACTACCATTTTGTAGAACATGATAACTGCACTTCGTTCTTCTGTTTGAAAAATCCTGCATTATTATGGAACCTCGTTATAGGTTCACTTCTCTTAACAATGCACTATTTGAAGAATAAGAGTATCAAAGTTGCTGAATGGGTTGGGTTTTATGAAGGTAAATTACATGAAAAGTTACCTGGTAATATGTCATTGTGCCAATTTTGGACTACTCTTGCCGTTCTAAATCTATTGCTGTCTATTCATATGTTCAGAACGTACAAGAATAGAGGCCAGAGTAGAAATTTCCTTTCGTCAGAGAAGGGTCAGCCTGTTCAACAGACAGTAAGAACTACAAGAGTGACTAGAACAACCACAGCGGACTGAAAAGTTTTGGTAAATTTCATAATTCACATTTGGTGATTTAATATTACTTTACGTATATGTTTCACAGTTTTATTATTATTCATTTTTAGTTTTTGCCTTTTTAAATACCTCCTAGTCTTTCAAATCTAACAAGTTTATTTCATTATTCATAGTGTTGTGAATGTAAAAAATCTATATGAATACACATATAATCAAACGACATTCATGCTCAATTAATTGTATAGGCTACAGTTATATTTACTGTCATTGTTATTGCCTCGTACTTCATAATGCAACCATATAATTTATGTTACATTTTTGAGTTCAAATAAAACAGAAATTTTCTCTTTCATAAGAACAATAATACAAACGTTATCAAGACGTACTCAAAGCAAAATAGTCACTATTAATCGTCAATTTATTATGTGATGTATTACCTTTTATTTTGGTGGTTTGATAGCGCCGCACATTTGATATTTCTTATATAGCGAATACCTTATAATACAACACATTACTCAATTCAACACATAGTTAAACGACCCAGATCGAACAATTCATCGAAACATCCCCACTTTATTACAGTTTAGATTTGTAGAGCAGATTTGGTTTCACTTAGAGTGGTTTTGGTCTCTACAAAAACATTTATTCACAAACCAAAAATGGATGATCTGAACAGTCAAAATATCATCACAGAACATGGCAAAGACGCAACAGATACTGTAAAAAATGATCCAAATACCAGTACAAAATTTAAAGAATCTACTAATAACCACTCTGATGTCTCAGGTGTGGAAAATGTGAAAAATACACCAATTTTGGAACCAAAACTTAAAGTGCCAATAAATATACACCCTTCAATTTCCAAGAAATCAACGACTTTTGTCGACTCTCACGATGTGATCATCAATACAAATGTCATTCCACTGAACGATACAATTATCAATGGTAGAGTTTCAAGATCTGACTCAATTTCAGGTTCATTGACTAACCAACCATATACATCATCTACTTTTGAAGCGGCTACAGATGGCTTATCTGTATATAATAGTAACTTAGGAGATAGGATTACCATTCGATCATTCAATCCTTCAATTGATTCCAGACGTTCAAATTTTTACGATAATGCTACTGTAAATTCAGTTCTTATGGACAGATTACATCAAAATTTGCATTCAATCAGTTCTGGAAACTCTACATTCATACGAAGCTCCAATGAAAGTATCAATTCTAAAATATGGAAACAACCGTACGTCAGTAATGAAATACCGAATGTGTTTGCTTGTCCCACAAGTATAACAGATAAAAGTTCAACAACTGTTACAGATACAACGCATCTAGATAACCTACAGAAGGACTCTGCACAGCATAATTTAAATGCACATGAAAAGAATTTCTTTATTTTGACATCTGCTGGCAAACCAGTCTTTGCATTCCATGGATCTGAGAAACAAATCACATCATATGTTGGTATCATAACGACTATTGTAAATTATTTCAAAATCCACAATTCTTCCAATATTAAATCAATTAAATCACCAAATTCAAACCATGTCTTTGTATTTTTAGATGCTAGCCCATTGATATTGATGGCTGTGTCTAAAATTGGTGAAACTTCGTATGAATTGGCAAATCAACTAGATTTCATATATTCATATATTCTCTCTTCAATCACCAAAAGACAATTGGATAGATTATTTGAAAAAAGGTATAACTTCGATTTGAGAAATTTTCTGGAGGATATTGATTTTGTCAATTTAAAGAGGATATGTGAACTGGTAACTAACGATTTTTATCCTGAATTATTTTTAGGTTCGTTGAGATGCCTATCTATGAGGAGAACAACAAGGAAGAGTATTCATAAGTTAATGATAAAACATCTTCTTGAAGAATCAAATTTACCAAAGGGAACTCTACTATATGGATTATTACTAGACGATGAGAATAAACTTGGAGCTGTTTTAAGACCAAGGCGACATACTTTACATACCACAGATTTACAGCTTTTATTTACTTTGATTAAATACAGATTTCAGAATGGATTGAATGAAAGAAGAGAATTTTGGGTACCAATTTGTTTCCCCAAATTTAACTCCAATGGTTACTTATACTGCTACATTAGATTTTTGGATAAAAGTGATGATGATACATATATCGGTAAAAGACCAGCATTGATACTGATAAGTGCACAGAAGGATGTGTTCTTCGAATTGAAGAAATTAGGTAATAATTTTCTGTCAAGTTTATCAAAGAGAGGGTTGCAAAATTATTTATTCAACCCAAGACAAATTAAAACAAGCGATATACCTGCTCCATTAATACACAACTTTATCTATAAGGATAAGAAACATGTTCAATTTATTATGCCAAGTTTGGATATTAGCACCAGAGGCCAAGAAACTGAGAATGCAATCAATTATAAACAAAAATTAGGCACTTATTACCAACAATTGTACACTTCTGTTTTAGATGAGAATGGTATACCTTTCAACCAGTCAATAAGTAATTTTATCAAGTGGGAAGGTGATCAAAATACTGAGTATAATGGTAATAGTTTTTATTCTGAGGAGTCACCAAATATGCTTGGTTTAGCTTGGATTACAAACAGTTTTGAACTGTACTTGATCTGCAACAATGGTGTAATGGATAAAAATACAGTTTTCAAAAGTGCCAAACAGATAGTTTCATGGTGCAGAGCAAATGAACATCGATTGTTTGTTTCTGAAGGAGCAGTATTCTGACGAGATTACATTGACCATACTGTTACGATTGCTTCTCAATATCTGGAGCAAATTGATTCTTGATATAAGTAGAATATCTAACAATTTCTGACCAATATAACTCTTCATTGCAAGAAGGACATTCACCACGATCCACTAAAAGCTGGCCTGAAGATTCTGAAAGATCTCGAGATTCAACGAAGTGATTGTACAGGCATTGCAAGTGTGATTTGAAAGAACAATCATTATGAACACAGAATGCCACATACGGTGCCATTCCATGCTCATCAGACGTATAATCAATATCCAAAGAGCAAATAAAGCACGGCCAGGACCCTTTAGCCAGCTCTGTCTTGTACTTATCCAAATACGTCTTCTGTGTATCCACTATTTTCTGGTAAAAGGACTGGACCAATTTCAAATTATTTTCTGCCAATTCCTCGCTGCTCTCTCCAGCTACACCAACCAGAGTACCACCATTGGAATCCACTAAATTTTCTTCATCTATAGGTGCAGTCTCCAAATCCACATCCAATTCAACTGGGCCAATTTTCCATCGATCTTGTTCCCAAACGTCTCTGAACCTCTGTACAAAGAATCTTAGGTGCAAATTCATCCTGGAGAAGTAGCAATGTCTTGCCAACAGTCTGACCACTGCCAGCTGGGTGTGGGCACTACGAACACCACCTTTACGTTTCACAACACGCTCTTCAGGTGCAATGTAATGCGTGGATTGTGCATGTTGCCAAGCATGCTCAAACTGGAGGGCTGCAATTGAGCTGGGGAATCCATAGACGACACAGGCCATTGCCCATGGTCTTGTACCGGTTCGACGTGTACGGTAAGCACCACCTCTGGTCAATTGACCGTTGTGTTGGCGCAGCCTTCGTGGTGGATGTGGTGTGGAACCAACATACAGAGAGCCTGGTTTGTTCAGCGACTGGAGCAGGTAGCAACCATAGAATGGTGGAATTTGATGATTTTTGGATGAGCTCATCACTACTTCAAATAAGATCAATCTTATAGCAGACTTGAAATTATTCAATTCCAAATGAAAGTAATTACATTTGATTGTATGTGATCACACCTACAAATGAGCAGATTCAGGTTTCAATGCCCATGATTTGGTGAACATCGAATGAGTCTTCAGTTGTGATGACTAGAATTACTAAGATCAACAATAATGGTGAAAAAAAAAAATATTTTTTGACAGCTCATCGAAATTTCAATAATATTTAAACAATGGTCTTTGAGAATGCTATGAAGTCCTAAGAATGTTCAATTAGACGTCCAACAGATTGTTGGAGTTCCCAATCTTCACTAGAAAATGCTGCCTTCGTTACGACTGTGCTCATCGTTGGTTTCCAAGCGTCCATTGAACACTAAAGGTCTCCCCACACCCAGAAGCCTGAAACAGTTTCTGGATCAGTACGTTATTGGACAGGAAAATGCTAAGAAAGTGCTCTCTGTTGCTGTGTACAACCATTACCTGAGGATCAACGACAAAGAACGCAAGAATTCAAGCAAAAACCAGTTACAGTTCATGAAAAGTGAGAATGAACGTGCCATGCGGGATCTAGAAGGTGGTAGTGGTCGAGAGCCAACTACTGAGACTGCTGCTGGTATCAGATCAATTGGTATGCAATTGAAGAGAACAGAATCGTTGCTGAAGGCACAAGAAGACCAAAATCTTGAATTGGCCAAAAGTTCATTGCTTATGCTGGGCCCATCTGGTAGTGGTAAGACACTCTTGGCTACAACGTTGGCCAAGACGTTAAATGTACCCATTGCGATTACTGATTGTACTCAATTGACCCAAGCAGGTTATATTGGGGAAGATGTTCAGGTCTGCATTGAAAGATTACTGATCAATGCCAATTTTGACGTACACAAGGCAGAGAGAGGTATCATTGTTCTTGATGAGATTGATAAATTGTCCAAGAAAAATTCTGATGCGAATACGAGAGATGTTTCTGGTGAAGGTGTTCAACAGTCACTGTTGAAAATTATTGAAGGCCATAAAGTAGAACTTGTTGTACAGCGACCTGTTAAGATGCCAAGTATCAACGGTAAAGTGCAGAACACAGAATTGAAACCGCAACAGTTTACCGTGGATACATCGAATATTCTTTTCATATTATCTGGTGCCTTTGTTGGTTTGGACACTTTAGTGAAGAAAAGGTTTGATGCAATCCAAAAATTGTCACAATCATCCAAGACCAAGTCCAAGGCTAAGACTAAGTCCAAAGATGATCAGTCCAGTGGGAATGATATTGCTATTGATAATAAAGTCAAAGAAATTACATTGAACAATGGTAAAACCGTTTCTGCATTGTCATTAGTTTCACCAATTGATCTCATATCTTTTGGGTTGATACCAGAATTAATTGGTAGAGTACCAATTATAACTGCATTGGAATCCCTGCAGGTGTGTGATTTGTTCAATATCTTAACTAAACCCAAGAATGCTTTACTTCACCAGTACCAGTATATCTTTAATCAATTTGATGTAAAATTATCAATAACAGAAAAGGCTTTATTAAATATCTCAGAAATTGCATTGAAAGAAGGCACTGGTGCTAGAGGTTTAAGATCAATCATGGAAAGATTGTTGCTTGATATCAATTACGAATGTCCAGGTTCTGGTTACCGTTACGCTTTGATAGACTCTGAATCTGTAGAATCCTTGAAACAGACAGATCATGCATTATCCACTACTGTGGATGTAAAATACTATACAGAAGAAGAAAGATCAAAATATTTAGAATGTCTCAGAAAGGAGGACCCTATACTTCATGAAGAAGTTTGTAAAGAGCTGAATATTAAAGAGTAATCAAACAAATTTACTGTCAACATTTTTTGCTAACATTTCTTAACTGCATTAGATAGATATTTCTTTCTCAATATGATTATAAGAAGATTTGATAACTAAATAAAGAATATATAAGGGATCTATAAATTTCCAACCATGTACTATAATTACAATAATTGTCTAAGATCTATATTTTAGGGCGATGTGTATTGGAAAGTATACGATAGCTTGTATCCTACTAACCCTCACAACATCTACCAAAAAGACGTCCGAATAATATCAAACTTCAATAAAACTTCCACCTTACCTGAAGTCAATGCGTTCTAGTACTGGCACTATACGGTGGTTTTTGTGCTGAGATGAATGTTACTCTCAGACAGTCAGAAATCTTATTTGTTTCATTACTGAAGCCCTTAAAATATGAATCCAATATTGATTGTGCATCACCTGTCAACAGTGAATTCATATCAAATTTCTTCAAAACATATCCAAAATGCATCAAAGCAACAAATTCATCAACATATCCCATTTGAGTAGATAGATCACCTGTTTTGATATACAATCTTGTGGATTTCATATTTATAAACCCACCTTGTTCAAGTGATTCCAATAAGCGATCGATCGGATATATTGTTGTACCAAGCTTGGGGCCATTTGATTTGACATTTTCAGAACTTGTTTTTTGTTCCATATTAGAGGCATTTCTTGTAGAGTTATCCTGTCCATTACTTGTGAAATCAACTTCTGTGACAAATGACACTACATATCCACCAGGTGTAGTAATTCTGAGCAGCTCTTCAATTATATTTTTCCACTTGTTATATGATAAATTCGTCCATATCTGAGGAATGAACACAGTAGGAATAGAGTTATTCTCAAATGGTAATTTGAGCTTAACGATTTCGTTTCTATCGATCAGCGTCTTTGATGCACCGTTTTCATGAATCTTTGATTGTCTAAGAGGTGAAGAGGATACAGATGCTCTTCTCCCCCGATTCGAGGATAAGGATGATCTGAGGGCATCTTGATTGTTGGAAATTGTTTGATACAGCTCCAATTTATTCGATTGACTATCATCTGCATTCAAATCTTTAGTATATTGATTTTTTTTGAAGACAGGAGAGCTTTCACCGGTAATTTTGGTGTTAACACTAGTTTGTTCATCATCACAATGATCTTTTTTATGCTTGTAAAATGATTCTGAGATCAAAAATTGGGTGGGTAGAGCCACCTTTTTGTAATTTTTAAGTGATTTTCTATAAAAGGTTGCTACCACTTCATTCGATACTCGTATTGTCAAGTTTGAGTCTCCATTTACATCAATAAACTCCATATTGTCAGTTTTGGACGAATAGTTATGGTTCGAAGAATCATCTGCACCCGATACTTTCACTTTTCTATTACTTGACTTTTTAAATTCATTAACTGGTAAATTGACTTTTCTATTGAGAAATCCACTTCCTTTACTGTTCACCGATGAAGTATCTGAAGTATCTGAACCAGTCATTACTTCCATTTGTGGGTTAGCATCATGTTCATGAGTAATGTTAGTATCATTTGATGATGAAGTAGTTTGTCTAGTTGCGCCATGTGAACGATTGTTTGATGACCTTGATTTATTTGATGATACATCACTACTGTCATATTGTTTGGACAAAAGGGTATGCTTTCGTTTATTGATATCATCCGAGGGAGGGGAGCTTGGGTTCTTGCTATGTTTCTTCCTTCTAAATAAATCAGCAATATTTGACATCCTAGATGGCTTGCCATAACGGGTAGAGTATGAAATATCCTGTGGCTTCGTCTTTGACAGGTCATTGATATCATGAAGTTCCTTTCTAAGAGCTTTCTTTCTCTTCTTTTTGTTATACTCGAAAAGAGGGACATCAAGACAATCCAGCAAATATTTAGAAGAGTTCTTTGAATTCAAGTACTCAAGGTCAGTCGGGCTATGATGGAACCTAATGGTATTTCTATGAAACTTATTTTTCTGTTCAGCATCACGAATCGCACCTGGTTCACTTAGCTTATTCACGACCCATGGTGTCAAATCAATAGGGAAATCAGCAATAGTCAATTGCGGCAGATCGTAGGCAAGCTGCCATGCTACTGGTGATGCAAATAATGATCTAATGAACAGAATATCGATCGAATCTGCTTCTCTTTTTGCTTCGTGTGTACCAAGTCGTTCCTTGAAATGAATTCTGTTGTTTGTTAATTTATCGAATGGAAGTAGTTTAGATTGCTTCAGAAAGGTCAGAGCATCATCATCGAATATGAACGACTTCTTTTGCAGGACATATTTTTGAGTTTGATATTTCCATAATTGAATCACCATTTCATTGAAAGTCGTTAGTTTATCTGCGTTTTGGCTCAATGATAAAGCAAGAGAATCATCAACTTTGGATTCATATGGATGTGTCAATAAAATATTCTTGCTCAAATCAGCCAAATTGTGAGATGTAGTTGAGTTTAATAGATCCTTCCTTTTGCGCAAATAATTGGTTAGAAAATTGAGATACTCATAAAGTCGCTCCTTTGCATAAACAAATGGAGCACTGTGGTCGATCTGATTATTAAATGCCAAGAATAAATGAAGTTTTTTAAAGTTTTTGTTATAATTCCCATCATAAAATAATTTATGCAGGTTTAAATGATCTATTAGATTTTTGGAAGAAACAGCGATATTTGTGTTCGAAGTTTTTGGAGAGTTGGAGAGGTCTGCAGATGATTTTGGGGAATTTGAAGTCTTTAGAGTAGCCTGTACTGATTTTTGAAAGTCTATGCTATTGTAGAAATCCTTGACTTCGTTTGTCTCATTCTGAAAAACTACAGGAATATTAATAAAAAAGTACCGATAGGAAAATGGGTTTACCTTGTGTATCTTACTGGGCAGGCTCTGAGAATAGATGTCTTTAAAGTTTTGTCTAAATTGGATATCAGGTAAAATATTCCAGTCCCAAAGTATTTTGGAATAGCCTGGAAATATATCTCGTTCAAACAATTCACCTGGTCGTCTTACTTCTGGTTGTGAATTTTGATCAAATATTTGTCCGTTATTATTGGCGTTCAATCGACTAGTTTTTTGCGTTTCAATGTTTGATAAACTTCTTGGTTCATAAGTTCTCTGTTTACTAGCAGGTCTCATTTCTGAGGTATATTCTCGATGCTCAACAGGTATGGCTGCATCTTTAAGGAGAATAGAGGTAGGTTGATGTACTGTTCCTTTAGTTGAATTGTTTGATAATATGAGAGGTCCTTCTCCTAAAGACATTATGCTGTTGTTACGATTTGGTGATGATAAAGTATACTCATTATGATTCATTAACTTTGCATTAAAAGCTTCATTTGATTTAGCCTCAGAATCAGAACAAGGTGTTACACTAGAACTTATAATATCACGCATCCCTCTGGGTGAAGAATCCCTAGTATCAACAGAATTGGCTGAAAAATTATCATTACGGTTCATTTTATGTGCTGCTCTTTCAGCTTTCAGCTCTCGCATAAATTTTTCAGTATACTGTTTGGCATCGTAAAAGACTTGGTTTGGAGTATCAGGTGTGCTATCTACATACGCAGACGCACCATTCAATGGAGTACTAGTTCTTGAACCTGCATTTGACCTTACAGATTTCAGTAAATACCCTTCTGTGCCTGGACATGTACGATGGACCATACTATTTGTATCTTCAAATTGATGATTCTTGATACCTTCTAATGAAGGTATAGTTGCGAGGTAGCCACTGTTATACGGTAAGCTCTCAGCAACTGAGTTATCAGTTATAGTAGATGGAGAAGAGTTACTTCTTTGAATACGATTCTTCACACTATATGGACGAAGTTCAAATTGTTGCTTCAAATTCGATCCTTTCAACAAATAATTATCATGAAGTTTTTTGTCACGGCTGAGATCAGTGTTATTCAATACACCGACTGGTGACACAGATTGATATTTAGGTTTTAAAGCTGTGCTTAATGATTTGTCATCAGGAGCATGTGAAGGCTGAGAAGAAGCATTATCGTGTCCCTTCTCACTACTATTCCTCTCCTTACTTCCACTAAGATTACCACTAGTCGATACTTCAGACAGTGGCGAGCTCAAAGACTGTCGTCTGCTAGCAAAAACCGAGCTTGAAGGCCTGATACCCTCGTAAAACGGTCCAGAACCTGCCGTATTATTATTTTCTTCACCATTCTGATTGATCATAATAGACTGATGATTCCACACAATCTCTCTCTCTCTGTGTACTGATCGTTCGTTGCCTTACAAACCGACGATGATTAGTCAGATGGAATTAATGATTAAAATTCTAAAGTGTGCACTAATTTGAAACGGTCACCCTTAATTGGCTGACATATATTTATTGGTAGCCCCGGATGTGACTTTGAGCCTCTAAAATCACTTATAGGTATCGGATTTACACCAATTTTTTTGCAAAAACGGTCAAATATCTTCAAGGGTCCTGTTAATATGTGCCTTGTCCCTTTAAAACGGCTCTATTGGGCTCCTTATTGATATTATTTGTTCTTGGATGATTACTTAATATTGTTATTGATCATTTACTATTTCGCCTCGAGAAATCCTTTGCGGCATTGTTACTGTTTCAGGAAATCAATTCCGTTTATACAGGTATACAGTCTAGTAAGAATATTATTATACTAAATTATTATATATTTCGAGTTCTTGTGTGCCTGTATAGGGTAGTTGGATCAGATACTGGATAATTCAGGAACATGTTGAAGAAAAAACTGCGAATTTTGAGGCCCGGTAGAGTTGGATCGAGTAGTCAGCAGTCATCTGATTACTGAATTATTCAGCCGTACGTTATGAACAACTTTATGTCAATGCTTGGTCCAAAAACGAATGTGGCTCTGTTCATATACTTGTCAATAGCTCATAGATCAAATCTCTTGTGTCGACGAAGTCATTGTCGACAACGTTAACGAGAAGGTAATCATTATTCAAGCTTTCCAAGAATTTGATGCTTTCTTCACACTCTTCCAGTTCTACTTGGGATTCAATCTTGCATTTCCATTCTTCTAAAATCTTGTAGAGCTCTTCTTCCCATGCTAAGAATGAGTTTTTCTCGACGATGGTAGGTTGTAGCACTTCTCTTCCTGGGAAAACACCCCAGGTTACACAGTTCAATTTACGTGTAGAGCCATTGGTGTTCCCTGTATTGATACATTCAGGTTGGTTGGTCAGTAATTTACCATGGTTGTTGACAACAAAATAAGTAATTCTCATGTTTGGATTTGTGTCGTTGCCATTGAATGCTTGTATGAACGCATCTAGTTTATTTGCTGGTAATAAAAATTCAAGGTATTGCTTTTGGAACACATAACCGTCGCTTGGACCCCAACCGAATACTTTATGACTTGACTTGACACAATTCACTTTTGGTTGCGAGTTGATCGTAATGATTCCACGTAAATTCAACTGTATCAAAGAGGATTTAATAGGATCTGTCTCATGATTAACAGGTATATCACTCCATGGTAAACAGTTGATGTCTCCATTTAGATAGCCAATAACCACATCAGCCAATTCTTTAACATTGTTTGGTGTACCCCATAATTCAAGAGATTTTTTATTGGATTGACGAATAAGTGAAGAACCAAGAAGATCGAGGTCACCAAATGCAGGTGAAGAAGAATCACCGAATCTACCATTGGGGAACTCATCATTTTGCCAATTTGAAGTACGTGCAATATAAGAGTATAATCTTGATTTCCAAAAGATCGGTCTAACCAGTTCATTCTTTCTTTTAGGATTCAATGATTTTCTCCATGGCATTTCACCTGCATTGTTTGAATTGATATCATTTATCGAATCATGGAAAATAGTACTCGAATCAACATTGGAATCTTCATCTGGGAGAAGGTTCAATTCATGCAAAAGCATTATAACTGGGCTCTCTAAATTCATTGTATATAAATGTAAATGTGTGACAACACCTGCATTTAATATTTTTTTGCATAAATCTGCAATTAAGGTAACACCCATTTCTCTAACCAATTGGTCATTTTCCTTTATTGGATCCAATGCATCTAGCATTTCTTGTGGTATGTTGATATTGCACCAACTTGCACGTCTCAAGAATGCTGAATATGTTGTAATGGGCATAATACCAGGTAAAATAGGTATCATAATACCCATTTCTCTCACTTCTCTGCACCATTTGATAAAATTATCCGCATCGTAGAACATCTGTGTAATGATAAAATCTGCACCTGCATCTACTTTCTCCTTCAAGTATTTCAACGACATATGAACCGGTTCATGTGGTTGTGGTTCTGGGTATCCAGCAACACCAATGGCAAAATAATCGCCGTATTTATCTCTAATGTACCTGACCAGATCTCTGCCATAGGAGAAGTTATGGTCGCATCTATTGACCACTTGTGACACTTTTTCTGCTGTATCCAACGGTGGGTCACCTCTCAACGCCAGTATATTCTGACATCCTGATTCGTAGGCTGCCTGTAGCGCTTTATCAATATCTTTACACCTCTTATTGGAACATGTCAAGTGCATACACGTCTCCAGACCCAGCACAGACTGTGTGGTCGACACTATATCGTTGGTAGCTATGCATGAAACTGCACCACTGGCATTCCATGTAATATCGATAAACTGAGGGCCAGCAAACTGGTACATACGATCCATACGATCGTACAGGTTGGTGACACCTTGCTCTGTCTTGGGCACAAAATACTCAAACGAAAACGTTGGATTCGTGGAACTTAACGACTGTTTCTGCAGCTTTTCTGTAATCTTCATCTCTAATCGCACCTGGAGGGCTTCTCAACACTTTCTCTACCGTCAAATTTGAAGCACTATTTGCTGATCTCAACTGTACAGATCTCCAATCCAGTGGTCCCTCCTTATATCCCCAGATCAGCTGCCTGACCCAACTTTAAAACAGTATATAAATGTGCAATCATTGTACGAGTAAAGATGCTATGGAAACCCTGATAAGACAGTCATCAGGGGGGGTTCTCATGATCATGATAAAGAGAAGGTTGATGAAGATGGACAGAGAGCCAGCAACAATACTGTCTGTTGGAAGCCAAGAAGAGTCTGTTAAGGCCAAGATTATTGGTGGCTTGTGCTATGAAACTTTGTGGGTATATAGCAAACAAGACCCGCCCAGCACGGACAAGAAGGCTGTTTCTGCATATTATCTACGGTTTTGGCGCTAATTCAGTGCATTTATGGCCTGTTTAGCACCAAAATTGGGTCCCTGGTCCTCATTTTAACGTCTTTAAAGCTGTTAAAGTGGTCTATTTCTGTTATTATAGCAGTTCAAGTCTCCGAAGAGCCTCTAATAAGAGCCAAAAACTGAAAAATTGAAAAATTTCAGTGTGTGAAAAATGAAATTTAATCGAGATTTGGTCCAAATCTGAGTCTGAAACAGCTATTTGGACGTGAAAACAGCTAGTGTGTTGAACTGAGCTGATTGCGCTTTTTTCTAGCTTTCGAAAGAGTCCAAACAATGGGTGAATCGAAGTTGCAGACGTCTTCGCTGGCGCCACAAGATGTACCTCGATTTCTGTTGTTGTTAGTGCTGTATTTCATCCAGGGGATCCCCGTAGGGTTGACTTTCAGTACTGTTCCATTTCTGCTGAAATCTCTGATCAAAGACACTACTTTCATGCAGTTGGGTCTTTTCTCTATGGCTACATATCCATATTCTATGAAAATTCTATGGTCCCCAATTGTAGATTCTATATATTCGAAGAAAGTTGGTAGAAGACGTAGTTGGATTATTCCCATCCAATTCATATGTGGTGGACTCATGTTCATATACGGTATGGCTATCTCCAGAGGTCATATATTTCCTGGCATCGATGCGCCATTTGACCCCAAGAATTATGATTCAATGGGAAATTTCGATTCCACCGTTTTGGATAAAATGAATAAAAATTTAGACATATCTTCATTAACTGCATTTTTTGGTGTTTTGATCTTTCTTTGTGCAACCCAAGATATTGCAGTTGATGGTTGGGCAATTACAATTTTATCACCACAATCAATTTCATATTCTTCTACAGCTCAAACAATTGGGCTGAATACAGGGTATTTTATGTCATTTACCCTTTTCATTGCATTGAACTCTGAAGATTTCTCAAACAAGTACTTGAGATCCAAGAGTTTACCTCATGGTTTGGTCAGCTTAGGTGGTTATATGAAGTTTACAGGTATACTGTACATAATTATCACCTTATACATGATTTTTTACACTCATGAATATGCTGCAACACCAAATGACGAAAAATACGCTATGAAATCACATTTACCAATCTTCAAGAACGATAAACCTGAAAATGATGATTCCATCGTATCCCAACCTTTGAATACATTATCTATGAATGAGGATATCTTATCTGACACTTTGACAATGAATGATGATATGTTTTCCAGAGGTTCTCATTGGGAAAAGGCTAAAAAAGTATACAAAGGTTTCCTATCAATATTAAAATTAAAGCATGTTCAAACTTTAGCCTTCATTCATTTGATTGCTAAAATTGCATTTCAATGTAATGAAGGTGCTACAAGTCTGAAATTATTGGAAAAGGGTTTTAAAAGAGAGGATCTTGCTGTAACTGTACTCATAAACTTCCCATTAGAAATTATATTTGGTTATTACGTAGCTAAATGGAGTACTTTCACCAGTTCCAATACAAAAGTTAAGGACAACGATAATTACACTTCAAGATTTTTGCACCCTGAATCATGGAAATTGTGCAACAAGATTTTGAATTTATTGGTTGGTGAACCTGGACCTCTAACACCATGGTTACTAGGATATTTAGGTAGAGTCTTAGCTGCCATAATAGCGACTGTGACTTTAAAATTATTCCCCATAGATGGACATATTACGCGTCCTTATTTCTTATTGGTAATATTTCAACATCTATTCAGTTCTATCATGTCAACTATTCAGTTCATTTCAATATCTTCTTTCCATTCACGTATCGCTGATCCTAAATTTGGTGGTACTTATATGACTCTTTTAAACACTTTAAGCAATCTAGGTGGTACTCTACCAAGAGTCTTGATTATGTGGATGATCAGTTATTTCTCTGTTTACGACCAAGATACACCAAAGAGAGATAATGTACCAGCAGCCATTATAAAAGATGGTTATTACATGACGAGTGCCATATGTATAATCTCTGGTCTGCTTATATATGTGTTTGTTCTAAAGAGGACTATGGCTAAATTACAGCGTATGCCAGTGGATATGTGGAGAACCTAAAATCCTAGTGTTCTTACATTGACCATTGCCTACATTCCCATTATAGACACCAAAGAACGATAGAATTTCTCAAAGCATATTTGTAGTTACATGTAGAGTTTGTTTTTAAATATGACAGTACACTTTATAGAAACTTACGAGAGAATTATGAGTTATGAGAATAAATTTAGAGATTACGCTAAGGAAATGATGGAGCTATAAGAATAACATCTTGACTAATAAGAATAATATTTTGAGCTTGTAAAAAGAAGTTACATAAAACTGTAAATATAAAAAGCTGCAGGAATATAAGCAGAGAAAAATCCAGATAATTGTTCAATAATTGTATGGAAATTGAATATGGTCACCATAAATGAATAGCAACAGAGTAAACCCATCGTTGCAGCAATATATCTGACGAATGGATAGTTATCCTTAGAGATTGAAATTGTCAAGAATGTCATTATCATCAGTGTCAGCAGAAACATATGGCCTGATGGATCATGACCACCTTGCCAATGACCACCAACTTTTCTACATTTTATGGAAGAGTTTCTGATCAATGGATCAGAGCTCAGGATGTATTCTGTAAGTAATTTATTATGTGATTCTGCTGTTCTTTCACTATTCAGAGTCGCATCACAGGCAGCCTCGTTAAGATGACAGTATATAGAATTCAACATTGCAGCAATGTCAGATTCATGGAACGAATCCACACTATCAACCAGATAATTCAGCAATTTTTTAATGGATCTGACTTTTCGTATTGGTGATTCGTTCAACAGATAGTTCTCATTGATGACCAGAGGACCACTAATTTTACCATGGCTTGCCAAATTACTGTCATTGGCAAAAACATCAAAACTACACGAACCACCAGTAGCAGTGAATATAATATCCATCAATGGGGGTTTAGACAGTGATAACAACGAAAAATGCTGTGTGAACAGGTACCACCACAACGAAAAGAATAGGAACATGTTCAGATGTTTAGCCACACGTCGCCAGATCCTTCGATGCTCACGAATGAAAACTACAGACAGCAGGGACACCAAGGAGGTCCACAGCCAGCCCACTTTGATAAAATAGACGTTCAATATGCTGTCTTTGCTGATCTGTTGCTCAACGACAGACGGTGAAACGATGTAATGGCAATATGAGGCCAAAAGTAACGCTAATGGCGTCAAAAAAACGATATATTTCAAATGAATCATTCTAAAATGACAAAGATGGGTTCGCAATGATTTCAAACCTTCAATGTCCCACCAATTCCCTTCTTTTCCTCCAAAAGGTTCAGATTTAGTGATTATTTGTATAGTGAAATTTCACTTATTATGGCACCGAAAAACCTTTAATTGAAGACCAAATTTCAATAAAACTTCTAGCTTTGAAGAAGAGGTTTCAGGCCTGATTGGAGCAGATTCGATAGTGGTAACAGCACGTTAGAGTATGGAAATGATGAACAAACCAGAAGAATTGGCAACCGACGGTCACACTGCTGTGAATCAAGATTTAAATGAACAAACTTCGAATCAAGATTTGAATGAACAGACTTCAAATCAAGATTTGAACGGAGCTGCTCCTCTGAATGGTGGTACAACCAAGGATGATAGTAACGACCCCACGTCACAAACAGAACAGCTTCCAACCAGGTTTGAAGTAGAATTGGAGTTTGTGCAGTCGTTGGCAAACATTCCATACCTGACATACACTCTTACTCAGCCCAGCTACCCCAATGGGCCTCTGCGCTGGAGAGATCCTGCATTTATCGAGTACCTGAAGTATCTAGAGTACTGGACGCATCCACCGTACTGCCAATGCGTTGTGTACCCAGACGCACTGGCAGTTTTGAAACTTCTACTAGAACTGATACAAAGAGGCGGTAATGCTTTGGATCCCAATTCTCCAGAGTCTCTTCCTCGGTTGCTGCATGCTAGAGGACATGTACTCTCTGAACAGATGGCACAGAAATGGGCAGAACCATAACAAGCATACGCACACCAAGGCCTATTATTTTAACAAGCAGACGCACACTAAGACATATAAGCTACCTTAATGCACATTCTGGCTTCTACATACCTCTCATTCAAATCTTCTCGCCTACACGAAATTTTTTACACTTGATATTGGAATTAATCTACTTCAAAATACCATAAATCCATCAATTTTGATCCAAATTTTGTGGAAACTGTGCCAAAAGAAGCAGAAAATTTTATTCTTGCTCCCCCATTACTCTAACACTATTAAACAACACTTCTCTCTCCCGTCTAGCCAAAATTCCACATCTGCCTCTCGAGATCTCTTTATATGCCATTTTCTCTTTTCCGGATCTTTCAAACAATGGCCATCACAGTGAAATTTGAGATCTCAAATTTAAAAGAAGACCAGAATTTCAGTGCTTAGAGATGCCAAGCTGACCAGTTTTGCACTCCAAATAGTTGTGGAAATGGCAGTTAAAAGGAGTGCATCAGCTCTTCGCCAAGAGGAGTCTCTGATGGGCGCCAAAAACAAGCTTTTGGTCGCAAACAGAGGTGAAATACCCATCAGAATCTTTCGTTCTGCTCATGAGCTTTCCATGCGTACCGTTGCTGTCTACTCCCGCCAGGACAAGCTCTCGATGCACAGGTTGAAGGCTGATGAAGCGTATATGATTGGGGAATTGGAGCCAGTGGGAGCGTACACACCGGCTGGAGCATACATGGCACAAGATGAAATAATCAAGATTGCCAAGTCCCATGAGGTCAATTTCATTCACCCTGGGTATGGGTTCCTTGCGGAGAAGGGCAGCTTTGCCAGGAGAGTGATCGATGCTGGTATTACGTGGATTGGACCGTCTCCAGAAGTGTTGGATAGACTTGGTGATAAAGTTAGAGCGAGACAATTGGCTGCCAAATTAGGTGTACCCACTATCCCAGGTACAGATGGTCCCATCAATAGTATGGAAGCAGCGAAAGGATTTGTGCAGACGTATGGGTTCCCAGTTATGATTAAAGCAGCTTATGGTGGTGGTGGTAAAGGAATGAGAATTGTCAAAGAAGCAGATGGGCTCGAAGATGCTTTCCAAAGAGTTCAAAGTGAAGCTCGAGCCGCGTTTGGCGATGACACATGTTTAATGGAGAGATTTCTAGTGGATTCCAAACATATAGAGGTACAGATACTAGCTGATAAATATGGTAATGTTGTTCACCTTTTTGAAAGAGACTGCTCTGTACAGAGGAAATACAAAAGGGTGGTGGAAGTAGCACCTGCTAAAAATCTAGACGTTACAGTAAGAAATTATATGCTCGAAGATTCAGTTAAACTGGCTAAGGAACTAGGCTACCAAAATGCCGGTACCGTTGAATTTTTAGTTGATTCAGATGGTAGACATTATTTTGTTGAGATAACACCACAGATTCAAGTAGATCATACAATTACAGAAGAAATCACTGGTATCGATATCGTTGCTGCACAAATACAGATAGCGGCTGGTGCTTCTTTACCACAATTAGGACTTTTACAAGAAAGAATTACTACACGTGGATTTGCTATACAATGTAGAATTACCACTGAGGATCCAGCTAAGAACTTTCAGCCCGATACTGGTCGATTAGAAGTATATCGTTCTTCCGGTGGTAATGGTGTGAGATTAGACGGTGGTAATGCCTTCGCTGGTGCAATCATTACACCTTATTATGATTCTATGTTAGTTAAATGTACTACTTCAGGATCTACTTATGAAATTGTTCGTCGTAAAATGTTACGTGCTTTGATAGAATTTAGAATTAGAGGTGTTCAAACTAATATTCCATTTTTGGTAGCTTTAATCACTCATCCAATTTTTATAGCAGCTCAATGTTGGACAACCTTCATTGAAGATACACCAGAATTGTTACAAACTATGTCTTCCCAAAACAGAGCTCAGAAGATTCTTCTATTTCTATCTGACCTGGCTGTTAATGGTCCATCCATTGCAGGCCAAATTGGTTTACCCAAGCTAAAGACACATCCTCGTATCCCAATTCTTCACGATCGAAATAATAATGCTATCAATGTTAAAAAGACTGAACCACCGTCTGGTTGGAGACAGATTTTGTTGAAATACGGTCCTGAAGAATTTGCAAAACAAGTTAGAAAGTTCAATGGTGTGCTTATCATGGACACGACATGGAGAGATGCGCACCAATCATTATTGGCTACTCGTGTTAGAACTTATGATTTAGAGGCCGTTGCTCCTACTACAGCACATGCACTATCTGGCGCTTTTGCTTTAGAATGTTGGGGTGGTGCTACTTTTGACGTTGCTATGAGATTTTTACATGAAGATCCATGGGATAGATTAAAAAAACTGAGAAAGTTAGTACCAAACATTCCTTTCCAGATGTTATTACGTGGTGCAAATGGTGTAGCTTATTCTTCTCTTCCTGATAATGTTATAAATCATTTCGTTGCACAAGCCAAAGAAAATGGTATCGATATTTTTAGAGTTTTCGACTCTTTGAACGATTTAAAGCAACTAAAAGTGGGTATAGATGCTGTGAAAAAGGCAGGTGGTGTCGTTGAAGCCACAATATGTTATTCTGGTGATATGTTACAGCCTGGTAAAAAGTACAATCTAGATTATTATCTAGAAATTACTGAAAAAATTGTCAGCATGGGTATACACATCTTGGGGATCAAAGATATGGCAGGTACTTTGAAGCCAGCAGCAGCAAAATTACTGATTGGATCTTTGCGAGCAAAATATCCTGACCTACCAGTCCATGTCCATACACACGATTCTGCAGGGACCGCTGTTGCTACATTAAGAACATGTGCATTAGCAGGTGCGGACGTAGTAGATGTCGCAACCAATTCGATGTCAGGAATGACTTCACAAGGTTCGTTGAATGCATTTTTAGCTTCGTTGGATGGTGAGATCGAGACTGGTATAAATTGTAATTTGGCCAGAGAACTAGACTCGTATTGGGCAGAACTTCGTTTGCTATATTCTTGTTTCGAAGCAGATTTGAAAGGTCCTGATCCATCTATATATGAGCATGAAATTCCTGGTGGACAATTGACAAATTTGCTTTTCCAGGCACAACAGTTAGGATTAGGAGAGAAATGGGAACAAACTAAACGTGCATATAAAGAGGCCAATTTGCTTTTAGGTGATATTGTAAAAGTTACACCTACTTCCAAAGTTGTAGGAGATTTGGCACATTTTATGGTTTCTAACAATTTGAGTCCCGATGATGTACGAAGGTTAGCTAATTCATTGAATTTTCCAGATTCTGTCATGGATTTCTTTGAAGGTGTTCTTGGTGAGCCTCATGGTGGGTTTCCTGAACCTTTGAGATCTGACACTTTGAGGAATAAAAGGAGGAAATTAAACGGACGTCCAGGCGCCCAAATGAAATACTATGATTTGGATCAAATACGAAATAAGTTGCAGATTAAATATGGTAGAACTATAACAGAAACTGATGTGGCTTCATATAACATGTACCCAAAAGTTTTTGATGAATATCAAGCATATAAACAAAAATATGGTGATGTATCGATAATACCTACAAAAAATTTCTTAGCACCACCAGTTATCGGTGAGGATATTGAAGTTACCATCGAACAAGGTAAAACGTTGATGATCAAGTACCAAGCACTTGGTGATTTGAACAAAGAAACTGGTATCAGAGAGGCATATTTTGAGCTAAATGGTGAATTAAGAAAAATTTCCATGCAAGATAAAACAAAAATTATTGAACCAAATCCACAAATCAAATGGGATGAAACTAATCCCGGTCATATTGGAGCACCAATGTCGGGAGTTATAATTGATCTGAAAGTGAATAAAAATAGTGAAGTGAAAAAAGGTGATCCTGTTGCGGTTTTAAGTGCAATGAAAATGGAAATGCTCATTTCAGCAACTTGCGACGGTAGAGTACAGGATATACTGATCAAAGAAGGAGATACCGTGGAAGCTGGTGACCTTTTATTCATAGTTAAACCAACAATATCTTTATAGACTGTATAGATGGAGTAAAATTATTCGTAAGAAGAGCAAATATACCGTCTCTACCTAAACATTTTTCTTGATGAACTGACTGTTGGTCTTCTTATCCTCTCAGAAACGGGTATATTTGATCTAGTGGAAGGTACGTTGGGATGAGTTGCAGTGGTAGGCTTGGTAACACGCGATGGCCAAGCAGTTTTAGATCTTCCTCTGGCGTACAATGGAACGTTACTATTGTTCTCATCAGAGGAATTCGTCGACACGACTTGACCACCAAGTATCTGCTGTTTGGACAGCTTTTCCCGTTGAATCTCCTTCTGCAACTCCAATATCTCTTCTTTCTCTCTAGAGATAGCATCCATAAATGCATCGCCAGCAGACATTTCACCGTCTTTCTTGCGATCTATCACCTCTACGAACGCCTCATCGTTCAGCAACCGTTTCAGCCTGCCTGAATCCCTCTGTATGTCCACCCAAACGTCCAGTATGGCGTTGGAATCCTGGCAAACGTGGTGCATCTTGGCAATGTGTCTGGGCACAGCCAATTTCAACGTCTTATCGACCTGTTCCAACGTCCCAATGATCTGATCCAGCAAATGCGACTCTGCCAGCAACGACTGGCGACTGATCCCACCGTCAGCATCGTTCTGTGACGATCCAATCGAGCTTCTGTTCACTGTTCGATCTGTTCTTGTACGCATCTCTGTGAACATCTGCGGTATGAGCTGTTCCATCTGTTCTGCCATAATAAATCTTGTTCTCACTATTCTTATTAGTTCTCGATTATATTACACTGATAATCTTGATTATATTACACTAAAAATCTTGATTTTAGCTCTCTCAAGAAGCTTTAATTGACTTTTCAGTAAGAATTTCAAGATCTTTAAGAGTTGTTTATTATGCATTAAATACACTTTACTGTGTCGCGCAGCTTATATAAAGCAAATTGGAGGCAAAGAATCCATTTGGATGGGCAAAACGGTGCATTGACGACGGTTTCACTCGAGAAATCGAGTTTTGCAGTTCAATTGGTACCAATTTGTTGTTCCAGCTCGAATTGGACCAATTTTGTTGGGCAAAATTCCATTCCTCGAGCAATTTATAAAATTCATTATACAGTTTCGATCTGCGGTCATCGTAGAGTGGTTAGAGGTATTTTTTGACAGGTATTGAATGCTCTTAGGGCTTTTTAAATGGTGTTTGCTGCATATTTCAGCTTAAATAGAGGTTTTCAGTTCCGATGCCCATACAAAGGAAACATTAAAAACAGCAGAAATGGATAAAAGTTTGGAATTTGGACCAAATATTGCGGTTTGCGGGTCGTAAAAGTTACGTACTACGAGGCAATGGCGATGGATTCGATCGATGAGAGCTCGATTTCTGGAAAGAGCACCAACGGTTACCTCAGGAGCGTCACATCAGCGGTAGAAGCTGACATGGACAACATTTCATTGTCCACTGTTCTGGACGAGTGCTGTGCTCAGGTAGAATTGGAAGGGTCCAGCAAGGATAAGCACAGTTTTTTACGTGGGTTGTACGATATTTTGGTGGTGAAAAGCGATGTGTTTGATAAGATTGGCTGGGACCTGCCCAAGATTCTGTTCCAATTCATTTCGATACCAAATAATCTCGACGAGAACGATACATATGGCTACTTGGAAGACGATGTTTGCAAGATTATGGATCTTTTGCAAATATATGGTAGTCCCAAGGAAAATATTGTAGCTATATGCGATATACTATCCGGTTTGAACGTCGATGCATTGGTGGAATCATACGAAGATTCACTTGGAACTTCCCTTGATTCTGTGGGATACGTTGCTGCCAGAAAATGCGTTTCAATAAGATTTAGATTAACGTACAATTTGCTGACAAGTTCAATTTGCTCTCTTGACGTCAAGGAACCTTCCAGTTTTTTGAGCACAGTTATATCTGCAACTAGAACGTTCCTCACAACTAATGTAGAATCTCTAGTTGACCAGTATGATGAAGTCCTTTATTGTGTCTTTCTATTTTGTCAGTCGTACAGCAATCATATCAAAAACGGCACATCTAACAGCATCATATCTGAGGAAAGACAGCTGCAACAGAAACTTTTGATACTACTAATTCATTTTGTCATAGAAATTTCCCCCACTGGCAGATACATGGCACAATTGTTTGAAACCTGGAACAGCAAGAGAAATTCGAATTCTGCCCCAGAATGTAAACTCCTTGATTCCATATTCAAACTGGTTGGTTTACTTGAAGATCTTGGATACGATTTTGAGAGCAAAAATGCTGATTATATGCTAAAAACAAAGCAAATATATTCATCAATTAGTTCTGCAAAAATCTCCTCCGAAGATTATGCACAAAACGAACCAATGTGCCAGACAATTTATCAACTGCCATACACTTCGTTACTTGAGGATATTTCCCTCAAGTCAACTTTGGATCCATTGCCTTTTGCAACTTTCACTGTCCTAACCATATATTGTGTCATGCATAGTTCTCTCATGGCCCGTAATATTACTGGTGAAGATGTTTTGCTATTGTACTTGAGGAACGCAACACCTAATATGTTTTCCAGTGTGCTTAATACAGATTCTGCACGAGCTTGTTCAATAATATGGATTCTTGAGTTTTTACATTCTAAAGGTCCCACTGAGATCCATGAACAGTTTAAATCGTGCAGACCACTTATAATTATAAGTTTCCTGCAAACATTTTTGGTGGATATATGCAGAGAAGTTATAACTCCTATACGTGCTACGTATAGCGATGTTTTCCTTCACTTGTCATCGTTACTCCCAGTGGATACCGTGTGGGATTTCATATTTGATACGTTATTGACATGTCCATTTACCAGAGGCAAGATCTTTATTGTAAGCATCTTAAAATCTTTGATGCAAAATGGTACCACCATGCAACAATCACAAATACCAATACCTCATCTAAACAAAAAAATATGTATTGAAATTGATGAAGATAAAATGGCAACCATATATAGCTTTGCTTTGATGAGTCTCAAGCGAGCAAGTGCCAATGATTGTGAGAAATGGGATATAGTACTAGTTCAGGAATACATCAATTTTTTCATTGCCATTCATAAAGAATGGGATGTTGGTCTATTGAAGAGTTTCTATGAAGAAGCTGTCAAAGTATTTAATGATGCAGAACCAAGACAGCAGGATACGGATATTCCAGAGGTTATATTTTTACAGATTGGATTAGAGACGCTGGGGGAAATAATCAACGAGTCAGTTTAGATTATACAGACCTCTATTGCATGTACATGGCTATCAATAATGTCAATTGACCTGAACATTGCTATAATTTCCAAATTCTAGGTGTCCTGCCATTTTGTACCTTACAAGGCACAACTTTAGCAGACGATTTTAGCACCAAAAGAAAGCTAAAATTCCATGCTATCATCGACAATGCACTGGTAGAAAGCACATCCGCCATCCAATGCAAGAACTGGTAGTAACTATGAATCTGTTAATATTTTGATCATCAGTCACGTGATGGATCCTGCGAAAGTTGTTCATTATTTAAGTGGACTTTAATAAGCAGAATCAGTTTGAATGCCATATACCAGTAAGATCAGACTAGAATAGTGGCATTTTTGGCGTGGAAATACAGCCACAATCGTCGTTAGAGGAAGCCACTGCTGTTCAGGTTATAAAAAATTGGATTAAAAGATGTCGACGCCAGCGAGAAGAAGATTAATGAGAGATTTCAAAAGAATCAAAAGTGATTCACCACCTGGGATATCAGCATCTCCCTTGCCAGATAATGTGATGATATGGAATGCGATGATTATAGGGCCATCTGATACGCCGTACGAGGACGGTACGTTTAGGTTACTATTGGAATTTGATGAAGAATACCCAAATAAAGCACCACATGTTAAATTTCTAAGTGAAATGTTTCACCCAAATGTTTATGCCAATGGAGAAATATGTTTAGATATTCTGCAGAATAGATGGACACCAACGTATGATGTTTCATCTATTTTAACGAGTATTCAAAGTTTATTCAATGATCCAAATCCAGCATCGCCAGCTAACGTTGAAGCAGCAACATTATTCAAAGATCATAGAGCACAGTATGTTAAGAAAGTCAAAGAAACGGTAGAGAAATCATGGGAAGATGATATGGAAGATATGGATAACGAGGATGATGATGAAGACGAGGAAGATTAATAGAAGAGTGAATATTACGACTTCATTATTAAATTATGCATGGTATCAGGTTCATGTGAGCAACGATATCTTAGTACTCATGATTGAGACAACATATTTGCTCAGAATGTTAAGGCAATATTTCTTTATGCATCCAGTCATCACGATACAATAGATATTTGACCATGCAATGATGTAGATATATACAAAACCCATATAGAATTGCATTATGTATGATTAATATACATGTGTTGAAGAGAAGTACAGGCGTAATGCTTTCTTTTCAGTTTTTTTTTTTCATTGTGAAACTACACCAGCAGAATCCCAACCACCTTGTAAATTTTCTTTCCACAGAGTAATCTTACCATCACCACCAGAGATAGCAAGTACGTTACCTGAGAGACTCCAAGAAGCACGCCATAAGACGTCAGGAAATCTATCATTTTGTAATAATTTTTTAGTCCAAGGTGAATCATTTGATTTCTGTGACCAAATGATACAAGTACGATCCTGTGAAACAGAAGCAATACATGAGCCTAGGAGAACGCTTGGAGACCAAGAGACATCTCTAACCCAATCGGAATGACCTTCTAACGTATCTTCAAGCACATAAGTATTTAATTCAGATGAAAATTTCCAGATTTTAACGAGATTATCAGCACCACCAGTGACAAAACGACGCAATTGTTGTGGATTACCAGTAGTTGAATCTGATTGGATCGTTGCAGGAGCCCAAGAAGCGGAATTGACACCAACAGTATGAGCATCGATCAATATAGGTTGAGTAGAGCCATTTTCCTGGAATTGCACCACAGAAACTTTACCATCAGACGAAGCTGACAGCAGCAAAGCACCGTACTCGTGTGGAGCCCATTGTACAGAATTGACGGAAGCTGAATGAACTGTATGGACAGCTATTTGTGACCAAATACCGTTTTCTTCTTTCCAGATGATAACTTTACCATCATACGAGCAAGAAGCCAAGATGACACCAAACTTAGGGTGAGCCCAATCTATACGCCATACTGGACCATCGTGGCCAACGAGGGTAGTCAATAGTTTATGTGATTCGTTCTCAACTTCGTAGATTTTGATGGTTTTGTCAGATGAACAAGTTGCCAGTTTTCTGCCATAATAATCGAGAACAGTATCGTGAATGATATCTGAGTGCACGTTGGAGATCACCACCATTTCTGCTTGAATCGTGGACGCCAGAATTGGACGTTGAAATTGGATTCAGCAGCCAAAGTTGTATGTAACTGGATCTTGAAGCTGTTATATAGTGGTAACAACCAGTTTTACCCGGGCAGAATCACTATAAGTAGTATAATACAGCGTGAAGAGCAATAATAAGTGTTAGAGTTGAAGAAGATTGATTGGGTGTTTTGGGTTGGCAAGATTATGTAGAAGTGTGCTAGATGGGTTTTAGATTGTGTGAAAATTTTGTGTTTTTTGAGTGGATTTTGGTTGAATTTTGCCAATAATATATTTAGTTGTTAATGGGATTGCGAACTGTTTATATCACAGTTTGACATATTTAGTGTACAGCTATATCTAATGTTCGAGGTTTGAATGAGTTTTGTTTAAATGTATTTGATTCTGTTTATTTTGGTTTGTTTGGTGACAGTAATACCAATAATTTGTGACGCGACAGCAATTAGCACAACAAGAATATGTAAAAGAGTAGTATGTCATTTTACGTTGTATAATTAATTATGTGTCACTGTGTGAGTAGTCAATTGCTGTCTTCACTGAAATTATCTTATGAGTTCAAGAGTTTGCTAGGAAACCTTTGTTGATGTAATTATGGCACACCTTCTCATGCTATACAATCTCAGCGTACAAATTTAAAAAAACCTGAATTGTATATTTAAGAGAGCTCGTAAGGATTTCCTACTGAGTATTGTATATTAAATTACCCCTGTAGTAAACTCTTGTATGTATGAGTGTTAAACTGCCGAGAGACGTGGGCCTTTCAAACATTTTGCATGTCTGTACTCACTGTCGATGAATGCATCTACCTCAAAAAGAGCAGATACCATATATTAAATACAAAATTGTAGTATGAGTATTTCTTTGTTTTAATATGCATAAACTTATCTTGGTATACCAAAGTAATTAGTAGGTTATAGTAAATTGATATATATACAAACGTATAGCATTTCATAGTATACATATCAGCATCTTTTGATATTGTTGACAAGATAATATACCTAGTACTCCACTGTACTATCGTATGATCTTGTATATATTATAGTAATTCGATGAAGCGGTCATAATGTAGTATAAGTAATTATGTTACAGTATATTATTGTAAGGACATCAAGAACATTTATATATCACAAGAGAAAATGTGTTCTTATACACTACACTTTTGGCTGATATACTAAGCTACTATGCTTAGTGTATGATTTCTAATGCGATTGTAACTCATGATCTAGCACAACTAAGCTTTTTTACAGTACAATATGAACCTTCTATAATACAGTATTGTATCTATAAAACCATATATACAAGATATCATATAATGGTATGATACATGTGTATGTATAATATATGACATTCAGGTAATTTGGTAAGAGAGTTTGTAGAGATGTGCGAGTGTACCTAGTTTATACAACTTGTCATAGTATATTGTAGTATGGTACAGTATATTTGAATACCATTGTACATTACAATAAGTCAGCATACTACGATATGCCTTCCCATACTCTAGTACACTATAGTATTTGCATTATATAGTCATGGCTATATATTTTATTTTTCAGCTTGGTCTAACCTAGTACAATATAATATAGCAACACAAGGAATTATGTTGTATGATAACAGATTCATGACCATTGATATATATGAAAATAAATACACCTTATTACACTGTAATATATGCAGTGAAAGATCTATACTACAATGAGATATACTACAACATAATGTAATAAACTATAAGATACTACTTGCTTTGGTTTATTGGTAACCGCCAAGCATACACTATAATATATTATAGACGAGAGTAAGTAGTAAATACTATAGTAAATTGGTGATAGCACTATACACACCACAATATACACAGAAATTATAATATACTATGCAATACGATACCACAGTATGGTGTAAATAGTATGCTCTTATATAATATACAATAATATAATACTATTACAGAAGTATATACTACAAAGTATTGAGTACTGACAAATGCAACCCACATATATTAGTATAATTGTTTAGTTTATATTCATGCCTTCTGTACTGTACAATAGGCCTGCCAAGAAGCATGCTAAGTTCACCACTTTAATATCTTACGTTCAATAATAATGCTATGATATTATACCCTTTTTTTGATGTAAATGTTGAGTAATCTCAATTGTAGATCTTCTCTGTCTAGTTATGTGTTATTTTGACCAACAAATGACTCACTAATATATACTTCTGCTATTCTTGTGTATATTAGCAGTGGCACTGGGTGAAGATACTCATTACACCATGGCATAGAGAGTATTATAGTAATTATAGTATAGTAAATTGGTGTTAGTACTATACCACGTTGTATTGTATTATACTATAGTATACTGTATTTATTGTACTATTATGAGTATGATATAGTATGAAAATACAATAATATATAGGCCTGAATATACTATACTACTATAGACACAATATCAGCACATAATACATTTTGGTAAGTATATTTGAAGAGAGTGCGAAGCTCATATAGATGACAGTATAGTACAGTACAGTATAGCATAGCATAGCATAACACAATAGTATATCAAATATAATACATACAAGAATATCATAGTAACTACTGTATTTTATAGTATAGTATGATACATTATAATATAATACACTACTGACTTCGATTTACCAGTACCGCCAAGCATACACACTAATATACTATTGACAGGAGTAAGTCGAATAGAATAGTAGATTGATACACTATACACACTGCACTATATTATACCGTATTGATGATTCTCATAATGTACTTAGCTCTGTGTTATATAGTCATTCGTAGATTCACCAAATATAGTTACGTTATGTGTTATTCAATAGTGTATTCTGACCATCAGAAAACGCACTAATAAATAATACATGTACTATCTTGTATACTATAGCGTGCTATACTAGAGTGTATTTATGTGAATATTATGACATAGTATAATATACTATAATACGATATATTATACTATACTACAAGAAACTATACTATACTACACTTACACTTCACTATTGTATTGTACAAGAATAACTAAAGTAATCTTACATAATAATATATTGTGCTATTATATTGTACTATAATATTGTACTATACTATACTATACGAACAGGACTAGTTTTCCGAGTTATCACTACCCGCGGAGCAATACAATATAATATAGTATAGACAAGAGTATGTACAGACAAGAGTATAGTAGTATAGTAGTATAGTAGTATAGTAGTATAGTAGTACAATAATACAGCACATCCAGAACACATCACACTATGATCATACAGATGTATTACAGACAGGGATACACTACAATACGACACAATATATAATACATGTACAGTAAACTGTGTGTCTTATCTGTACCATACTATGTACGTTGTGTAGTAATCAGTGGATAGCAGGTATCTGGACTAATCACTATATATTGGTATAGTACACTATAGTATAGTACAATAAGAGTATAGTACAGTAGTACATTATATAGTACATTATAGTATTATACTGTATATTATATGATAGTACAATATAGTATAGTATATAAGAGTATAATATACAAGAGTATAATACAATATAGTATAGTATAGTATAAGATTAGCATCGCGGATCGCGGATCTCGGAGACGGAGACGGCAGTCGGATCTCGGATGCGGAAGCGGATCCCGGATCTCGGATGACGACGGCACGTGATGTTTGCGGTGTCACGTGCAAATGCGATCATGTGATCACGCTCAATCGTGTGATCAATTTCGCACGTGCCCACTTTGCAAAAAATCATGTGACCACTTTCTTTCTGTGTTTTACCCGGCCTCTCTCGAATTTTGTCCCCGCTTCTGAATTTCCCATTCACCCCCACATTCTACATTGCATCCCTTAATAACCGCCGTATATAAACCCAGTGATCTACAAAAAAGTATCACAATAAAGTATCACAATTAAAGTACAATAAGAAACTTCAGTAAGTAATAGCGAACATAGAATGAGCAAAAGTATGAATGAAAATGAACCGATGGCTTCGCCCTCGATGGGTTCGTTGCCATCTACGCCTTCAACGCCTTCGGCGTTGAACGCTCTCGATTGGCACGACATCACATTGTCAAATCTCGTTCAAACGAATAAATTGATCATCGGTGATGCCAACATGTCCATAGAAGATGCTTTCAATACTCTCGTCAAATATAATCTTACGTCTCTGCCAATTGATTTGACGGGCACGTTAGCTGATCCATCTAAAGATGGATCAGCAGAGTCTTCTAACGAAGACTCTGCTTCCCATCGACTCCTCGCATTCAACTACAACGATCTCAACACATACCTTCTCCTCGCGCTCAACAAAATAAAATTAAACGACTCTGCCATCACAAACGACTGTCAAAACGGTAAACCCGTCAAAGTAGGTCAATTCATATCTCTGCTCAAGCAGAACAGCAAACACTCCTTCTTCCACATTCTCCGTGAATCTGACAATCTACAAACGGCTATCAATATACTCGGTTCTGGTACGCATCGTATCGCTATCATTAACGAACACAACGATATCACTGGTATACTTTCACAACGTCGTCTTATCAGATATTTATGGGAAAATGCTCGTCATGTTTCAAATATTATGCCATTTTTAAATTCATCCATTCAAGATTTAAATATTGGCAATTATGCTTCATCTAGGGATTCCTCCTCTAAAGACTCCTCCATACGTCAAAGCAGACTCATATCAATAAATGAAAATGAACCCCTTATCAAAGCACTGTACAAAATGCATACTGAAGCTATTTCAAGTATCGCAGTCGTAGATTCACAATTCAATCTACTCGGTAACATTTCAGTTACAGACGTTAAACACGTCACTCGCACTTCACAATATCCACTATTACACAAATCTTGCAGACATTTCATTTCAATCATACTAAATTCAAGAGGTCTTGAAATGGGTAAAGACTCATTCCCCATCTTTCACGTTTATTTAACAAGTTCTCTCGGTAGAACTTTAGCAAAATTAGTTGCAACAAGAAGCCACAGACTTTGGATTGTAAAAGAAAATGAAAAAAATGATGATGGACTTTTTGATAAAGAATATAAAACTGGTAAATTAATTGGCGTTATCAGTTTAACTGACATTTTAAATAAATTCAGAGACATACATGACTAAGTAATTACGTAAATATTTGTATTTATAATTTTCTTACAACTCCACAAATTAAATCTTCAACATCCTTAGATGCTTTCATACCATTTTCCAATACTTCTGCATGATTTGCAATACCTGCATCAATCGCAACAGGTTTATCATCAAATACACTTGGTGGATTTTCAATTACTGCAACATTGGTAATTAAACTCATCGCTAAAACTTTCCATCCACAATGGCGTGCAACTATCACTTCTGGTACTGTACTCATACCAACAGCATCTGCTCCCATCATATTTAACATCTTACATTCTGCTCTACTCTCAAATGTTGGTCCAGAAACGAAACAATACGTACCTTCATGCAATTTCCTTTCAATACCTAATTCTCCCTTTGTATCAAATAAAATTTTACGTAATTCAAGATCATATGCATCACTCAATGCTAAAAATCTTGGCCCATATTCTTCCATATTTGGTCCCTTCAATGGATGTAATCCAGATAATCCAGGGAAATTGATATGATCATAAATACACATTAAATCACAAGTTTCAAAATTTCTATTTAATCCACCAGCTGCATTTGTAACAATTAATGTCTTGACAGTTTTCAATCCATCTAAAACTCTGATAGGAAATGTCGTTTCATACAATGAATGGCCTTCATATCCATGTAACCTTCCATTCATAATTACACATGGTGTACCATTCATGTACCCAAATGTAAGTGCTCCCTTGTGTCCAGGTACCGTACTTTTCTTAAAATTTGGTATTTCATCATATGAAACAGTTACAGATTCTGCATTTACGTCTAATCTATTCGCAATACCACCAAGACCAGATCCACATATTATCAGAACTCTGGGTTCAAATTTACTGCTAAACTGTTTGATGAGCAAGTTTTCAATGTATGCAGTCGTTGCATGAATTTCCTCTCTTTGTGTATCAATTTCAGCAGTCATTGTAGTGATCTTTAATTACAGCTTCTTTATGGAGATTAAGCTTCTATGGACATTAAGCTTCCTTAACTTATAAACTTCAATTTTATATAATTTTTACTGTCACAAACGAATTACGATATAATGTATCCTAGATTGGAGATACAGGTTCAAGCGATCAAGACAGAACATTACAAGAGCTTGTTCCGTGTTTGAAGATCAAATGGAATCTCCGTGGTTGCATGATAATGTGATATTTGTTATTTATAAAATATTTAGTTGATTGGTCAGACTAATACATGAAAAAAAGGTCAATGCAAGACATGGTGGTACTGAGTACGATGGATGTACGTGAAGATAGCATGTCATAATTCAGTGACAAAAAAACAGTGTATTGGTGAGACCATAAGTTTTCAGTATGAAATTCATACAAAACGGTTAAATTGGTGGCCAAACGGGTCATAAACAGCAGCAAATTTGAATTTGATCACACTCAAATTATTTCGTAGGGCTCTCTCTTATCTTTGGTAGATTTTATATTATTATCTTTGTTTGCACTTTTCATTTCATAGGGAAAGATATTCATAGTTAGCAGTAAAAACTTCTCTCATAAATGGAATATGTTGGTTTTTCTCTCATAAATGAAATCTGCTGGTTCTTCTCTCATAAATGGAATCTGTTGGTTCTTCTCTCAAAAATAATCTTTTTTGATTATTAGTGGAGGTGTAAATTGCGTACAGTGTAAATAATACGGAATGTTATCTTGGATTTTCCAACCTCTGATAGAATAAAGGTGTATCTTGTTAGATCATATGGTTAGAAGGTAATCGAGTTACATTCAAAGGCTAGCCACAAAGGAATAAAACACAAATTTAAACTTATCATTGTATCGTGGCATTTTTAACAATTTGGTATGGTATGAAGAACAACAATGAGGTATTAGTCCTTTCCACATACAATAAATTTGATGGTTAAATGGAAGATAGCAACTGTGACTCTTATTGAAAGGTAGTATTATGCTTAAGTTCAATTTCAGCTCAAATAGAAAGACATGTAAAAATAGCATATGAGGGAATAATAATGAATAAATTGGTCAAAATCAGAAAAATAAACTATGATCTTAATCCCAGGACAAAATAATATACAGGAAATGAAAAAAAAAATTGCGGAAACAAAAGATGAAAGAATTGTAAAAATATAATATGGTTTATTACAAGTAGTTGGTTAAATTAAACTGTCGTTGTATGCTTGACTTGTGTATTTTAATGAAGAATTGAAGATAGTATTGACAAATTTAGTTCAATGGAATAGTAGAGAAAAAGGGTGTATGTGTATAATGATAAAAAAAAATATGGAAACATGATCAAAACTTCAAATCAAAATTGTGGTTGATTATAGTTTTGTTGAGGTGGTATTTGCATATTCATCATATGTGGTGGAACTTGTTGATGGTTGAAGTTTGGCATTTGTTGTGGAGGTAATTGTTGTGGAGGTAAATGATTAGTTTGATAAGAAGGGTAATTTTGTTGTTGTTGTTGTTGTTGAATTGGGAAAGGAACAGGAACAGCAGAATTATCTTCAGCAACATATAAAGATTTGTCAATAGTAGCAGGAATTGCAGCAATTTCTGTACCTAATTCTTGTTCAATTTTGTATAGATTGAAACGGTCATTCCAATTGATTAAGTTGATTGCTAAACCTAAATGACCAAATCTACCAGATCTACCAATACGATGTAAATAAGTTTCAGCAGTTTTTGGGAAATCAAAATTGATAACTACATTAACGGCTTGAATATCAATACCACGAGTTAATAAATCTGAACAAACTAGAGTTCTAACTTTACCTTGACGAAATTCATGGAAAACTCTATTTCTTTCTTGTTGTTTCATTCTAGCATGAGAATAATAACATGAATAGCCTAAATCTGTAATTTTTTTAGCTAAAAGTTCAACTCTATTTGTTGAATTACAGAAAATGATAGCTTGATTAATTTGTAATTTTGAGAAAAGTGTATTTAAACAATGTAATTTTTGTCTTTCTTCAACAAATGCATAATATTGTGTAATACCTTTTAAAGTTAATTCATCCATTAAATTAATTTCATAAGGTTTTGTTAAATGTTTAACCATAAACTCTTTAACTGTTAAAGGGAAAGTTGCACTAAATAATAGAGATTGATGATGTTTTGGTAAAAAAATTAAAATTTGTTCAATAATAGTTTTAAAATCTCTTGAAAGCATTTTATCAGCTTCATCCATTACAAATAGAGAACATTCTGAAAGATCTGCCAGTTTTCTTGATGCTAAATCTAATACTCTACCTGGAGTACCTACTAAAATATGAATAGTTTCATTTAATCTCATAATATCATCTCTTAAATTGGTACCACCTGTAGTAACCATACAAGAGATACCACAATGTTTACCCAACGTTCTAACAACTTGGGAAGTTTGTAAAGCTAATTCTCTCGTTGGTACCATGATTAAAGCTTGTATTTTGTTAATTTTTGGTTTGACTTTCTGTAGAGTTGGTATAACAAATGCTGCAGTCTTACCTGTACCATTTTTAGCTCTTGCTAGAATATCTCTACCTGTTATAGCGACAGGAATAGCTTCCTCTTGAATTGGAGAAGGTTTTTCAAAACCTGCTTCAAAGATACCCATGAGAAGCTCTCTTTTCAGGTAAAAATCTTCAAAACTGTTACCTTTGGTATTTAAAACATCGTCGGTTTGCGGTCTTGTATCCTTTTTGGGGATATTCAATTGAGCTTTCCAGCTATCTTCAGAATTTGACATTTTGTATATTATAAATTACAGGGAAATGTTATCGACTAGCAAACAGCGTTATGGGATTCGTACGTACGAATAATTGTACTGATTCACAAGGGAAACAATGATATTTTATAAACTCAATTTCTGCAGCCAATAATTGACGTATCGGAAATCTAAGCGTAGCGTGAGAAAGGTGGGAAGCAGGGCTATTGCAGGGTATTCAAAACGAACCGTAAGCGTCGTGTTTGTCGTGTGTTGGGCGGTTCTTAAGCGATCCAAGTGGCAATTCCTCTCTTCTTAATAGTGGTCTTTAAGTTTGAACTCCTTTCATTGTCGATCCCTCAGAATGAAAAATTGGGCGGCGGCCGGGTGACTCGTGCAGGATGATTTTTCAGCAGTAATAACAACATTTATAACAACACCAACAGGAACTTTAGCAGTCCACAACCGCAGTTTGGAGTCGTTTGCAGGCCAAATGGATGCGCCAGCTGTGTTCAGCGAGGCTGTTTTACCCAGGATGCGTTGGGTTTCGTTTGTGCTGCATGAGTGAGCCGTCAATTTTGCAGGAGCTGGCGGTTACGTTCGTTAAAGATTGATGCCATGGGTGATTGGAATTGGTGCCCATTGGTAGTTATATCAGAGCTCGACAGTGTGTTTGTTGAGAGTCTGTTTTTTGGTTTTGAGAGAGCAGAAAGTCCGGTCAAGATTAATGTACTGAAGTCTTTGACATTGTTTTGCATTGCATTGCGCAGCAATGCAATGCAATTAAATGCAGTGCTTAACGACTCCATTCCATGCTTTCCATGACCAGAAATGTCCTCGTATTATTTGGATGCAAATTTTGGATGCAAATTTTGGATGCAAATTTGTATACGGCTGTTGCAGACAGACGATTTCTAGGATAATTTCAGTCGTAGAATTCAATCTGGCCATCGTAACAGCCACCAGAGCATCCCAATACCCTCGTTCAAACACTCCAAGAGGCCCGTTGAACGGTCGACTCTGCAGATTTATAGTGGAAATTTCCCCATTGGGAAGGCCCAGATCTAAAACTCGGCAATATTGAAATATCGAATTTTCAATATATCAAATTCCAGTTGAAATAACTGGTGAAAGTGGACCAAGTCGAGTGATTGGAGCGCTGTTGGCAGTGTGAAGTGGAAGGTTCAGTGGAAGGAATGTTCAGGGAAAAGTCGCTGCAGAAGAGGAACGTGAAAAACCTGTCGTTGGGCGGTGTTGGAAATGTGGGAAATGTCAAATTGGACGTGAATTGTGTTTCAGTGGGTGAAGTTGAGTCTGGGTTCCGGTCCCTGGGGATGAATGGCAGTGGAGCGTCGAAGTTCCAGGCTAGAGGTCTGTCGCAGAAGAAAAATGTGAAAAATTTGGCGTTGAATGCTACTACTTGCCCCAATGTGGGGAGTCCTTCAAATGCGATGGGCAACGCATCTAAGACGCCACACTCTGCATTTGTAAGGAATAAGAACGTTTTGGAGATTAACCCGTTGAACAACGATATTTTTTCACCTGGCAATGCTAACGGTAATGCTACAAGTTCGACTAGCGTCAATTCGACGCCACAATTTCGTTCATCTCTATTTCTGTCGTCTCCAACTTCTTCATCTTCACGAATGTCTTCTTCATCCAAGAAATTGCCTTCAGCTTCAACTTCTCCATTGAAGGATAACAAATTGAATGATACCAACCGTGGAAACACGATGCATTTGAATAATACTGGTAAGAGTCCAACATCGACTTATAGCGGTAATAGTGAATTAAGTCCATCTAGGCATGCTACGATTCCTGATAAAACACACAACAAAATTTTCATGAATTTAGAAAATATCGTGCCATTGGGTACAATAGGTGCAGGTAATTCAGGTACGGTAACAAAGGCATTACATGTCCCAGATTCTAAAGTTATTGCCAAAAAGACCATTCCTGTAGAAAATAACAATCAACAGGTTATCAACCAGCTGATCAGAGAATTGACAATAATGAAAAATTTAAAACCACATCCAAACGTGGTAGATTTCTACGGTGCATTTTACGATAGGTCGACAAATAATGAAATAATCATTTTACTCGAATATATGAATTGTGGATCACTCGACAAAATACTTACTACATATCATAGCTTTGTCAAAAGAGGGTTAGTCTCATCAGATACCACTTGGTTTACCGCGCTTTCTATTTCCCACATTTCAAGAGCAATTTTATCTGGACTAATATATCTGTATGACAATTATAAAATCATTCATCGTGATATCAAACCATCTAATATCTTGATTGGATCGAAGGGACAGGTGAAAATATGTGATTTTGGTGTGTCCAAGGCATTAATAAATTCTATTGCTGACACTTTTGTAGGTACATCTACATATATGTCACCTGAACGTATTCAAGGTAACGTATATTCAACCAAAGGTGATGTCTGGTCATTAGGATTGACTATTATTGAATTGGTTACCGCAGAGTTTCCCTTGGGAAATGGTATGCATGATGATACACCAGCTGGCATATTGGATCTATTGCAAAGAATAGTTAATGAACCATCACCATCACTGAAGGCAAGTGTAGCTAAGAAATTCCCCACTATCATGAATGATTTTATCAATAGCTGCTGTCAGAAAAATGAAAAAGAAAGAGCATCAATGGAGGAATTGTTAACTCATCCATTTATAACAAGTTTCAAAGGGCATGAGCGAGATAGAGAATTTCGCAATTGGTGTAAGAAGATGAGAGACAATATTAAAGAAGAGAAGTTGCACAAGAAGGAGATGTCTGAAAGGAGGAAACTAGAGAAATTGAGGAAACGACGTTGATTAGATGTAAGATATGACAATTAAAACTACACATCCAATCATATAAGCATCAAGGTTACGCACCCATAATATGAGCATCAAGCATCCCAACATAGAACCATAATCTGCATTAGAACTAAAAGATCATGTAAATAACATAAATAAATATAAAAATATCCGGCATAAAGATACAGTCCAAACATCGATGTACAAGTACCATTTAGTGTGAAGAATTACTTTAGAAAATATAAATTGGCATGTTACTGAATATTCTTGTAACGTTTATCTGTGTTCCAAAGCCAACCTTCGGTCCCTCTCACCACACCATACACAACCAGACCAGCACCAAGGCCTCTCAAGGATGCCTTCCACCATCTGGGATTGTTCTTCTCCCACTGTGCCAAAGTAACACCTTTTGATTTGTCCTTGGCTGTGTACTTAAACAGCCTTCCAGAAGCAAGGTACCCACCAAACCCAATGGACAGCATGGAAGCCATCACCTGGCAAGGAACACAATCGACGGTCTCGCTGGGTTCCAGGTCCCTCGTTGGTGGAGGATTGAATACTGACAGAATATTGCTCATAATATTAATATTATCTTCAATTGGGTGAGTTTCAACTTTCTGAGGTAAAGTGACCACGCTGAACACGATAAAGACGGTAACAGAAGCTGAAATGGTCTTGATGAGTCTGGCAAGACGCCTTTTTTCAGTGCTCTAATTGGTGGTTGAAGGTTTATTGTACTAGTACTTATAAAGAATACGCGATGATGTCAAATTTCAATATTTTTCAGTCTATTGAAGAAAGTCGTACAAAAAGCCAGTAGTGGTTTAACGGTCGTATTTGGGCTCATTCTGATGGTGCAGACGTGCAGGAAATCATCAAATTGGGTTTGTAAGATTATTTGAGCTGTGAAAGGTGGTAAAAACCATGGGTGAATTGACAGAATTTCAGAAGAAACGTCTCGAGAACATCAAGAGGAACAATGAGCTGCTGAAGAAATTGAGTTTGACTGGTGCGGCCAGTCAGATCAAACGTGAGTCTGGAGTTGTTGATGATGCTCAAAGGAAAAATCTGGCGAAGAAAAGGCAGAAAGTAGCTGCAAGTGGTGCCAAAAAAAGGTCACCAGCTGTGAAAAAGCCTGCACCATTGCCTACACGAAGATCACGTAGATTGAGAGGTGAGTCAGTGGATAGTGATGGTATACCTAATGTCAATGATGACCAGTTGTTAAAAGGGTTGAAGCAGGAATCCAGCGTGGAGAGCGATTTGATCGATAAGATTAAAGATACAGCAATTGTTGGTGACATTAAATTGAGTGATCTGATAGATGCAGACGATAAAGAAGCGTTAGAAGAGAAATTTAGAGCTTTTGCCTCTAAGAAATATTCATCTGGTGATTTTTTCGAAGAATTAAAGAAACATCAGGTAATGAAAAATCCTAGTTTGAGCAAATTACAGGAGACGTTTGATTTGAATTTGTATCCAGTATTTCAACCTAATGATATTAAAATTGTATACGAAAGAATCTCGTCAGTTTATTTCCATCCTTCTATGGACAGAAAACTGATTATAGCTGGTGATAAATTAGGTGGTATGGGATTTTGGAATGTTAGAGATGAATTACTCGCAGATGATGGTTCAGATGACTTGACAGAACCAGATATAACAAGAGTCAAATTATTTCAAAAAAATGTCAGTCATATTGGTTGTTATGGTACTGATGTATCTAAAATTCTAACAGCAGCATACGATGGTAATATTCGGTCAATTGATTTAGCCACTATGGATAGTAGTGAACTATTGACAATTCAAAATACGTATGGAGACTTGGTTGGAATAAGTGCATGTGAATTCAGTCCAGATGATCCAAACGTCTTGTACATATCAACATTAAATGGTGAATTTACTCAAGTTGATGTAAGGACTGATTTAAGTAAAAGTATGGAATTAAGAAGACTTTCTGATAAAAAAATTGGTTCATTCGCAATAAATCCTAAAAAATCGTACCAGATTGCCACTGGATCTCTTGATAGAACGTTAAAGATATGGGATATCAGGAAAATTGTCAAAGAACCTGAATGGTCACAATACGACGATTATAACAGCCATGAAATTGTAAGCACATATGACTCTCGTTTGAGTATATCTGCAGTGTCTTATTCCCCCACAGATGACACACTCGTGTGCAATGGGTACGATGACACGATCAGGCTATTTGACGTATCCCCAGACAAACTGGACCCAGACTTGACACCCAAGACTACATTAAAACACAACTGTCAAACAGGGCGTTGGACTACAATTCTGAAAGCTAAATTCAAGCCCAATCAGAACGTTTTCGCCATTGGTAATATGGGCAAAGCTATAGACATTTACGACAGTGCAGGACAGCAACTGGCACATCTGACGACGACCACCGTCCCTGCAGTGGTGGGATGGCATCCAACGCAGAATTGGATATGTGGTGGTAACTCCAGCGGCAAGATATTCCTCTTTACAGATGAGAAAGGGCAAGACGTTGTCAAGGAAGAACAAACATGAATGTGAACTCCACAGTTTGTCATAATTGTATGTGTGTGAAACTCACAGTTTGTCATGAATATATGTGTGTAAGATTCAATTGAAAATGACTGTATGTATGAAGTATAAGTTAATAAATTGTTTAAAACTAAAGCCAAATACTTATTTTTGTCAGACTAAACGTAAATTCAGCTCCAACTTATACTAAGTGAACTCCAAGAATATTTACAAGCATACCAAACATACATAATACCAGTAAAACTTACATAACTGCTACACTCTTGCATTGGCAGTGTGCATCAGATATTTAGAATTTGTGTCATCAAGAAGTTTCTATACGTGAAATTTTACGCAGAATCCAGATTTCGACGTCTTAAATCCCCAAAACGTCGCCATCACTGCGTAGTGCCCGTCCTGGCATATTCCTGCCACATCCAAGCGGCCCTGTCGTCTCGATATATTCTTATTTATTTTTCATTTTTACTATGTATTTTGCATTTTTGCTGTTGTTGTTGTTTTTGTGAAATGCCAGATTCCAGCAAACACAATAACAACCAGAAGGGAAAAAAACAAAACAAACAAAGCTCACTCTTTGGGCAGCTACGCGGAACTCTGGCAGTGTCCATCGCAGCTGCAGCTAGCAATCAGCCAATTGACAGCCAACGGCAGCTCTCTTTATAAAACGGTTGTGATATTTGGAACCAGCGGGTCCAGATTGTGCGCCCCAGACAGATTCCCAAGTGCTCATTTGCTCACCTTTCTACCCTTCCAGCACCGTGCAGACCGTTCCCAATCGATTCTGCGTATTTGGTTGTACTATACACCGTCGAATCTGTGTTCTTTTCAGCTTGGTTCTAGGCATTAATCCATATTCATTTGTTCTGCCATTACATTGTATTATACTCTATTGCATCTTCATTTTAGTTGTATTGCATCTTAATTCTAGTTAGATTGTTCCTCATTCTAGTTACATTGATCTCATCAATTTATTAGTACATTCACACACATCTCAATGAGTTCAACACGTTATAAATACTCTGATCCTATGGGAAATAACGATTCTGGTGGTACTGGTATGTACGAGCCTCTGAAAAAGCAGTCCAGCAACGTTTCTAATGCCACACTAAACAGTACGATGGGCAAACATCGTGTGGCTTTGAGTGATGTTACTGCATTGGTTACCAATAAGACATATAACTCGAATGCTGTGGTACAGCTGAAACCGTCAATAAGCAACCCTTCTGTACATGCGAATTTTGCAGATAACACATCTGTTCCCCAGAGGAAAGAATCGTACTACGTGAAAGAACTCCATGATGTCTCTATGGTGGATACAGAAAACGTTAAATATGCACTGGATGAAAATATTGATCCCAACAGTAACAATGATCTAGTCTTGGAGAGAACATCCAGTTATAACGAGCAATACGATGATATAACTGACTATGGCCACAAAATAGACGCAGAATATCAAGAGGATGATGAAAACAACAACAATGATGATGATGACGACGATGAAGAAGAATCTATAACACCATTATTACCCGTATACACGGAGAAATCTAAACAGATCCTTTCCAAAGCCTATGCTGAATGCCATCATGACTCACCAGATCCTAAGGATGATGATACTTACGACGTTGTCATGGTCGTAGAGTTGGCAGATGATATATTCAAATATATGAGAGAGCTGGAGGAAAAATACTCACCAAATCCACTATATATGCGAGGCCAACCGGAATTGAAATGGTCATTTAGAAGTACTTTGATAGACTGGATCGTTCAAGTTCACGCCAGATTTCAACTATTACCAGAAACATTATATCTGACTACTAATATTATTGATAGATTTCTAAGTCGTAGTGTGGTTACTCTCAACAAATTTCAATTAGTAGGAGCAGCTGCATTATTCATTGCAGCAAAATTTGAAGAGATCAACTGTCCAGCTTTGAAAGATATAGTTTATATGCTCGATAACGCGTATACCAGAGAAGATGTCATAAAAGCTGAAAGATTCATGATAGACACATTAGAGTTCGAAATTGGATGGCCTGGTCCAATGTCATTCTTGAGAAGAATAAGTAAAGCCGATGACTATGAGTACGATATAAGAACTCTTGCCAAATATCTATTAGAGACTACGATTATGGACCCTAGACTAGTTGCAGCACCTCCAAGTTGGTTAGCTGCAGGCGCATACTTTTTGAGTAGAATCGTATTGAGTCAAAACGAATGGACTAACAAACATGTGTATTATTCAGGCTACACCCAAGAACAGATTTTCCCATTAGCTACACTGATCCTAGAAAATTGCAGATATGCACAGGTAAAACATGAAGCTATTTGGAAAAAATACTCTGAACGTCGTCAACATCGTTCTGCACAGATTATCTCTAAATGGATAGAATATGCGGAACGCAAGATGGAAGTCAATGGTTAGTACAATTAACTCACTTCTTTCAATACAACTTTACTTGTGTTTTCCATCTGACAATAATAACATTCTAACATATCTCTTTCGTTTCACTTCTCAATGCATTGATAATTTTCACCTTCTTTTATTTCGTTTCAAATCCTTTTATTCCATCTTATTTCACTTCACTTTCACTCCACTTTATTTTTTTCTGCATCACATCTTGGCTCAGCTACCTTTGGCCATCATATCTAGCACAATATTTTGCTGGTACCCAAAACACTACCAGCGCAATTAGGACTCCAATAGCAATCTACTCCTACAGCCATACAAACACTCCATCCTTTCCTCTTTCTTAATATATATATGTATGCATAATTATAGTTCTCACTAAAACTGTTTCAGCTACCAACTTGTGCATTACATGCATACATATAATTGATTTCCTTACATTAAGGCAACCCAAGAACATTGCACACTACAAATAAGATGCCAATCTCTTTGGTTGATTTAATATTGATTTTATTATATTTTAGGGCATTTTTTTTGGTTGAAATCTGTTAAATCGGTAACATATAAGAGCACAGCGGCTAAGTGAAATTTGATTCAAAAGTGAGTTATATTGGCCCCAAAATACCCAAGAGCCCTCTATACTTGTTGCCGCAATAAACTGGGATTGAATAGAGGACTTTGGGCGTGAAAGTTGCATTTAAATAGGTGCATTTTTGGTGAAACCAGTAAAAATGGAAGCTCAAGAATCTTTTGGTAATACAACCTCATCAATCTTGGGGACAAATCTCTTCAATGAGTCTGTTAAGATTGCAGAATCTTCTGCTGAGGGTCGAAACCCATGTGGAGATGATGGGGATGACGAGGAGGCTCTTGAGAACGTGGAAGACATCGTTCTTTGCTTCAATACCGCGGGAAATAAATTTGGTTGCAGTGTTCTTTATCCAGAGAACAAGAGAATGAACGTACTCGAGAAAGATTACATTACTGATCACTTGAGGCCATCTACTGACGGCAAAGGTGACTTTGGTAGTTTCAACAGCTATGAACTCGAGATTGTAATGGAATCTCTGATCCTGGAGGTCAATCCAACAGTTTGTTTAATCTCAATTAATTTATCTCATACCACCTACAAGAGGTTGGAGGAGCTTTGTGAAGCTCAGAATTGTAAATTGGAGATACGCCCCTTGAGAGAGTTCAGACATGAACCAGATATGACTTTTGTCCAACCTATTTCTGAATCAGGTAGGAGTATTCTCGAAAATCTTATTAGAAATAAGTATAGCAGTGCATCAGTCACTATTGAAACTTTTTTTTGCTGTATTGCTGCTTTCCAACGTATGTTACAGGATGATTTTGAAGCTAATCTATCCATGCCAGACATATCTCATCAGATTACTGCAAAACCTATATCAAATAAGATTTTAAGTATAGAGTGCTTGAGTTTGAAAGATAAAATGCTTTTAGATAGGGAAACCCTACTCTCACTCAATGTGTTTGCAAACTCTCAAAGCTCCTGTGATAAAAAGTCCAAGAATGGGAAAATTGAGTGCCTCTTTGACTTGGTGAATAGCTGCTCCTGTGAAGCATCAAAAAAAGTTCTTTTATCATGGATGAGGTCGCCATTAACCAATATAAACTTGATCAGAAATCGTTATGAAGTTATCAGATTATTTACCAGTAAGTCTAATGCTAATGTATTTGCTGATATATGTTCACTAAGGAAGAAAATTTGTGACATTCAACCTATCTTAACGAGACTGAAAATTGGGAATATCTCCTCCAGTATTTGGAGACAGTTGAGAAGAGCCATGTGTACAGGTATTGAATTTTATGAACTAATGATTATAATGAAACTGGGTACTGATTCTTGCTCCCTTTTGAGAGAATTCTTTTCCGTTGTTAATATTGGTGCTGTTAAAAGAGTCTTAAACAGTATTGAAACGATTTTTGACTTTGATCTTTCTGATAATAACACTGAACTTGCTATTGCAGAAAATGTAGACCCTAAATTGGATCAAGTGCGTTCAATATACAATAAATTAGAAGAGATATTGAGTAAAGTTGCAAGAGAAGTTGAGATCTTGGTATTTGAAATGGTAAAGAACGAGAATATTAATGTTCAAAGCCCTATGGAGGAACTAGTAAACGCAGTATATATCCCTCAGTTAGGATATCTTGTGACAGTTGATATTGCTTTATTGGATTTTTTATCTGAACAGGATTTTTTTCAAGACTGGCAAGAAGTATTTCGTACTACTACTAACGTTTACTTTAAACAGGAATTAGTGCAAATATTAGATGAAGAATATGGAGATATCTACACAATTATTTCTGATGTTGAAATCGAGATCCTTCAAAAGTTATCAGTATTAATTTTAGAACATGAAACTGACCTGAAAAATTTCTTTCAGTATTTGGTTTTATTTGACGCTTTTATATCTTTAGCCCTTGTCAGCTTGGAGAGAAATTTTGTGGAGCCTGTTCTATGTGATGAGGAAAGTATTCTGGAGATAGAAGACGGTAGACACCCACTATATGAGACTTTGGTTCCGCAATTCATACCAAATGGTATAAATCTTTATGGAGGAATTCTGGAGGACCAAAACCCTGAACACTCTGCTCATTGGTATGACCAAGAGAAGAAAAGAATTGCAGTCATTACTGGCGCCAATGCTTCAGGAAAATCGGTTTATCTGAAACAAATTGGCCTTATTGTCTATCTTGCTCATCTTGGATGCTTTGTTCCAGCCAAGAGTGCCAGAATCACAGTTTGTGATAAAATATTAACTAGGATTAACTCACAAGAAACGTTAGTCAATATCGAAAGCTCTTTTTTAGCTGACTCCAAACAAATGTCAAAATGCCTGTCAAGAGTTACACAGAGAAGTTTGTTGCTGATTGATGAGTATGGCAAGGGTACTGATGTAATCGATGGGCCATCAATATTTGGAGGCATAATTTCAACACTCTCAAAATCAGATACTTGTCCCCTAGTTCTTGCCACTACACATTTCCATCAATTATTCTTGCCAAAGTTTTTAGGCAACTCACTCAAGGGGATACAATGTTATCAAACTGATGTTTTGGTTCAAGAAACACCTCAAACTAACGCAACTTCTGAAGCCAACTTGGGATTGATATTTCTATACAAGATAAAACCTGGTATTGCATTGAGCTCTTATGGAATATTTTGTGCCAAGATCTGTGGTATCAAGAAAGAAATAACAGATAGAGGGGAGTATTTTTCAAAGCTCCATACAATGGGGGAAAGTATAGTCGAGTCAATCAGAAAGCTAGATAGCAATGATATCGAGGTATTCAATGATAAAAAGGAAATAGCTAAAAAGTTCATAAAATGGAATCTTGACCTCGATACAAGCCTCTCGAATGCAGAACTCAAGGACAAACTCTCATATCTAATATCATCTCAGGATAAAGATTCTTTGCTCGAGGAGAGTTTTTTGCTACCATGATTATATGCAGATTTTTTTTTAAAAAAAGTATGCTCTAAGTAACTAATATACAGCAGATAAATATTCATATAACCTAATATCAAAAATTTATAGGAATTGCTCTAATGCCCATAATGTAAGAATGTTTAATTTTTGAACCTTACAGACCTGCTCAAATTCTTCTTAATACCAGTCTTTTCACCTTCATAAGAACCTGATTGACCACCAGAATAAACTGCACGTACAGATTTCAATTTCTTTTGAGCCTTTTCGTACTTCTTTCTCTTCTTTACACGAGCATTTCTGTTATCCTTCTTTCTCTTTGGCGTTAGACCCTTATTCTTCAAGATTTGATAGTTGATAGCACGCTTACCGTCTTCACCTATATTTTCAGCCAATTCAGCCAATTTACCTTCTCTGGCAGCCTTTTGAGCAATTTTATGAGCATTCAGACGAGATGATTTTTTAGCTTGTCTTATATTTTGAACCTCTGCATAGTAATCTCTTTCATTTTGGTTATTAATTTCTTTTGAAGCAGCTTCATCTTCAGAGTTGTAATCTTTGTTATCTAGATCAGCACCATTCTTGTCGTGTAAACCACGTTTACGAGCTTCTTCCAATAATCTTTGTTGTCTTTCAAATAATCTCTCTTTGTAGGGTATATCATCATCACCATTAAATTTACTTTCTTTTTTACTTTGTTGATCAATTTTGGAAGTATAAAATCTTAGAGTTTTCCTTCTTAATTGTTTTTCCTGTGCATCAATATTCATCATTTCTGATTCAACAAAATCATCGACTTCAGAGGTAGATTTTGGTGTTTGTTTCGATACACGAGATTGAGTGACATATTCTTCGAAATCATCAAGGTCAACATCACTTTCATCATCATCATTTTGTTCATCTGCACTATTTTGAGTTGACTTGGCTTCATCTGCATCATCAGATTCATCATCAGGTTGAACATTTTGAAGCATATTCTCATCCAGGGTTTCAATTTGGTCATCTTGTATATTTTCATCCTCTGATACTTGTTCCTCCACTATATGTTCCTCTGTACTGCTGAATGAGTCTGGTAACTCACTAGCTTGTCTCCAGATTTCCTTTGCAGTTAATATTGATTCCATTACTGGGTGATTCTTCATGGTGGTAAAATCCTTATTATTCATTTCATTCAAGAGTATACCAAAGTATGAAGAGATGGTACCTAAGTAAGTGGAAAGTGCCATAATTTTCAGTCTAGAAAATTCTGATTCTTCACTACTTTTCAGGGAGTCCAAGGTCTCTGTTAGTTGTGACAATTCCTTGGACAATGGTAAAAATTCTGGGATCATCGTTTTCAGAAAATTTTTCCTCTTCTCTGGATCCATATTGGCAATATCAGAGAATGAAGCTTTATTTTCCACTTGATTCGTAGCTTCTTTAAATTCACCATAATCGAAATTTTTAGCTTCTTTGACCCATTCTTCCTCAACACCATCATCCATGTAGTCAGCCATATTAAGCTCCTCTAAATGTTTCTTTTGCTGACGCAAAGCTTCTTTTTCAATCTCTTTGGCGGTTTCATCGTCATCTAGATCATCTGCACCGTAGTATTCGTTCTTGCTAGCACCCCAAGCAGCTTCATTATCAAGCATACCTTCAGCATCTCCATCCTCATCAGATGCATAAGTTTCCATATTTCTACCAAAAATCTTCTTATAAGCTTTAGCACCGTCCAAAGTCTCATCGTCATCTTCCTCCTCCTCCTGCTCTTCTTGTTCCTCTTCGGACGACGAAACATCGTCTACATTCAAAACAGCCTCTTCTCCATCATCCAGATCATCATCATCATCGTTGGAACGACGGTTGAGAGTCGAATTTTCAAACAGAATTTTCTCTTTTTTGGCTGCAAAACCGTCAACTTCGTCCAATCCAAACGGCTCTTCGTCGCCGTTGGAGCCCATTTTTCTAACCATGATTTCTACCACTTTTGTGTTGATTTCAACGTCAAATTGGAGCCAATTCCACAGCTTTTGGACCTATTTGCCACTCTTTGAACCTTCTCTTTCAATGTGTTGAAAATGTTGAAAATGTTGAAATTTCAATATTTGAGAGCTCATCGCCTTTAGAGCGTCCGAAAATTTTTCAAAATGTATAAAATAGAGAATTTGAAGATTTCTGATCTGGTAGAAACTGGCTGTCGGCAGGCTCAATAACGGTCAGGAAAGCTGGGAGAGTTGCTCGAAGTGCAGAGAAGCTGGGATTTGGTTGTTTTAGCAGGAAAAAGCACGCCAAACGGACCACAAACGAGTGAGTTAGCGACGTTTAGTTAAGATGACAGGACGGTTACCAACTTTGAATGGGCAGAAGCCCAGATCAGGGCTCAAATTCAAGCCCAAGGCGGTGTCGAGACGGTCCAAGGAGGAGAGGGAGGCATCAGCTTTGAAGCTGAAGGCAGAGGAGTCTGCGAAGGTGGACGACAGGCGGAAGGGCAGGAAACCCAATGGAGAGCAACAGCAACGTCGAGTTCCTCGATACATGCTGAACACGCGAGTGGTGACATCTGGGCCGTTGGCAGCAGGTAATTTTGCTGCTGGGAGCGGCAATGAGCTCAGAAGAGGTTATTTTGGTGACGAAAAGGACCCTAGTTTGGTGCAGAAAGGTTTACTGACGATGGGCAACCCACAGTCTGATGATGACGACGATGATGAAGAACAGAAAGAGGATGGTGAAAGCGGGAATGTCAGGTTTAATATGGGGAGAGAGATCAGTTTGAAGGATTGGCACAAATTGGAGTCAGAATTGCATAGAATTGATGTGGAAGATAATTTGAACGAACTTGATGAAGAAACGATTCGTGCTAAACTGATCGAAGAATTGTTCCCAGTGAGACCATTACGTGTGCGTCATGATAATGCTGAATCTCACCATGGGAAGGCTAAAACAGAAGAATTGGAGACAGAGACAGATATTTCACCATCACCATCACCAGCTCCAACTGATGCGATAAAGCAGGAACCAACATATGAGATGATCCCACCTGTGGCCCGTTCTGAATCTCCTGTGGAAGCAATTGATGGTGACGAAGCAGCTGTGGAATCTCAACGTAAATGCGACGACCATGCTAGACTCGTACAGAGACTGAATAATATCAATGACAAACCAGGCAAGTTTGTGATGATCCAACTTCCTGAACTTCTACCAGAGTTCATAGATCTGACACCAGCACCTGTGGAAGCACAAGGCAAGAAAGATGAAAGTAAGAAACATTTGCATAAGAAAGATGAAATCAAGAGGCAATTGCATAAGAAAGATGAAAGTAAGAAACATAAGGAAGACAAAGATAAAACTGTTTCACAAGATGATCTTTCAGGAAGAATTGGATCTCTGCGTGTGCACAAATCAGGCAAAGTGACGCTAAAGATCGGTGGAGTCGTAATGGACATAGCCGGTGGTTCTGAAGCAAGCATCTTCCAGGACCTGGTATCGCTGAACGAATCAGAAGAAGACCCAACCGTGGAGCATCTAGGCCAAATAGACGATAAATTCGTCGCTATACCACAGTTTTAGCACCAGCATTCGAATGTATTATAAAATCCAGCACAGGGCATAAACACGATAGAGCACAGGAAATCTGCACAACAGTACAGAGCACAACAACGCAACCATAGAAGATGGGTGTGGAACGAATTATGTCTGGTCGTCAGTAATTGACAATTTATTGGATATTTTGACCCGCCAAAGCACGCTGAGCCATCCGTTTCGCCCCATTTTTTGCATACACCACTCTGGCGTCTGTATAATCGTATAACCACCGTCCAGGACACCCCAAACCGCTGGCAAACCACCTCTTTCTGCTGGTTTGGTCCATAATTCACTATATAATATCCTGCGCACGTGACAAATATTCGCTTATATAAAGGGCTTCCGGAGTCCAAGAAGACTATTTAACAGACATGAAGAACCTTCAAAAGCTGAGTAACGAGGAGAATTAGCACTGCTACTAGAAACTGGGACCAGGAGTGCGGTTTGGCGGGTGCTACGCGGTCTGGAGAGCAAAACGGAGGTCACCAGCGTGGAGAGGCTGCGAATTTGGGTATAGTAGTGCGTTCAGGGCGGCTAAACGCAGGTATCAGAGATGTCTGAGGAGTCACAGCGGTTACCGCAGAATACGTTTCTGTCGAGGATATTCAGACTGCAGTCGTCGGACGTGGCGTCCACTGTGCAGAGTGGTGAGATGGGCCCGTTCGATGCCAGGCCAGGGCAGAGCGATGAGCTTTCTTTTGCGAGTTTGCGCAAGAATAGAGATACTGGTGGGTCGCAAAGTAGTCGAGATAGCAATGGGAGTGGTGAGCAAGAGGGGTTGCGTATTCCTGAGTCTGACCAGGAGACGTCTTCGGACGAGGAGGAGGATGTGACGGGAAGTGTTTTGGACGAGTTTGAAGAGCTGCAGGGCAGGAAACTGGACAAACTAGTGTCTAATGGTAAGAGAAACGATAGGTCTACGAAAGTGGCAGAGTCTGTGCAGAAACTAGGTCAGTTGTCTAGCGATGATGAGGAAGAAGTACGTCGAGATGTAAACCCAGTTCGCAGTCGTAATGACGCTGCCGATGGGCTCAGCTTCGAATATGATAGAATTTCTGATGTGCAAGATGGATCTCGAGATAACGACGATTGGTTCCCTACTGGAGGTCGTTCAGGCGACGATCGGGGCCAAAATACCAGGAAACCATTTAATTTAAATCAGTCTTCTTTACTGTTCCAGTATATGTCAAGAGATAAAGTGCATCGGGGCAAACAATTGTTCACATCCAATACTAATGATAGATACTCTCCTGACGATACACCAACGGATTTCCCTGATATGGAGAAAAACCCTGGTGAGAATTGGAAGACCAGAAGCAAAGTTTTTTTGAACGAACGATATAAACCGCAAAATTTTATGAATGAGAGTTTTCTCAATATGAATAAAAATAAGCAAAATTCTTTACCCAAAAATAGGACTCTGTTCAGTAATATCAAAGTTCTAAACTCGACACCTAAGAATAGATTGGCAAGAATTAGTCCTAGGGAAACAGCCCTGTGGAAATGGGCAAACGTAGAAAATTTGGATTTATTTCTGCAAGATGTCTACAAATACTATCTCGGAAACGGATTTTACTGTATCATGTTATTAAAAGTTCTTAATCTTTTGACCCTTATGTTTGTTGTTTTCATATCAGTTTTCATGGGTTATTGCATAGACTATTCACTCATACCTTCAAAGAATAATCTGAAAGACATACAGATTGATAAATGCTATTCCACCAACATTACTGGTTCAACCAAAGTATTTTTAATGATCTTCTATGGCTTTGTACTACTAAAGATAACTCAATTATATTTTGACGTGAGAAATTTAAAAGAAATGCAAAGATTTTATCTCTACCTTCTCAACATCACAGACAAAGAACTTCAAACAATATCATGGCAACGAATTATTGAACAACTCATGTTTCTGAAAGATCAAAATGCACTAACTGCTGATGTCGTGGAAGTAAAGGCAAAAAATAGAATTGACGCACATGATGTAGCAAACAGAATAATGAGAAAGGAAAACTATTTCATTGCATTGCTAAACTCAGATATACTAGATATGTCGCTTCCAATACCATTTTTCTCAAGTAATAGACTAACCAAAACATTAGAATGGAATCTCAATCTTTGTATATTTGGTTTTGCATTCAATGAAAGTGGGTTCTTAAAGCCGGCTATTTTGAAAATTGCACATAAGGATCAACTCGTTGAAGAGTTGAAAAAACGCTTTATCCTTGCGGGTATTCTTAACATAATCTTAGCTCCATTTTTGGTGTCATATTTTATTATACTTTATTTCTTTCGATATTTCAATGAATTTAAAACTTCTCCAGGTCAAATTGGAACAAGGCAGTATACGCCCTTTGCTGAATGGAAATTTAGAGAATATAATGAATTGTATCATATATTTCAAAGGAGACTGGGCTTAAGTACAGCTATCGCCAATAGTTATATCCAACAATTTCCAAATGAAGGTACTAATATTGCATTAAATTTCGTTTCCCTAGTGGCGGGTACGTTCGTATCAATCCTAGTACTTCTAACTGTTTTTGATCCTGAGAATTTTTTCAATTTCGAGATCACACCGAACAGAACTGCATTATTTTACATCACAATATTCGGTACTATATGGACAGTCTCCCATAATCTTATCTCAAGTGAGTACCGGGTTTTTGATCCAGAGGAAATGGTAAAACAACTGGCAGAATATACTCATTACCTACCTGATTCCTGGGATGGAAAGTATCATACAGAATTTGTAAAGCAGGAGTTTTGCACATTTTATGATCTGAAAATTTTGATTTTATTAAGAGAATTGGCAAGTTTGGTTCTGACTCCATTCATTTTATGGTTTTCGTTACCAAAAAATGCAGGAGATATTGTCGATTTCTTCAGAAATAATTCAACCTATGTCGATGGATTAGGTTACGTTTGCAAGTATGCGATGTTTGATGTCAACATTGACAAGAGTCTCTATGAACCAGTAAATACAAATGCACAGGATAAAACAGATGCTGATAGTAATGCCTCAGATGATGATGAAGAAGAGGAAAATAAGATGGCTAAAGAAAAAATGATGCAATCATATATACATTTTATTGATGAATACGCTAATGAAAACCAAATGGTTGGGAAATCCCAAATACCACTAAAGAAGGTTGAGGAGACACAACACTTGAATTTCAACAGGTATTCATGGAAAAACCAGTTTCGACCAGGTCAGAACCCTGATTCTTTCATTTTAGGTCAGAACACAAAACAAAAGCATGCAGGCCATGATTCTACTGAAAATAAAGATACAATGACTGGCCAAACGGATAAATCTAAAACCACTCCAAATCTTAATGATACCTTCATTGATTCGCAACTTCTGAACAACCAATATTCTGCAAAGAATATTTACCACAGAGCTAGAGGAAACGGTGGCGGAGTGATTGCATTGGTAAAAGAATATTATAAGGAGTCGGATGTCGGCAGATAGTAATCGTATTTTATCAGCATGAGTTCGTTAACTCAGTTATCTTTGGCAGACATCTGATGAATTCTTTTTTGTAAGTCGTCGTATGTACGTAATTTTTAATATATTCTTAATCTTTATGTTCCATTTTAGTGGAACCAGTCAAGCTCAAAGATATCTTCAAAAATTTGTAGGGTTCCCAGGTGTTCATTACCCAGAAGCTTGGATATCTTCTTAGGAAATCTGGAAGTGTTTTTAATAGTTAGAGATAAAAATTAACAAACACCTGGGGGTGCAGAATCAGACTTTTTTTATTACAGATATGGGATCGTGGGAATCCCATGCTGTCATTTTGGTAAATTTTTGAAAATGAAGCGGTGGCTCAATGGTAGAGCTTTCGACTCCAGTTAAATTCTGGGATTTCTTGGATAAAATTGCAATCGAAGGGTTGCAGGTTCAATTCCTGTCCGTTTCATTTCTTATTTGCAAATTTTACTAATACACTATGATGTTAGTTCCACTCTTCAGATACTGCCTGTCTTCTACTAAATATTTTTTTCAACATCAGGAAATGTGAAACATATTCTGGTAACATATCAAAACTATACCATCCTAATGTTACTGAACGAAATTGACAGCTTCGAGTTTCGATTATTGTGAAAATAACACTTGAAAAGTATTATATATGCTAAATTACTATACATATTGAATATTTTACATACTTGCGTTTCACTTTTGTGAGTTACGCAGTTTCTTTTCTCTTTCATATTTGTTCTTCTCGGCACCTTCTTCAGTACTAATGGTATTGTAAATATGAGCCATCTTTCTGTGATATTCTTCATTCTCTTTCTTTTTCTTTTCAATGGTTTGTCTAGCTTCGAATTTAGTATCTTTACGAATCTCTTTCATGGTGAATTTACGTTCTTTCTTCAATTGTGCCTTCATCTTATTGATTTCGCTTCTTGTTCTATCTGGATCATACGATTTTCTATCTGGGTTGAAGCCTTCTTCGAATTTAGGAGCACGAGATGGTATAGCCATTGGCTTATGATCTTGTAATGTTAGTGGAACATGCTCCGCAAAGCTATCCAATCTTTTAATCTTTTCGCTAATTTGATTTGCTTTGGATAAAGAAGGATATATCGATGTGTATAGGTTCAATAATTTGGTAAAAGGTTCAGTAATTTCTTTGAAAGCTGGTAGTTCTTTCCAAATTTGAGATATGGTGTGATCCAAAATTTCAAGACAGTTGATCAATATACTTTTTTGAAATTCTGTAGTATTATTTTCATCATCATTCAAAATTTTATGAAGATGAATAACTGAACTTGTTTCTTCATCAAATTTCATAGATTTGGATAAGCCCAATGTATAACTATCTAACCTCATTCCACCAATTTTTTGAAATTCTTTCTGATCAACCAATGACGATAAAACCTTCTCCAAGAAAAATGCTACTTCAGGTACGAACCTTTTGGCCAAACGTTGATATTGAAGTGATATTCTAACTAGAACTGCACCAAATGCTAGTTTTGCATATGTGTTGAATTTGATTTGTTCCAGCATTTCAGCAAGTAAAATAGAACATGGTGTTATTATGATATGATATTGATCAGAGGTAGAGAATATAGCCCCCACGATGGACAAAAATGCTAAATCACCAATTTTCAAAGAGGCAAAATAACCTGTCTTGAACCTTTGTTGTATCTCCATCAGGGTGTCTTTACACATCTCAGATAATGATTTGTTATACTTTTCTGACAATGATTTTAAAATTTTCATCAAAGAGTTTTGCATATCCTCTAATTCTACTACCTTATCACCAAAATCCTGATTTGACAAAAATATAATATGTTTCAGAATTATACCAGTGAATATGGCTAATTTTTCTTTGTTACCTTCTGCCAATTTTGGTTGATATGCTTTTATGATACCTCTTATCATCTTTGGATGATCTACCAATTTAGCATTCTCCAAATATGATAAAAGTTCGTCGTGGGTATTTGGGCATGGTACTGTGATTTGTGCTTTGGGGAATCTAGTTTGAGTATCGTCTTTCTCGGATGAGCCATCATTATCCTCTTCGTCCAATTGTACATCATCATCTGAGTTTGCAGGTTCTGCACCATAAATATAGTCTTCTTCATCTTCACTTGCCCAAAATCCCACATCCAAATCTTCAACACCGTGCTCTTCATCGTCATCTTCATTTTGGAGCATACCATTCATTCTATCCAAACGTTGTTGTTCTAATTCTTTCCTCTTTTGTTCGGCTTCATTTTGTATCTCTTCATCAGTTTTACTTCTATCAGCAGGTACTGCTCTTCTCTCTAAATTTAATTCTCTCACTTTGATATCATATTCCTGGTCTTTATGTGGAATTGGTACATCTTTATTACCTGTTGATTTCACAGCACTAGATCCCATTAATTCAGACATAACATCATCAAAATCATCATCTAGTGCTTGCACTTCATCCTCTAATTTAGCTTGTTTCTTTTGTCTTTCCTGTTTGTAAAACTTCGACTTGGCAATAACTTCTTTCATGACCTCTGCTTTAGTCTTTTTCCTCAATGGTGCACCGCCGTCACCTAATGCACCGTCATTAAGTTCATCTATGTTTCTCTTGACGCCTAAATCACCTTCATCAAAGTCATCTCCCAAAGAGATGCTTTTACCACCATGCGTAAGGCCGCCTCCAAGCATGTCATCATCATCTCCACCGGTCATATCCAAATCGTCATCAAGGTTGAACAGGTTCTTCTTACCCTTTCTTCCACCAACAGATTGATTTTGTCTTTCTCTGGTGAAACGTTCCAACATCTTGGCTTCTTCACTCAAACTATGGTCTCTCTCACCAAATCTTCTATCATGAATACCACCTCTGCGTCCTTTGACCGCCTGTCTAGCTTCAAACGCCTTCATTCTCATCTCCTCACCAATCTGTTTCGAGATACCTGGTTTACCCACTGCAATCTTAGAATTACTCTGGACATCTTTACGTTTGTCTTTGCTCGATTTGATCTCAAATGGGTTGAAATCCTGCCTTATCTTTGCCAGAATCTCGTTACGGGCCTCACGATCGTAATCCTTGGGCTGTCTCTTGGCAGAATTCTTCTTCTTCTTGCTGTTCGTCTGTCCAGTAAGCCCATGAGCCTTCAATGTAGCCTTCAAATTCTTCAATTGTGATCCAGCCATCGGTTTTTCTTGCTTTTTTTTCCTTTCAACGACAACAACCCACGCAGAATCCACTCAGAGACCTTATTAAAGTGGTAGAGTGCTCTGAAATGCTCAAACTGGTCTTCTGGCTGTCTCAAATGTCTTGTATTTGGTATTTTGTATGTACCAAATTTTTCAAGCTCATCGCAATGGAAAAAAAACCCGGTAAAGTTACCCGGACTCTTTAATTTTTGAGATGTCAGTTAAACCGCAGATTCTGGAGCAATCGAGGGCTAGAAATGCAGCATAAGTAGCTTACAATAATTGTAGATGCATGGTTTATATTATACACCGAAAGAAGCAAGTTTATATCATTTCTGGGCGACAAAATAGAGATTATTTTGGCATCGTGCACTCTAATTTTTTGTAAAGCCTAATATATACTTCTCATACATGTAGCATAGATATAACACAGCTCTCAACATTCTGGATAGCTTTGTTGATTTTATATGAATTTGTGACGTTCAAATTTGGTTTCATCACGTGACAAATATTCAAATTGTATATAAAGAAGCGGTCAAATTCTTAAGGTGGCGATTTAAGCACCACTTTGCAGAGGAATTACAGCTTAAAGAGAGCAAATAGCCGCTGATCGAGCACGTTTGGGACATGTCGAGAGATACACCGTTGAAGGCTGAGAAGGATTACACGGAAATCCTGAAGGAAGAGCTTCCCAAGATTGAAGAAATCGCACAAAATGATGCACAATTGGCCTTGGATAAACTGCTAGTCTTGGAGAAAAAGACCAGACAGGATGCAGATTTGGCTTCTTCGAAGACGGTTATGGGTAAAATTGTCGAAGTTTTGGCTTCCAAGGACCAATGGGACGAGTTAAACGAACAATTGACGCTGTTGTCGAAGAAACACGGTCAATTGAAGTTATCTATCCAATTTATGGTACAGGAGATTACCAGACGTCTGAATGAATCGTCTACTGTTACACTACCTGTGAAGATTAAAGTTATCGAGACGATTAGAACTGTTACGGAGAATAAGATCTACGTCGAAGTGGAAAGAGCTAGAGTCACTAGAGAACTAGCTCATATCAGGAGAGCTGAGGGTAAGATTGAAGATGCCGCAGATATTCTGTGTGAATTGCAAGTTGAAACTTATGGCTCTATGGAAATGTCAGAAAAGATTGAATTTATTCTTGAACAGATGGAATTGAGCATATTAAAGGGCGATTATTCTCAAGCAACTGTCCTTTCAAGGAAAATCCTAAGGAAAACTTTCAAAAATGTCAAGTACGAATCCTTGAAGGTTGAATACTACAAACTACTGATCAAAATTGGTCTACACAAAAAGGATTACTTAGATGTTGCACAATATTACCAAGAGATCTACAACACCGATTCCATCAAAGGAGATGAAAACCAATGGAAGGATGCTTTGACCCATATAGTTTATTTCCTCATCTTAAGTCCATATGGTAATTTACAAAACGATCTGATCCATAAAATTCAATTAGACAATAATTTGAAAAAATTAGGACCACAGGAATCATTAATCAAACTATTCTTAAATCAAGAATTAATGAGATGGCCAGTTGTAAAGGAAAATTACGAAGAAATTTTATTGCAAGATGAAATTGCATTCGGTAGTAAAAATAAAGATATCCATTGGGATGAGTTACGTAAAAGAATCATCGAGCATAACCTAAGAGTCATCTCCAAATACTACTCCAGGATTACATTAGTTAGATTGAACCAGCTCTTGGATCTTTCAGAATCTGAAACAGAATCATTCATCAGCGATTTGGTCAACCAAGGTATCATATATGCTAAAGTAAACAGACCTGCTAGAATTGTTAACTTTGAAAGACCTAAGAATTCAAGTGAACTACTGAACGAATGGTCGAATAATGTTGATCAATTGCTTGAACATATTGAAACAATCGGTCATCTTATTACCAAGGAAGAAATAATGCATGATCTCAAGGCAAATTAGAAACATCGCTTATAATACTATGTCAGCGTACAGTCTCAGTGTATTACAATGTTACAGGCTATATCGTGGCAGTAATCATATAGGAGTAGACTGCTATTGTAGCATATTCAACCTGCATACGTTCGATACTATATATATATGTATGTTTCCACTCTATATTCAATGCACTTTTGTTTGATGTATGCTAAGTAAAGTATCTGTTCAGGGCTCCAATGTGGTGTATATACTCTTTTAAACAGATGGTATTGATGGAATATATATGTGTCTTCAAGGTCTTCTTCTTGGGAAAGGCTCCTCCACTTCGACTTGCCGGTTTCTTCTCTTTCTGGCATTAGCAACTAAGCTATCCCATCTCTCGTTCATTCTGTTCATTTGTTTGGACAATTTGCTGTTTTCTTTAGCTAATTGTTCCATATTCTGACTCACTTCACTGAATTTTCTCTGTTCATACATTATCAATTCTTTGTTGAACTGGTTCAGATGCTGTATCACCACAGCTTCAAGACTTCGAAGTTTGTCGTCAAGTTCAGGGTTCTGACTACTAACGTCTTCAGCAATCGAACTCAGTATATTGCCTCTGAGTTTGTCTATGATAACGCCTAGCATGGGATCACCTCCTATGTAGCTCTTGTTGAAGTCAATGATGGAATTGTTTCCTGGGATCCACGAATTGAACATAGAGATATTCTTGGAGGCGTTCCCAGTGCTCATTGGCCTCTGTGCTTCACTTGTTGAACTTTCTAGCTCACGGCATCGAAGGTCAATGTCTTCTTGTAGCAACTCTAGAGCTTCCAGAACTTCAGGACTGAGTTGATGATCTATCTCTTCTTTGCTCCTCCTTTTGATGAGCTCTATTTGAGCACCAACTTCTCTGTACTTGGTCAAACTTTCCATGAGCTTGTTCCTTTGAACAAGCTGTTCTGCTTCCCTTAGTATCTCATAAAGCTAATTCATCTCAAAAGAGTCTTGTTAGTATTATTTCCTTCACTTCAGGAGTACAAGATGTCACTAGATTATACATACTTGATTGAGATCTGACATTACAATACTGTTACTTGTAGTTCCTTTTGCTGTGAAACTTCCACGATAACTCAAGCAATAATTCTTGAAATGAATTATTTAGTTAGATTACACAATATATTTTATACCTGTCTTCTCGACTTGACATGTACTAAGCTATAAGACAGTAATCGTTATACAAGATTCAGACCCTTTTGAAAAATAAAAATTATATAAAGCTGGCAACAGTAGTTGATGCAATGTCCACAAAGATGACAAAAGTAATTAAAGATGTCTGCCAATTATTAAAATTATTTATCACCTGAATGTCACCTCACAGTGTGAGACACTCACACGACCCCAGCAGCAAGATAGCCAACGTAGAATGAATACATACAGTTCTCTTAAGTTTTGGTAATACTTTTCATTTAAAGGAATAAACAGAGTGTCAGATAAAATACAATTTACAGAACTACATAATCTTTCATAAACTGATTCTCAAACCAGACGCTGGTGCACCTATCTTGGAGATCAAAGCGATCGAATCGATTTTACCCTTCTCACTTGTGTGGTATTTAGCACCAGTCAATGGGTCAACAACGCTTGGTGTGCCTTGATAAATTGGGGTGTAACTAGCAGCACAGATATCGAAGTTTGCATATGGATCGAAATCAATTTCAACAGCGTCTTGTGCAACGGAATCAGCTTTAGCCTTGATCTTACGAGCTTGGTCTGCACGAGGACCAGAACTCATTATCTTTAGGAACTCACTTGCGAAATAAGATGCTTGCACGTAATTCTTATGCTTGAAGTTTTGAGACATGGCAACTTGCAAAGCGTTGCTTCTGTGAGCTGGTAGTAGTTTGGTTCTGCTGAAGTAGGCAGCCAATTCCAAATTACGTTTGATATCTTCTTCAGGAAGAGAACGACGTTTTAATTCCATTGATAGACCTAATATGTATTCACGAGCCTTGGCTAGAGCGCTTTGGGCAGTTTGTGCTTCTTCTTCACTATTCACAACCAATAAAGTGATGGCATAGATAACTTGACGGAAACTATCAATCGCAGCCTCTAATTTATTAGCTTTAAAGTGCTTGAAACCAACGTTCATCTTTTCAGTAATAGAATGAATAGATGGAGTGTATGGTAAAATTTCATTCTTTTCTTCTGTTTCAGCATCTGCGCGTATATAACCAGTCAATGCAGGCAAGTTTGCTGGAGTAGAAGGCATAAAAGTTCTCGAACCTTCGTATATGCCCATAAAGTTTTCCCTGAGAGGTTCAAAGTTTACAATACCAACTTGCTTGTTCAAAGCTTGAGCAGCTGCATCGAATGCACCTGAAGCAGCCAAAACACCGGCTAATTTGGAGTTTTTGACCCAAATAGAGCTTTCAGATTCTTCAACAACTTCGATTTCTTCTTGTTTTTGAGTGACAGCTGAAGCGTTGACGTCTTCTGTGTCCAATTCAATTGCTGCTTCATCTATATCCCAGGCACCATCATCTTCCATCATTTCACCATCGTCAAATATAGCATCTTCCCCTGCATCCATACTTGGCTTTTCTTCTTCACTATTGTCTTCGTGGGCAGGTTCATTCAATTCTAGGTCTTCAATTTGACCCAAAACAGCCTTTTCGAAATAAGTCAACTCAGAGTCCTTCAATGGCCATTTTTGGAATGGAGATGAAATTACTGGCTCTGGGGTTGAATCAATAGTATTCATAGTTGTTGGTAGTACGATATCATGCTCGCTCAACCCAGCAGCTTCTAGATAAGCATTAGCAGCAGATTGATCATTGTTGGATACAGCAACCGCATAAGCTAAAGCAGATGAACCAGCTTCGTTAAATATAGAAGATCTCTTGGCGCTGTTATTGTAGAAAGAGTTCAATAGCATGCTTGACAAATCATATCTGTTTTCAGCGATAGTGCTCATTTTTGACAGTTTTTCTTTATCACCAGTGATCAAATATAAGAAAGATAATTTATCAAACTTCTTTTGTATTTGGTAAATGGTTTCAACTAATGTCATATCACCATGTAGGTAAGCTTCTTGAGCTAAGATGTCCCATGCAGCGTCATTGTTCAATTTCTTTGCTTCCTCAGTAGCAACTTCCAAGTTACCATGTTCGATGGCCAAATCGAAACGAGTTTGAGGATCTTGAACGAATTGGAGCGCAATTTCCGGATAACCAGAAGCTTGTAAGTAGGAGATGATATTTTCACCAACCAAGTTAGAATTGTTAATAATACGCAAAACTTCAGGGAAATTTTTGTTAACCAAAGCTTTCTTGAAACGGTATTCAGTAGGATCTATGGTTTGAATTTCAACTTCACCTTCACGGTTCAAGGCGTACACTAATTTACCTTTAACTTTATTGATATAAATTGTGTTTTCCAAAGTCTTGATAATACCACTGTCACCATTCAACAAAATGTATCTAATATGATTCAATGTCGAATAGATCAAAACATTGGAGTCATCCCAAGCGGCACTCTTGATTCTGATAGTCTCGTGCATGGAGTTAACCATCTCTAGTTTCTTGGTAGTGATGGTAATAGTATGTTTAGAGATTAAAGCAACATATTGACCATCATTGGACCAAGAGACATATTTAACGTTCTTGACTGGGATAGTAGCCATTTCTTTAGCTTGTTGGACGTCGAATAAAACAACTTCTTTTGATTTCAAAAGAAGAACTAAACCTGGACCAGCGTAGACGATATCTTTTAGGGTACCAGTAACTTTGATGTTCTTAGTAACCTTGTTATCCAAGGTACGGATTTCCAAGGTGGAAGATGACTTTTGATAGACTGCAAATCTATTTCTGGCAACAAAGATAGCATTAGACCCAGAATCCTCAATAACAGAGGTTGGATCAGATGCACCAGTTGGAGTTTTTGGTAAAACTACCAGAGCAAAACGATCGTTACCTTCATTGACAATGATTGAATGTTGAGAAGGATTGTAAGAGATGCTTCTAAATGCATTCCAGGTTTGGCCAAGTTTAGCTAATGAAACATATGGTAATGAAGCAACTTTTTTGTTGTAATCAAAAGTTTGCACTTGTTTGGATTTGTTTACGAAAAACAATTGATTGTGTTGAATGGTTGCAGGTGGTCTTTCACGATCTAATTTAAAGATCATAACACCTGAATCATGAGCAGCACCAAATAGATTAATATTTGGATGAGCAGTAATTAACCAAAATCTATCATTCTCACGCTTAAATTGTTTAACAGGAGTTCTTTTATCTAAATCCCAAGCTCTTAAAGTTTTATCTTCACCAACAGATAAAATCATATTTTGATGTGGATGAAAGATAACACTGTCTACATTATTGGTATGACCTCTGCAAGTATCGACTTCCCAAGCTTTTGTAGCGCTCATTCTCCATAATTTAACTTGACGATCATCACCACCAGAAACAATCAATGGTAGAGTTGGATGGAAAGAAGCCCAATTAACACCTCTGGTATGACCTTCAAGGATAAATTTGACTACACAGTCACCAAATCCGCCATCTAACAAATTCTGTTGTGATGAAATTTGCTCTTCAAAAGTGGAGGCACCCGGAGCAGAATGTTTCTTTCTCAAACCAGATATATCCCAGACTCTGACAGTTTCATCAAGAGAAGCAGATACCACTAAATCTTCACTTGGGTGGAATTGAGCGCACATAACAAAATGGTTATGACCGATTAAAGTAGCAATCTCCTTTCTGTTTTGCCAATTCCAAATTCTGATAGTCTGATCATCAGAAGCAGATATGATCCATGGCAATTCGTGATGGAAGAACACGGTACGAACATAATCCAAATGGCCAGTCAATGTATACAAACATTGATGAGTCTCTAGAGACCAGACCTTAACGGTACAATCGTCACCTGCAGACACGAAAAGCGGCTGGGTAGGATGGAAATCAATACCACGAACAGGACCTTCATGGTCTTCATACCTGTGCAAAAGGGTACCCATTCTGTAGTCCCACAATTGGATGGTGGAAGAGAACAATGCGACAAGAGCCCATGGTCTCGATGGATGGAAAGCAATTCCCTTAGCCCTGGTGGACTTGGACTCAAACTTAGTTAGCATCTTCATGGCGGGCAATTCTCGTATATTCTATAACCTATTTCACCGTTGAAACCACGTTAAACGTTGGATCAATAACAATTTTGCTTGAAAAAACTTTTTTCAAACGTATTTCGACGTAAAATGGTCCAAATTTCGCCCTTCAAATTCGTCTAAAACCGTCTAAGCAGCCTTCTCAATGCAATAGACGTCCTTCTTGGTGAAATTTGCCGCAATTGCAGTGCTGGTGGCCTTCAAAAGTAGCTTTTAAGCTTGTCTTTAAAGTGGTTGTTATTTCAAGATTTCACTTTTTATTATGGACGTGTTAACTAAGCGCCGCGGTTACCCGGCAAACAACAGTTATACCAAAATACTGGTATATTTACGGTATTTACGGGCATATTTAATACAGCCAAGGTCTACGTATATCAGTGCTGCTCGCCAGTAGGTCAGTTGGAATTTACACGATAGCTCTGGCATTGATGTGCAATTTTTTGTGGTTATTTTGAATGTAAAATCAGTATATTTCGTTCTGTACACCATAAATATATTTGCAGCAGCGTAACAACTGCTAGAGTTGGTAATGGCAGCAGCAATATGCATGAAAATGTTTTGTTGGTTACCTTTTCTTATACGCTGACGCCTTCATTTAAAATTCTTTGTAATAGCAGACTGGCAGAAAATCCATCGTCCTTCATATTCTATCCCCATACCAACAAGAACATCGCAGCTTTCAGGTCTATTCTTGATTCCAATCCCAATTATCTATTATGCAACTCGCTCTGTGGGGAATTTTATTCTCTCTTTTGTTTGTCTGGTATAACATTTTTTGTGGTGTCACAAATTCAATGACACTAATAATATAAATTCAGTGTATTTAACACACCATAAAAGAAACAACAACACACAAGGCAAACCACTATTCCATAGATTCGCACACCTTAACCTAACCAACATCATCTCATGGAATTGATAATCTTTATAGCGACATTATTCTTCAGTAGGTTGTTTTTGGTGGTGTGTAGCTATACACCACCAGTTCCCATCCACTGTTCAACCGAAAACAAATGTCCAGAGGAATGGCCTTGCTGTTCACAGTATGGTATATGTGGAAGAGGGCCTATATGTGTCAATGGTTGTGATCCTAGGACATCTTTCTCCTTTGAAAGTTGTTTGGCTATGCCTGCACTGGTTCCACCAAACCAAATAACCTATAATAATAATGCAGGAGTAAGACCTCCACCTGTACTCGACGACGATGATGGCAATGATTACGAGTATGATGATGAGGAGGAGGATGATGATGGTGATGATGATGAGTTCGATGATGAGAGTATTGATTTTTATAACGTGGATAACAAAGTCAAAAATCTCAGCTACGATGAAAACATAAAAGCATTGCAAGATCAAGGTAATGGCATCAATTACAGATATCACGACCATTTGACGGCAATAAGTGCGGAAGAAGAAGATTTGAATAGACATGGAATAATCAATCATGCTTCATATTTGCTGGCGAGCAATGATGATATTGCAAAACGTATGTTGAAAAGTTATGATTTTACCCATAGTGGTTTCACTACCATGGATAGAAATTCAGGCGAAGTTGTATTGGGGATGCCTAAAAGGACCACAGGTAGTGTTTTGTCGAGTTCTAAGTCATTTTTGTATGGTAAAGCTGGCGTCACATTGAGAACAGCAAGAGGTCAAGGTGTTATAACGGCAATGGTATTGATGAGCTCAGTTGGTGATGAAATTGACTTTGAATTTCTTGGTGGTAACCTTAATGAAGTGCAAACGAACTATTACCATGAACGTGAACTGATATATTCCAGATTGCAAAGAACGCCGATTAGTGATACATGGATGAATTATCATAGATACGAAATTGATTGGAATGAAGAGAGAATTCTTTGGTTTATTGATGGGCAATTAATTAGAACATTGAATAAAATTGATACATGGGAACCAAGTTTAGGTAAATATAAATATCCACAAACACCAATGAGATTAGAAATTGCAATATGGCCAGGAGGTGGAGAACAGAATAATCCAGGTACTATTGGTTGGGCAGGTGGTCCAATTGATTGGGAAAATTCCATAGATATGATTCAAGATGGTAAATTTTCTGCAAGAGTAAGTGAAGTCACTATAATTCCATATGCTAACCAATATTTTGAGGCAATCAACCAATGTATGAAAGATATTAATGGACGTAATGGCGCGCCACATAATGATGATTATCTCAAAGTAACATACAAGTACATTCCTTTACCAGTACCGCCACCTGGATCATTTGAGATTGGATATACTTGTAATGAGTTACCGTATATTTTAGAGTTTGTACCAACGAGTACTTCCAGTGATACATCTCTAAAGAAAGTCAAACATGAGAAGAAGCAGAAGGAGTCGAGTGTTCGAATGAAGACAATTAATCCGAATGTAAGTTTTGTGACTGATACTCGTAAATTATCATACTTGGAGAATGGTACTGTTGTAGTCAACACTACAAGAGAAACTGTAGCTACGTATCAAACAGAGGATCAGTTTTCTTCAGATGCGATTTCTGGTATAAATGATAGAAACCCAATTCAGAACGTTAAAAAATTAATTCTTGCACAAATCAGACGTGTTTTATAGCATTTTATAGTCTTTGATATAGCACTAACATACTAAAAGCAATCAACAGATAAATATGGTAGTATGCAAGATATTAAACGATGGTATGGAATGCGAAATTCAATTGGTATCACTTTCTGAATCAGATTCCTGTTGCTGCATCGTCAACAGTTCTTTCCATTTGTGTGTCAATTCTCTAATTGCATTGGGATCTATACTGGCATCAACAATATCCTTGGGAACTTGATTCTCTGAATGTTCTTTACTGGCAAATCTAGCCACATTATTCTCCTTAACCAAGCGAAGTTCGTAGTCATTTGGGGGTTCTTGCTCTTTCATATTTATCAATTCGTTCCAAGAGAAGAGTAACGAATCGGTAGTTCTTGCAAATGGATTAATATCTATCAAAAAGACTTTGTTGAAAGGTCTTGGGATGTACAAATCAATGACGAAATCGTGTTCTGGATACTTTGGAATAACAACGTCTTCGACAAACGCATCTATGCTATCTTTGATAGTATCTGACAATGATGACAGATAGTCGTAATAGTTCAAATCTCTCTGTGATGCGCCTATAATCTGTTGGTTCCGTACAAACACTCTAAATTCAAGAGCTGGATTGATGTCAAACCATTGTCTGAGCACGAGAGAGAAGCTAGTTGAAGCATTTTTTTCCTGTGGAAGTGGTTTACTCTTGTAATCGACGCAACCATCGTACGCAGTCTGTAAATCGTACATGATATAATTAGATGCATTCAGCAGAAGGTACACCTCATTGACTTCGTTGCACTTCATTGTATTGTTTGGTAGGATCCAAGTAGCGTCTCTAGGAGCAGACCAATTCAATTTGGGCGTAACTGGGCCCAATTCCTCTATAATACCTTTGATCTGGGCATGCAACTCCGGGAAATCACGCAACGGATCGATCTCAGCACTGTTAAGTACCTGCTCCTGGGACTCCTCATCGTCCTCCCAATCACTGTACTCATTATCATCGTTGGGACGCACTCCACCGGTGTAAAACGACCACGAATCTGGCTCCACAGGCAACTTGATGCCGTCCTGCTCGAGGTACCGCACAAACTCGACCGGCAGATTCTCCACAACCCTGTGTCGAGGCACGTAGCCGCCAAACAGCCTGCTCCAGAACCCAAAAGAAGCGTGGTCCACCGCACTTGCCCGCACTGGCAACTCACTCAACGCCGTGTACTCCATTTCAACCATCGCTACAGGGCAAACCAGACACGCAGAATCCAACCAGCACACTCCCGTAGCCGCTAGACGCCGTCTTGGCCTTCAAATCGAGCCTCAAACAGCTCCATCAACTCGTCTTTTAAAGCTCATCGATTCAACTTTTCGTGATTTTTCATTTTTCGTCACGGGACGCTGCAAAATTTTGAAATTTCACGACAAATAGAGAAAGTGAAAAATGTGAAAAAGTTGCATAAAAAAAAGATGAAATTTGAGGCGAATTTGGAGTGTTTAAAGCAATCTAGCAGGCTCAGATCGAGGAATTGAAGCTTGGAACCGGTACCGTTGGAAAGAGCTCGTTTTGCGGATTCGATAGAGACCAGAATCGTTACGTTTGCGTGAGAAACAAGTGTGGAAACAATGGCAACAGCAGTGAAGAATCCGTCCAATGCGACTTTTAAGAGCAGAGAGAAGCCCCAAGAGGTGCGTAAGGCCAATATTATTGCAGCCCGTGCGGTGGCAGACGCTATTAGGACATCTCTGGGCCCCAAGGGTATGGACAAGATGATCAAAACGTCCCGTGGAGAGGTCATCATTTCTAATGATGGCCATACCATCTTGAAACAGATGGCTATTTTGCATCCAGTGGCTAAGATGTTGGTGGAAGTATCTGCGGCACAGGACGCTGAAGCTGGTGATGGTACTACTTCTGTGGTTATTCTGACGGGTGCATTGTTGGGTGCTGCTGATAGATTGCTGAATAAAGGTATTCATCCAACTATCATTGCAGAATCGTTCCAGAGAGCTGCGAAGAGAAGTGTGGAGATCCTTTTGGAGATGTCGCATCGTATCTCGTTGGACGATCGTGAAGATTTGATTCGTGCCGCAACGACTTCTCTGAGTTCCAAGATCGTTTCGCAATATTCCACTTTCCTGGCTCCATTGGCCGTAGATGCAGTGTTGAAGATTACCTCTAAGGACTCGACAACTGTGGATTTATCTGACATAAGATTGATCAAAAAAGTAGGTAGTACCATTGATGAGACTGAGATGATTGATGGTGTTGTATTGACACAAACTGCTGTAAAGACAGCTGGTGGCCCAACTAGAAAGGAAAAGGCTAAAGTTGGTTTAATCCAATTCCAAATCTCCCCACCAAAACCTGATACAGAAAATAATATTATCGTTAATGACTACAGACAGATGGATAAGATTTTGAAAGAAGAAAGAGCTTACCTTTTGAATATCTGTAAAAAAATCAAAAAGGCTAAATGTAACGTTTTATTGATACAAAAATCTATCTTAAGAGACGCTGTCAACGATTTAGCTTTACATTTCTTGTCAAAATTGGGTATCATGGTCGTCAAGGATATCGAAAGAGAAGAGATTGAATTTCTATCAAAGAGTCTGGGTTGTAAACCAATAGCAGATATCGAATTGTTCACTGAAGATAGATTAGGTACAGTTGATCTAGTTGAAGAAGTTGAAAGTGATGGATCAAAGATTGTTCAATTAACTGGTATCAAGAATGCTAACGCTAAATCAACCGTCTCTGTTATAGTTCGTGGTGCCAACAATATGATCCTAGACGAAACTGAACGTTCCCTTCATGATGCATTATGTGTTATTCGTTGTTTAGTGAAAGAAAGAGGTCTAATCGCTGGTGGTGGTGCACCAGAAATTGAAGTGTCCCGTAGATTAACGATAGAGTCTCGTGAAATGGAAGGTGTACAAGCATTCATCTGGCAAGAATTTGCACAGGCCTTAGAAGTCATTCCAACTACTTTAGCAGAAAATGCAGGTCTTAACAGCATCAAAGTCGTCACTGAATTACGTTCAAAACATGCAAACGGTGAAGTTAATAATGGTATTTCTGTAAGACGTCAAGGTACTACAAATACTTTTGATGAACATATTTTACAGCCTGTACTCGTTAGTACAAGCGCAATTACCCTAGCATCTGAATGTGTTAAATCCATTCTACGTATTGATGACATTACTTTCAGCCGTTAATTCAAACCAATCTATATAATTCATGCCTGTGCAGGAATCAATTTAACTAAGTTCAGTAGATCATGTATAATTAATCAGAATTTTGCAACGAACTCTCCAAACGAAATCTAACTGGTCCTCAAACTCTGCCACTTCTCAGAGTGGTTGTATCATTTTGAATCATCCAATTATGATTACTCTTGTTTTGCATCAAATTCTAAGAACTGGACTCATCGAAACTTGCATATTTCGATGCCAAACCTACTTAAAGAAGTCAGATTTGAACACCAAAATGGGTCTAGATTGCATCAAGCTAGTGGGCATTTTCTCGTGGGTTAAAGTATAAATACTGGCTTGTTTGGTTGTCAAAAAACTGTTTCAAACCAAAACCCACTTAGAGGTGAGCAAATTGATACAATAAAGACCAAGAGTGAATATTTAACATGAACGTACTGGTTTACAATGGTGCTGGAACTTCACCTGGCTCTGTGAAGCATACTGTGGAGACTTTACGTTACATTTTGGAACCTTATTATGCTGTGAATACGGTCAACGTTAAAGTGCTGAAAACTGAGCCATGGACATCTAAAACTGCAGCTTTGGTTTTCCCAGGAGGTGCTGATTCACATTATGTTCAAGATTGTGAACCTCTGTATGCTTCCATCAGAAGATTCATCGAGAAAGGTGGAATTTATATTGGATTTTGTGCTGGTGCATATTTTGGTACCTCAAAAGTCGAATTTGCTAAAGGTGATCCATTATTGGAGATTATTGGAGCTAGGAAACTGATATTGTTCCCAGGTGTTGCTCGAGGACCAGCTTTTAGTGGATTCAAGTACAATAGTGAAGCTGGTACTAGAGCGGTTGCATTAGAAACCAACAATGGATCTAGCTTTAGAACTTACTTCAATGGTGGACCATTATTTGTAGATGCAAAGAAGTACAGTAATGTGGAGATTCTGGCAACATATTCTGAAAAGACTGATGTCCCAGGTTTTGATTCTACATCGAATGGTTATACAACGACTAGTATTACAAACAATGATTCTATAAACGCTCATCAAGAAGAGATAACAAATGAAAAACCTGCTGCCGTGGTTTTATCTACCGTTGGTGAAGGAAAAGCTCTTTTGGTAGGCCCACATCCAGAGTTTATCCCACGTCTCTTGAAGAAATCAAAAAGTACAGCATTTCCTGTTCACTTATTGGAAACTTTAGAAGCCAATGAACACCATAGAATATCATTTATGCACTATATCTTGGGAAAAGCTGGACTTCATACCAATAATGTCAAATTGGACTATTCTGTACCTAGTTTAACGCCTACATTTGTCATTTCATCTCCTTCCAGAATCAATAATGTTAAACAGTTTGAACAAAACCTTTGTGGAGGGCAACAATCACCTTGTAATATTCAATCTGACAATGACAGTTTTGTCATCTACCGTGGTTACTCTAAAAATGTTGGAGAAGCTCAAGAGGCTCTTAACGACCAAGATTCCACTGAGATCAGTAAAGCATTCATTCTCCCAGATGATGACGAGACAATTCCACCAAAAGATTACACTCCCAACTTTGATTCAAACGCCTACTTCAATACATTGCATCCACAGTCTGAAATAGGCTCCATGTTGATGTATGGTGAGGTTGTAACTTCAACAAGTTCATTACTATTCAATAATAAATCAATTCTTAATGCAATTCCAGACAATACAACCCTATACGTTGGTAATATTCAGCTACAAGGTGCAGGAAGAGGTGGTAATACATGGGTCAATCCAAAAGGTGTCTGTGCTTCGACAGCAATTGTCTCACTACCCACAAGATCACCTACCACCAATCGTGAAGTCTCTATCGTCTTTATCCAATATTTGGCCATGTTAGCATACTCTAAAGCTATTTTGACCTACCAGCCAGGCTATGAAGACCTACCTGTACGTATTAAATGGCCCAATGACATGTACGCTCTAGATTCAAAATATTATGCAAAGAACAATATGTCTTTGCTTGGTAAAGGTGTCCACAGTCTTGCACCATTGACAGATATTGAACCAGCATATATGAAAATATCAGGACTGCTCGTTAATATTCATCTGGCAGCAAACAAATATGTTGCACTCTTAGGATGTGGTCTAAACATTGATAATAATGGTCCCACAACATCGCTAAACCATTGGGTTGATATCTTAAATGAAGAAAGATCAAAAGCTGGTTTGCATATTCTGCCTCATTTCAACCAAGAGATTCTTTTGGCCAAATACATGAATAATTTAAATGTCATCCTCAGACAATTTATTGACCATGGTATACAACCTCTACTCCCAGAATATTATTCATTATGGTTACACACAAACCAAACAGTGAGGTTAATGGATTATGGAAACACCACAGCTAAAATTACAGGTATTTCTGACGACTATGGACTTCTCGTGGCACAAGAAGTGGAAAGTAATGGTTCAAACCAATATACTGGCAGAACCTTCCAGTTACAACCAGACGGTAACACTTTTGATATATTCAGAGGATTAATCTCTAAGAAGGTCTGATGAGACCTTTTGAAAACAGTAATTTTAGATCTGGCACTTCGAGGAATCACATCCATCTTTGTACAATAAGAAGCTCTCGATATATTTGAGTCTCAAACAACTATCCTCCAATGTACAAATCAGTATTTGCTACTACAATATCATAGACTAATTTTCACTTTAATGAAATATTTGAGTTGTGTAATGTTTATTATTTATATTATGTATGACTTTGTTTTTAGTTATTTTATCTTGGATGTAATATACATGATTTGTAGATGAAATGAAAAGGTATTTGTGATTGGAAGAGATCATCAAGTTGACTTCGAACCTTGATTGTCTGTCTTTTCATTCTCATTATTTGAAGATGGAGAATATGAAGGAGATCTAGGGCTATAGTTTGGTGAAGTTGGACTGTAACTTGGTGACGTTGGACTGTAACTAGGAGATGTCGGGCTATAGCTTGGTGATGTTGGTGAGTATGATGGTGAAGTTGGAGAGTAGGATGGTGAAGTTGGAGAATAGGAAGGAGAGGTTGGAGAATATGAAGGTGAAGTTGGCGAATAAGATGGTGAGGTTGGGGAGTAGGATGGAGATGTAGGTGAATATGATGGTGAGGTTGGAGAATAAGATGGAGATGTTGGAGAATAAGATGGAGATGTAGGCGAGTATGAAGGAGATGTAGGTGAGTACGATGGGGATGTAGGTGAATATGATGGAGAGGTTGGAGAGTAGGATGGCGAAGTTGGCGAGTATGATGGTGAAGTTGGGGAATATGATGGTGATGTTGGTGAGTAGGAAGGTGATGTTGGCGAGTAAGATGGAGAAGTTGGTGAGTAAGCAGGAGAGGTTGGCGAATATGCTGGAGAGGTTGCAGAGAACCCTGGAGACGATACGGAACCGAATCCTGGAGAGCTTGGGGATTCCCCATAAGCACTAAATGGAGATGTTGCACCACCATATTCTGCACCACCATAAGCTGTGAACCCACCTGCCATTGCATCTGTCGAACCAGAGTCAACCAGTGGGGAGAACATCAATTCATCCTTAACATTTAGTTCAGCATTCACTAATCCAGCATCACTACTGTATGGGGTAGCACCACCTTCTTGACCATCTGGTACTTCGGTACCCTTCTGTTCTGGCATATACTTCACCAGCGATTCTTCATCTATCATAACATCAAATGCACCAGTACCAATTGGTGCCATTTGACCCAATATAACATTCTCAGAAACACCACGACAGTCATCCATTTCAGCAGACGCACCTGCTTCGAATAGAATTTCAACGGTTTCTTCGAAAGAGCATCTCATCAATGCACCAGTGTTCGATCTGTTGAAACCATGACGTGTAACAGAGGTCAAACCACCTTGACTAGTCATAACATCGACTAATAATGCCATATGACGGTAGTTAACATAAGAACCATCGGAGGCAATAACATTGAAAACTTCCCTATAAAGCGCAGCACGACCGGCTTCAATACCCAAGACTTCCATGATATCAATAAAGGAGTTTGTGTAAATTCTAGATGCATCAACACCAGGAACAGTCATAACTTCCATTAAGTTGACACCATCTGTTTCTAGAACCCACTCGGGAACCTTTTCATAGGCACCTGATGGACCTGGCATCTTACGGTCGTATTTCATCATAACAACACGCTCGATATTTTCAACACCTCTCAAGGTAATATTTTCCAACATGGTATTTTCAATTTTCTTCAACATATGATCTTCCTCTGCTTCAGTTTCAGCATCCATAGATTTTGGACGAACAACACGGCAACGGATAATCAGTTTTTCTGCGTTATCTTCAGACCAAATGACGAATAAATCATTTCTGAATGTCTCTCTAATCTTTTCACCAACTTGACCCATAGTCAGATCTTTATCGTTCATAGCAGCACGATCCAGTTCAAGACGTAACAACCATGGGGACTGTTGATCTAATGACTTTTCTGTTTCTTCATCCATCAAAGAGAAGTGTAATTGCATAATTTCTTCATCTTCTGCAATGACGGTAGTACGAGGATCTGGATCATAATAAATCTCAGAAGCCACGGTAACACTCTTCAAGGTTGTATGTTCGATAGCAGATCTGATAACTTTTGCCTTCTCTTGGTCTGCTGCATATTCAGGATCCAAATAAGCAGTCAATGATGGAGTCTTCATATTCTTAGCAACGTTTAAAATTTCCTTTAAACGAGGCACACCCGACGTAACTTTCTTAGATGCCACACCGGCAAAATGGAAAGTATTCAAGGTCATTTGCGTAGCAGGTTCACCAATAGATTGGGCTGCTAAAACACCAACCATTTCACCAGGATGAACAACAGAACGTAAGAATTGAGCTTCGATATTATTGACAACCCAATGGAACGCTTGTTTGTTAAGCTTAAATTCTTGTAGAACTCTACGTGTGGCAAGACGAGAACGGAGCAAACAGCAAAACAATGTAATTGCATCACTTTGTGCTTGTTGTATAATCTCACTCTTACCTCTTAGAACCAATAGTTTCTCTTGTAATTCTTGAACACTATGGATAATTTCAGGAATAGTTAAATCAGATGGTTTTGTAACATCGATTCTGAATGTCTGTTGGGCATTCTGAATGATACGTCTAATGTTGACTGGTAATGGCCAGCTTGGTTCACCGTCGACAAACACCTGTCTTAGGAATTTACGATCTTGTACCAGCTGCTTGTATTCGTCGTCCAAGATATTCTGTATTTTCAAATCACCGTTTATTTCGGCACCAGATTCTAGCAATGCTGGATCCAGGGCATTGGTTGGATTTAAGACATCAATACGGTATCTCTTTTCAAATGCTGCATCAGAACCACCAATGGTGTCAATGGATTGTTTCTCAATATGGCCTGCATCAATACCATCTTCACCATATACGAACTGAATGACATTACCTAGAGAATTTCTTGTGGTACTATCGTAATGAACCATAATATCTTCTAGAGCTTTAACCAAACGACGTTGAATATAACCAGTTTCAGCAGTCTTAACAGCTGTATCAATCAGACCTTCACGACCACCCATAGCGTGAAAGAAAAATTCTTGTGGAGTTAAACCTCTCAAATATGAATTTTCAACAAAACCTTTAGATTCTGGAGAATAATCATCCTTTGAGAAATGTGGTAATGTACGATCTGTGAAACCGAATGCAATACGTTTACCTTCAACAGATTGTTGACCGACACAAGCGGACATTTGTGCAATATTAATAAAGGAACCTTTAGAACCTGCACTTACCATCTGTTTAACATTATTGGTATCATTTAAGTTAACTTCAGCCAGACGACCAGCTTTATCTCTTGCTTCGTTCAGATAACGAACAACATTATCTTCAAAAGATTCACGTAAAGTCATACCATGCTTTGCGGTTAACAAATTAGCTTGAGCTTCTTTAGTGACTGCTTCTACTTTCTTTTTGGCATCTGCAATGGTTTCAGTAATTTCTCTCATGGTTTCACCATCAGCGATGGTATCACCGATACCTGTAGAGAACCCATTATGTAAGAACCAGTAATTTGTAACTTTTTGTATATTACCAAATAGATTTGCGCAAACTTGTGGACCCTTTTCTCTAGTGACCACATGAATCAAACCACCACTTGATGAACCTACAGTCTTTTTATCAACTACACCAAAAATGATTTGACCATCGGTAATTAACATACCGTTATCCTTAGGTGATAAGAAAGTAGTACCTTCATCAAATCTTTGCAAGTGAATACCCTTTGGAATGGCAATTGAAAGAATTTGTTTACCAGACCAAAGTGGTTTTGGTTTTAATATAGCTGGAATTGGTATGACACCATCCCAATCTGGGACCCAATAAAGCATATTTAAAACTTGATCAAATTCGATAAAATTGTCTCGTAGAGTTAATTTTCTGATACCACATAAAGTATCTTGAACGATACCCATACAAGGTTTATTAGATTGAGGAGAAACAATTTGTTGAGGTACAGCACATAATTGTGATAATTCAGCTCTTGTTTCTTCAGATTGTGGAACATGTAAATTCATTTCATCACCATCAAAATCTGCATTATATGGAGAAGTAACGGAAAGATTTAATCTAAAAGTTGAGAATGGCATAACTTTAACTCTATGAGCCATCATTGACATTTTATGTAAAGAAGGTTGACGATTGAAAAGGACAGGATCATTATCCATAATATGACGTTCAACTTTCCAACCATATTGTAATTGAATATCACCTGCTCTTTTACTATACCTTAAATCGATACGATCACCATTATCACGAATAACATATTTTGCACCAGGATGTTCATTTGGACCATTACGAACTAAATGTGTTAAACGATCAATATTATAAGGAGTAACAACTTCAGGATAAGTTAAAGTTTTAGCAATTGATTTTGGTACACCAACTTGATCTAATTCAAGATTTGGATCACCTGAAATAACTGTTCTTGCTGAGAAATCAACACGTTTACCCATTAAATTACCTCTAATACGACCTTCTTTACCCTTTAAACGAGCACGTATAGATTTAACTGGACGACCAGATTTTTGTAAAGCTTGTGGTTGACCAGCTATATCATTATCCATATAAGTTGCAACATGAAATTGTAATAAACTTTCAGCTTCTTCGATGGCATGATGAGGAGCACCATTATGTTCTAAAGTTTCTAAACTAATATTTGCCTTTAATATATCAGCTAATTTAAAAGTTAAATCATCTTCACCTCTTTGAGATTCATTAAATGAAATTGATGGACGAACAGGTGGTGGTGGTACTGGTAAAACTGTTAAAAACATCCATTCAGGTCTTGCAAATTCTTCATTAAACCCCAAATTAGTTGAATCTTCAGGTGAAATATGTTTAAAAATATTTAAAATTTCTTCTGTACTTAAAACTCTTTGTTCTGGTTCATCACCTTCACCTGAATTTTTTTCCTTTTTCCAACTCCCAACTAATTTAAGACCATCTTTACGAACGGTTGGTTGAGCATTACCACAACCACCTCTTGAAATCAATTTTGTTGGATCATCTTCTGATGGTACATCAGTTTCACAAATCATTTTGGTTTTACATAGGGTCCAAATTGCGTTAAATCTTTTTTTAGAGTCTTTTATCTTCAATGCTTGTCTCATTTGTTCATTATGTTCATCTAATAGTAATTTACCACAATGCATACATATACATTCACAAACTTTTTTAATTTTCGAGATGAACCCAATATGGAAAACAGGTTTTGCGAGATCTATATGACCAAAATGGCCAGGACATTCATTCATACTCTCTTGACAAGTTTGACATTTCAAATTACGGTCGATGGAACCTAATCTTGGATCGTTTAGACCACCAATTTTAGCTCTGGTTTGAGTTTCGTCCATCGTTTCAGGGAATCTGATTTTAGCTACACTGATAGCACGGACTTCTTCTGGTGAGAAGAGACCGAATTGAACTTCTTTGATCGTTCTCAATGGAGCACTGGAATACTGTTGACCGACCATTTTTGATGAATACTTTTGTGAATACTTTTGTGAATATTTTTATGAATATTTTTGAATATTTTTGAATTTTAATATATTATAGTACAATTTGAGCTTGAAACACGTATGGAGAGTGGGAATCGATGGAAATGCGTATGTAAATACGTATGGAGATGGAGGAAACTAACACAGACGAAGGGAAACTATCACAAAGCAGAAAGCTGATAACGGTTGACGGACCACACAACAAGGGTTAAAAACGACGCTGGAAAAGACGGGAACCCTGGTGAATGTGCTGCTCGGTCTCTTGCAACGTAACAGCCTTGCCTGTGTGAACTGGCTAAACAGAGCTGGGCGTCTAAAATGTGGCTTCCTAGCCTGAAATTTCGTTGTTTCTTCAGTGGGAATTTCAATTTGTTTTGCCACCAAATTTGATGCCGCGCCGTCAACGGTGATCTGGCCGGGCGGGTAACCTCGATCTTTCAATATTAAACATACTATAATATACTATAATATACTATTAACTATTAACTAATAACTATTAACTATTTACTATTAAGTACTAACTATTAAGTACCAACTATTAAGAATTAGAGTATTAACTATTAGAATATTAACTATTAGACTATAATATATTATACTATTAACTATAATATACTTTAAATTAGTAGACTGTAATATACTATAATATACCATAATGGAGTATTAACTATTAAGTACTAGTCAGTATACTATAATGTACTATACTATAATGTACTATACTATACTATACTATACTATACTATACTATACTATACTATACTATATTGTGCTATTAGCTAGTAGACTATTAATTAGTAGACTCTTGACAGTAAATTAATAACTAACATGATAACATAAAAACTAGTAGATTATTAACTTTTACATATTAACTAGTAGACTAGTAGATTATACACTATTAACTATAAAGCATCTATTATTATTAGCTATAAATTTTTTAGAAACTACAACACGTTATATTATAATGAACTATCAACTATTAACATAACACTATTATAAACTTCGATTATTAGAACTATCATTTGTGCATGTAAGAACGACGCTATAAACATGTATATACAAGATCTTGCAGTGCTATTCGTCATTCGAAGTGTCTTGCGATAACTCGTCGTTCAACTCGTTCGAATCGTTGTAATCAAGGTCTTCTTCTCCACTCTCTTGCCATATACTGTACTCATCGCCGTACTTCTGGTCGTCGTCCACGTCAATAATATCCTTCAAAGTGCTCACATATCGTGTTGGTCGCTGTGATGCATTATCATTGGCGTTCAATTGCGTTATATGGCCATTATCTTCGATTATCTGCATGCTTTGCAGGTCTATCACATCACCTTGGTCCGCTACGTTCTCGTATTTGTGTATGATATCCTGCCATACCCGTTTCATGTTTGAGTCAGCTCGTTTGTGCCTCTCCATCACTTCTTCGTCTGTCAGTTTCGGTATTGGCAGGTTCTCCTTCGACTTGATGTACGTTATATTGGTGTGGTGTTTCGTGTTGTAGTTACGTTTCTTTGGTTTCATCTTCTTTGACAGCAACGATCTCAATCGTTCGTCGTTCAATGTGGGACTGGATATTTCAGGTACTCTAAGTTCTTTCCTCTCTGCATGCTTCGACTCATTGAGCATCTGTTTGAATGCTCCATGCAACAATTTCAACGAATTCTTTCTATGTTTTTTACCCATTTGCTCTAGTCTATTCTCTACTCTAGTCTCTACTCTTGTCTCTACTCTTGTGTCTACTCTTGTGTCTCTTGTTCTTTTACAGTTTCAGTCCAGTTCTTTGTCGTGAATTCACTTTCACTTGGCTTTATATCACTTCTATCAACAGTGGTAACTCTTCTCAGGTTACCCATCGATTGCCAGCATTTTCTAAAATTTTCCATCTCAACCATGCATTTCCTCCAGTCGTTCGTTTCTGCATGGCACAGTTGCAATGCCAGATTCTCAACATAGCAGCCCGTATCGTTGATTCTGACGTCCCACTTGTCCTTGTCGTCGTCTTCCATCACCTCTTGGTACTGTTCCAATGCCTCTTGATAATATTTACTTTCTGTCATTATGCTTACACAATTGAACTTACAATTACAATTGAACTTACACAATTGAACTTACAATTTGAACTTATACTTTCAAGATATCAAAGATACTTAGATACATAAATTACTGTGCTTATATACTTGTCAGGAGTAGACGTGTTACAGTTTACGTTTTGTTCTTTGGTCCACTCTGCTTTCAAACATCAAGAGAGCTGGTTGTCCTCACATGAAGCTACAAAGAACAAAGTATAAATTACAAAATGCAAAATGCAAATTACAATTACTTATGAGTCCACATACAAACCTCAATTGATGCATCCACTAGACATTACTGATTAATATTTTATGGTATTTGTGACGCCAGCTCAAATGGCCCAAAATTGTCCAAAATGGACCGTTTTTTCTGCTCCAAACTGCGGTGACACCACATAAATCACATTCACCACTGCTAGTACACACGCTGGCCAACCAAACTGCTCTTACTGGCACTTTTATCTGTGCTTTTGGTCCATTTAACTGCTTATTACTGTCGCCCAGCCGTTACCCGGGCCGCCAGATCTCACTGAACAAACTTGTTGACAGCTCTGAACACAACACCAAACGACCAACAACGCCAATTGCGACCGACATTCGACGTTTATCTGGTTGTTGCGGCCTTCTAAGGTACTTCTGCTTGTGCTCAATCGATTCTGCGTGTTTGGTTTGCCCTTGTACGCTGGATAAGGGCTCAATCGACTGGCAAAACCGTGTTTTGGGGACCTCAAATTTTTCATTGCAAGAAAATTCATATATCTGTCAGGAACGGTCGTATATCTGTCGATTGACATAATAGAAGTTCTTCTCGCACCTCGATTTTATTAGTTTCGTCTGAATAGGTGTTGAATCAATTTTGGTATGGTTAAATTGGCTGAATACAAGAGAACTGCATCCTTTGCTTGGTCCAAGAGCAGGATCCCTGTCCTGGCTACAGGTACCGCATCAGGTACGGTCGATGCAGACTTCTCCACTGATTCTACTCTTGAATTATGGTCTCTTTTGTCCGCGGACAAATTGAACCCTGTTACTTCCATCACAGCAGATGCTAAATTCAACGATATGGATTGGTCGTTGGATAACAAGTATATTGCAGGTGGTTTGGACAATGGTATCGTGGAATTGTACGAGACCAATGCTAAGGACTCGTTGAAATCTGTGGCTAAATTGGCTAAACATGAAACTGCTGTCACTACAGTTAGATTCAATGCTAAACAAGAGAATGTATTGGCTTCAGGTGCTAAAAATGGTGAAATTTACATTTGGGATTTGAATAAGTGTATCGATGACTCTACAAATAGTTATTCTCCATTGACCCCAGGTATGGCAATGACTCCAGTGGAAGAAATTTCTTCTTTAGCTTGGAATCAATCTCTTTCTCATGTTTTTGCTTCTGCTGGTAATACCAGTTATGCATCAATTTGGGATTTGAAAGCGAAAAAGGAAGTCATTCATCTAAGTTATACTTCTCCTGCTTCATCTCTAAAACCTCAATTATCTGTTGTTGAATGGCATCCAGAAAATTCAACTAGAGTAGCAACTGCTTCTAATAGTGATAATGAACCAATCATCTTGATTTGGGATTTGAGAAATGCTAATACACCATTGGAAATTTTACAAAATGGTAATTCTAAGGGTATCCTTTCTTTGGATTGGTGTAAACAGGACTCAGGTTTGTTACTTTCTTCCGGTAGAGATAATACCGTTGTTTTATGGAACCCTGAAGAAGGTAAAGAATTAACTCAATTCCCTGCAAGAGCAAATTGGTGTTTTAAGACTAAATTCGCTCCAGAAGCTCCTGATTTATTCGCTTGTGCATCATTTGATGGTAAAGTTGAAATTCAAACTTTACAAAATATAGAAAATACTCTTGATCAAGAAGAATCTGCCTTCAAACAAAAGGAATCAGAAACAGATTTTTGGAATAATGTCGGTTCAGAACAATCAAATGAAAAACCAACTGTTTTCGAAATTCAAGCTCCAAATTGGTACGGTAATAAATCACCTGCTGCTCAATGGGCATTTGGTGGTAAATTATTAAAAATTTCAAATGATGGTAAAAATATATCTATCACTAGACCACAATTACCTGGTTTATCCAAAAATGATGTATTGGATGAAGCACTAAAGACCAAAAATTTCACTTCAATCATTAATCAAAGACTAACAAAAACTATTGATGATACAAATGAAGAAGATTGGAATATGTTGGAAAAATTATCAGTTGATGGTAAAGATGATTTCTTGAAAGAAGCTTTCTCATTCGATGATGAAGAAGATGAAGATGATGCAAAGAATAAAGAAAAGAAAGAAATGGAAGAAGGTGAAGAATTTTTCTCTCAAGTTGAATCTAAATATCAACCATCTGGTGACTTTAAACTTGATCGTGATATTGATCAAGAAATCGCTAGATCTTTGCTTAAGAATAAAACCAAATCTGCTGCATTAGTTAGTCTGAAAAATAATATGTTAATGGAAGCATTAGTGATCGCTATGGACAGTAATGATGAAGCTTTGAAAAAATCTGTTAAAGATGCATATTTCAGTGAATTTGGCAAAGAAAAACCATTCTCTAGATTCTTATACTCAACTTCACAAAATGATGTCACTGATCTAATTGAAAATATGGATATCTCACAATGGAAATACATTGCCAAGGCTATTTTTACCTTTCACAATGATGACACATTAAAGTGTAACGAATTGTTAATTCAATTGGGTGATAGACTTTTGAAATCTGGTAATCGTCAAGATGCAATCATCTTATATTTAGCTGCCAATTCTATTGATAAAATTGCATCCATTTGGGTTAAGGAATTTGCTACTTTGGAAGGTAAAATCAAAAAGAACAAGGATACCATGTATGAAGCTCATACAGAAACTCTTTCTGAATTTGTTGAGAGATTCACAGTTTTCGCTAGCTTTGTTGGTGCTGATTCTCAAATTACTAACGAAGATTTGATTTCTAAATTCATGGAATTTGTTAATATCACATCTGCTAGCGGTAACTTTGATTTGGCTTATACATTTTTGGAAACTTTACCAGGTAGTAATGAAGAAGTTGCTACTGAAAAGGAACGTGTTCTTTTAGCTTCAGGTAAGGCTTCTACTACTACGTCCAATAAAAAGACTACGTCAGGATTCGCAGCCAAAACACCTATTTCTACACCAAGTATGAACAATGGTCCTCTAAAGAGCAATTATACTTTACCTGTAAACCCACTAATTCATTCTTACAATCCACCACCTAACACTTTGACACCAACTCAATCTCAACCTCAATTATTCCAAGGTACCAAACCAAACCTAACAAGAATGTCTTCTGCAGTGAAAACTAACCCATACAGTCCAATAGCTCCTGCAGTTCCTATGGCCTCTGGTTCCAAGAAGTATGCTCCAATTGTTAGCAACACACCAATTACACCTTCTCCACAACCAAAGGTTGGATCCGCAGTAGTTGGTATGGTCCCAGTTCCAAACTTTATCAACAATCCACTTGGTGATCAATCTGCTTCTCTACCGCCACCACCTATCAAAGCTGGTGCATCTGGTCAAACTCCACATCTGAACAGAAAGGCTAATAATGGTTGGAACGATCTACCATTAGGTGTTAAGAATTCTCAGACGAAACCAGCCCGTGCTAAGGCTGTTTCTGTTCAACCATCGGCTTCTGCAAGTCCAGTTACTGGTGTATATGGTAGCAATCAACCTGCTCCACCACCTGCATCAAGAAATGCATCTAATTCTGCCTTTTCCTTCCCACCACCAGCTAAGGCATCTAGAAAGGCTTCTGTAGTTGCTGCTTCTTATGCACCACAAGCCAATGTTCCAGTGCCATCCCCACCAACCCAGTCATATGCGTCGTCTGATGCATCTGGTACTACTACTCCTAACCCATACGCTGCCAATGCTATCCCAGCTGCCGTGCCAGTAGCTATGCCAACTGCTATTCCTGCAGCTAACCCATATGCTCCATCTGCAGTCCCAGCTTCTGCAGCAGTACCAGCAGCAGCACCTGCTTACAACCCATATGCTCCTTCAGTCACACCTCCATTACCTACAAACCCATATGCCACTCCATCTGCTCCATCTGCTCCACCACAAAGGAACCAAGCACCTTTAGCACCACCTCCAATCAATTCAAGAAAGAAAGCTGCCAAGGCTGCTACACAACCCACTGCTGACATCGGTGCCCCACCTCTGTCCTCCACGGCAGCTGCAGGAGCTCTATCCAGTGCTACCAACGCTCCTCCAACCTCAGGTCCAGGCAGTGTCAAGTCCAACGGAACATCCTCCATTTTACAAGAGCTAACAGAGGAAGAGCAAGCTATTGTTCAATTCTTCACAGAGGAAATGAAACGTGTCTCACCACTGATCCCACAGGAATACTCCAAGCAACTGAAGGACTGTAAGAAGAGATTGAGCATTCTGTTTGGCCACTTGAAGAACCACGATCTGTTGACAGAGCAGACTGTCGCCAAACTGACAAACATCACCCACCTGTTGAAAGACGGCCAATACGCACAAGCAATGGATTCCTACGTCGACATCGCCACGAACCACGCCCACGAAGCTGGCAACTGGCTGACCGGTGTCAAGAGACTGATCGGCATCGCAGAGGCTACCGCCAACTGAGCCCACAGCACCACCATCTCTCTTCTCCAGGAAATTTTATTTTATTCCTCCAGGAAAAATTATTTTTTTTCTTCCTGTAGAAATGTAGAATTTACAAATGTATATAATTCGCAAGATTTTGAACTTTTACCTCCAGATTAATTGTCTCACAGGCTGCGTCCACTGCCACTAATAATATTCTCCTCTGGCCAAGTGAACTTGTCTTGTCTTTTATGTAGTCTTCACCATTGTGCCAGATCTCATTCTCACAATGGCTGAATCTGCCAGGCGCGGCGTTACCATCTCCAGATTTAGTTAATTTGAAGAATTCCAGTCAGATGGAGAATTTGAAGATGGGGGATCTTGAAGAGAATTCCAGACTGTTTGGAGTGGTAACGGTGGCTAGAAAAGCGTATAGGATTGTTCTGCTGGTGTGGTTTATTATCTGGCAATTTGAACGGCTCCAAAAGGTGTACTGAGTGCTGAGAAATACTGCTTTTGTTGGCTTTCAGAGAGTTTTTACATTCTTCGTGTACGAGTCGAAGATTTGTTTCCCAAGTGTTGAGGTCCATTGTCCAGGCTATGGTATAAGATCCTGCTCGGTTCTGATCTGATCTCAATGAGTATACTACGGTTGCTGAGGAGCAAGAGAAGCAAGAGGCGAAAAGATTTCGAATCTGCATTACCAGACGGTGAACCTGTCGCTGGAACAGAGGATCCTAGCAAAAAGGATGGTCCCATAACGAACAACGAGTCCAATCGATGTTCCTTTGACGAATCTGTGCTGTCTGATGATACCCGTTCTTTGACTATAGAACAAGATTTAACGCATCGAAATGTTTCCACAGCTGATGGCTGGGACAAAGAGAGCAGCCTAGTTGCTGATTACGACGTTGGATTGACATCTCTGCCCAATGATTCTAAATCTCTCATTACCTTGGAACCATTTGCCAATAATCCGCCTCAGAAACAGTCTGTTGTTATGGCTATAATGGTTGGTGCATTCGTTACGATGGGTGGATTCCTCTTTGGTTACGATACAGGTTTGATTAATGGTGTATTGGAGATGCCGTATGTCGTGGCTCATGTTGCACCCAATAAATTATTCTTCACACCAACTCAAAAATCTGTTCTGGTGTCTTTCTTGTCGTTAGGAACTTTCCTTGGTGCTTTGATAACACCATATTTTGCAGATATATACGGTAGAAAGACCGCTATCATTTTGAGTACTGCTGTTATTTTTTTCTTGGGGAACTCGTTGCAGGTTGGATTACATGATATTGGATTATTTGTCGCGGGTCGTTTTATATCAGGTGTTGCCATTGGTATGATATCTGCTGTGGTCCCATTGTATCAAGCAGAAGCAGCTCCTAAAAATTTGAGAGGTACCATTATTTCAATGTATCAATGGGCTATTACATGGGGGCTTTTAGTGGCTAGTGCAGTTTCTCAAGGTACTAAACATATTGATAGCCCATCTTCATACAGAATACCTATAGGATTACAATATGTCTGGGCGGCATTCTTAGCTGGCGGTATGGTATTCCTGCCAGAAAGTCCACGTTATTTCATCCTGAGAGATAAACTGGATGAAGCTGCAAAATCTTTGTCATTTTTAAGAGGAGTTCCTGTTCATGATAGTGGACTATTAGAAGAACTGGTTGAAATAAAAGCTAACCATGATTATGAGACTGCTGTTGGTTCGAGTGCTCTTATAGATTGCTTTAGAAATGCTCCTACTCGACCAAAACAACAATTAAGAATGTTCACAGGTTTATGCTTGCAAGCATTTCAACAGTTTGCTGGTATCAATTTTGTTTTTTACTATGGAATTTCATTTTTTGAGAAAACAACTCTCAATAATAGCTATATGATGTCTTTTATCACTTATGGTGTTAACGTTTTCTTCAATATACCAGGATTGATATTGATTGAATACATAGGTCGTCGTGATCTTTTACTATCAGGTGGAATTTTTATGACTATCTCAAATTTCATTGTTGGTGGAGTTGGTTGTATGTCAGATACCAGAATAGCAAGCAAAGTCCTATTTTCTTTTATATGCGTATTTGTTGCATCATACAGCTCCACATGGGGTGGTACTGTTTGGGTCATATCAGCAGAATTGTATCCATTAGGTGTTAGATCAAAAGCATCTGCAATGTGTGCAGCTGCCAATTGGTTAGCAAATTTCGTTTGTGCATTTATCACACCATATATCACAGAAAGACAAACTGATCACAATACGATTGGTTACAGTATATTTTTCGTTTGGGGTAGTTGTACTGCTGTGGCTACAATTTTGACTTATTTCACCGTTTACGAAACAAGTGGATTAACTCTGGAGGGAGTCAATGAGCTGTATAAAAGATGCCCTAATAGTCTTGAATCCAAAAAATGGAATAGAATACTCAGAGAGAAAGGGTACGATTCGTATGTGGAACAACAAGTGACAGATGAGGAATCTATTGACGCCAAGTCTTTCAAAAAGAATGAAAAATCTTCAGGAGATAACATTAAATTAAAGAACAAATCCTATCAAGGCTCAAGAACACAAGAGAAAGTTACGTCAAGTGAAGGAAAATCTAACGTACCCGATGCTACTGCATCTGATCTGGTATCCGATGCAACTTCGAGTAAAGCTAATATATCTTCTCTAGATGATTCACAGTTTGCAGACATTTTGAATAAAAGCGGTAATATGACATCTGGAATACCCAATGAATATTTCAACAATATTTTCGATGCAGTTCCACCACCACAACCTGCATTACTTGCGGTAGAACAATCAGTTTTCTCAAATGTTGGTACGAACAGCAGCAGCATTCCGGGTTCATTATCTGATAATAATGCATACACTTCTTCGACTAATACTATGAATCCAAGCTCTCAAAAGGGTAGTGACACCAAACATGATTTCAGCATACCCTTTACTGATATATTGAATGCCACAGTTGCTGAAGAAGCCGCAAGAAAACATGTAGATCTAGGAAATGGGTTCTCCATCAACAGGCATGCATCTGGTCTGCCTTCATTACCGTCAGACTCTGATTCGGAGGGACTCGAAGATGGATCTGTTCATGCTGGCAGCGAAGACTTTCACAGAAGCGACGTCAATGAATACATGGCACAATTAATGGACAATTTCTCGTATGGCAGTGGCGCTACTAGCAATACCAACAATGAAGGCTCGTAAACACTAAGATAGGATATCACAAATAAAACAATCCACTTCCATCTTTTTTTGGGCGACACATACTGACACATTTTTAATATTCATCACCAGTCGCGTACATGATCGCAGCTACAGAATTTTACAACTACACAGGAACACAATCACAAGAACACATTACAAGAACACAATCTCAAGAGCACAATTACAATCACAATCCTATTCGTCGTAGACATATTCCTTCTTATACACAGACAAGACTTGAATTACTGACACCTTTTCATATATTTTTTCATGCCGGACACAACCAAGACCCTCTCGATCAAAGACACTCAAAATATGCTGGCAATATAATACAAAATTCTGCAAATATTAACAACCTACTCCTGTGAAACTGGCTCCCATCATTGACGTTTTGGCCTTACGGTCTACTTTAAAGCGTCCTTCTCGTAGTTTGGCGATGAGAAGTGAACAAAGCATCCATTGTAGGCCGAAGACACGCATAATGAGTGAAAAAAAAACACAGTAAGCCATAAGTGAAAAATGGAGAATGTAGGGTTTTAAGGTACAATCTGCGGGCAAATATATGGTCTTTCTGTGTTGAAAATAGGCTGTTGGTGTATTAAGTGGATATTAAGTTTTTTCAGAGCTTCAAATTGCAGTTCGAACGAGGTTTCCACGATGACAGAGACCAGAGTTATAGAACAGCCAGTTGATACAGCGTTCGAGGACAAGATGAATCTGCTTGACGACAGAACAGACAGTGAAGGGTCCACATTGGTTGCTCGAGAAGGTTCAGACCGTAGCGATGAGATGGCGGAGTCCAACGTACTTTTACATGGTGATATTGGCACTCTAGGCGAAATCCATGAGCTGAAGAACTGGAATAAGCCGTGTGGCAAGCTTGAGTACGGGATGCTATGTGCCTTTTTAATGGTACTCTCAGCGATTTTCATGGTGCTGAGATGTATTCAGTACTGTCGGAATAGGCTGAGATTAAAGATCAATGCTATACTGAACAATCATTCTCTTACAGCCCATACAATAAAACAGGACACTAAGAAATTGAGTAAAAAACCAGAAAAATTAGCAGCTATACTGAATAGGAAAGAAATTGGTGAGATAAATGGTGGTATCAAGGGATTAATCAATGATGCTAGTGAGTTAGCATGTTGGACAATTTCTGCCGGTATACCACAACTTATACTATATGATTACCATTGCGTATTAAAATATAACGTACATGAATTACGAGAAGAGATTCGTAACAAACTAGCCAACTATTTTGGTTTGGACAAAGTACCTAAATTTGGTATAATGATCCCACACAACAATTCATACTATTTCAGCGAAGATGAGACGGAAGGTACCAACCGCAGTACCAGCGTATCACTAAAGATTATTTTATTGTCATTGGACGATGGTAAACAGACTATAGTAGATTTGACGAAAACGATGCACCAACTATACAAATCACATGAACTTAAACTTACAGATATAACTGTTGAATTGGTCCAAAATGAATTACATCAATTAGTTGGACCTGAACCTGACCTGTTACTTTATTTCGGTCCAGTTCTAGATTTTCAAGGATATCCACCATGGCACACAAGGCTTACAGAATTCTACTGGGAGACAGATAATGATCAAGTAACATACACAGTGTTCAAGAATGGACTTAAAAAATTCGCTCAGTGTAAGATGAACGTGGGAAGGTGAGTTGTGTGAGACATACTAATTTTTCAATACCAACTTAAATATTCAATGACAACTAAACCTAGACCTCAAAGATACACAATACAATGGGAAGTCGGTCACTCTGCCGTGACGTCTGCCAACTTGCATAAATACATACAACTATATAAAAAATACACCGGCATAATAGATATATAAAACTGCTCAATCATTTTATGCAAAACAAGTCGAGGGACGTCAAGTCGAGGGACGTCAAGTCGAGGGACGTCAAGTCGAGGCACATCAAGTTGAAGTACGCCAACTTGACGGGCAATTCAATGTTTAAAACATGGTAAATTCACCATTTTTTTGGCTGGAAAAAACAGCAGTAATATTTGAATCTACATACGCATATTAAAGCAACAGAACACACAATTTATGCTTGCTGTGACGTGAATTAAGTGTGTCCAATGGGTATTTGATTATATAGGCTGAGTGACAGGTCGCGAAGTACGAAGCCGGTTCTTAGAAATGATAGACGTTTCATCTTTGCCAGTAAACAACAACGAATACAACTTTTTTGATGAAAAATTGGATCAAACAGTCTTTGGGCCTGTGATAACGCCATTTTGATTTAAATCTGCTTGTTCAGAGATAAAAACCATCTCTAGTTGATTATTCACGCAGAATAGTGCTTCATTAGAGAACACAACAAACCAAAAACCAAAAAAAAAAAAAATATTAATAGATAGAGATGGGTTTGTACGCTTCAAAGCTGTTTAGCAACCTTTTTGGTAACAAGGAGATGCGTATCCTTATGGTTGGTTTGGATGGTGCCGGTAAGACTACAGTTCTTTATAAATTGAAGCTTGGTGAAGTTATCACGACAATTCCAACGATTGGTTTCAATGTTGAAACTGTGCAATATAAGAACATTTCATTCACAGTTTGGGATGTTGGTGGACAAGATAGAATCAGATCTTTATGGAGACATTATTACAGAAACACCGAAGGTGTTATTTTTGTAGTTGATTCTAACGATAGATCACGTATTGGTGAAGCTAGAGAAGTCATGCAAAGAATGTTGAATGAAGATGAATTGAGAAATGCCGTTTGGTTAGTCTTTGCTAACAAACAAGATTTACCAGAAGCCATGTCTGCAGCAGAAATCACAGAAAAACTAGGTTTACACTCCATCAGAAACCGTCCATGGTTCATTCAAGCAACCTGTGCCACATCTGGTGAAGGTTTGTACGAAGGTCTTGAATGGTTATCGAACTCGTTGAAGAACCAAGGTGGTAATTAAAGATAGACACATGTATCCCTCCAACCATCTTTTTTTCTTTTTTTGATTCCTCTTCAACGTACACATATAAAAGGCTTTTACCAAAAAAAAAACATAAAACATTCATTTTCTACACTAGCTAAGTTAAGCATCAAATTATGTATTCACTCCCCCCTCCTGAATGACACGATTTGTCGCCATTATTGCTGTTTGACTCCTTTGATAGAACCTATTTTGCATCAGACCAAAATATCACATTTTTTTATATTCAGAAAATAGTACTTTCAAGGGACGAATAAAGTAACAGTATAGAACAACGATATATAGAAGAAAAGAGACAATCTCACCAGCGGGAAGTTACGTGAACTACAGAGTATCGAGCACTTTCAATCGCTTAAATCTGTCTCAACGTCACACCGTATCTGCTGGGTTTGCCTTCCTATCACATTATATACGTATCTCGATACACAACAAAAGGGCTGCATGCAGGTGTGTGCACCCATACGATTAAGCTAGTATGGTAACTCGAGTATGACAACTCGAATTTGGATTTATGCAAGAGTAATAGTTATTTATTATTAATATTATTATTTTTATTATTTGTGACGCGCGACAGCGGCCTGGCGCGGGAAAGCAGACTGTCCGCCTGGACACCTACCGCTCCAGGCAGACCCGCCTAACTTCTAGGCAGCCCGGCCTAACTTCCAGGCAGGGCGACGCGAGATTCTAGAAGGAGTGAAAAATTCTTAGGCCGAGTGAAAAATTTCCAGGTGGAACGACGGCTCCTTCTAGACGGCCCTTCTAGCGGGCTCGCTCCAGGCAGGCCCTGCCTGGACGGCCTGCCTGGAGCGCCGGATCTCCAGAAGGACGCCGTGCTGGCCGCCCGATGGGCTCTGCCTGGAGCGCTCTCTCCAGACAGGAAGAGTGCCAAATTCTGCCGTGGGCAGCCTGATGAGGCTACAGTAGGAGGGTTTTTCAAGTATTACCATCTTTGAAAATGCCACATTTTTACATAGTATTTGTTGGTTAAAAGTGCTTTGTTTCAGCAAGTGGAGGTACAGTAAGACAAGCATTCGAAATGGTATGTAGACGAGGTGTTGAAATTCAAATTTGGTGGCTGCATATTGCTGGACGTGGGAGAAAATAGTGGTCAAAACGAGCTCTAAAAATATATCAAAAATCACAGATGAAGTTCAATTTATGTCAAAATTCATGAACTCAGATCCGTTCATCCAAATTTAAAATTTACCAGGGCGATTCTATGTATTTTAATGATCCAAATTTAAGTGAGTAGCGGTCCAGGCACAGTGAATACACCAAAAAATTGATGGAAAATGATTTATATCAAAAAAACAAATATACTAACAAATTTTACGATAATTGCTTTTGCAATTTATTATTAACATGTTTTACAGGCCGGTATTAAAACTTACGAATTAAGAACCAAGTCTAAGGAACAATTGGCTTCCCAATTGGTCGATTTGAAAAAAGAATTGGCTGAATTGAAGGTTCAAAAATTGTCCAGACCATCTTTGCCAAAGATTAAAACCGTTAGAAAGGACATTGCTCGTGTCTTGACTGTCATCAACAACCAACAAAGACAAGCCGTCAGAGATTTGTACAAAGGTAAGAAATACCAACCAAAGGATTTGAGAGCTAAGAAGACCAGAGCTTTGAGAAGAGCTTTGACTAAACATGAAGCTTCTCAAGTTACTCTAAAGCAAAGAAAGAAGCAAATTGCTTTCCCACAAAGAAAGTTCGCTATTAAGGCTTAAATAAAATTAGATTTAATTTCCATCAAAAGAATCTTTTAAAATTTAAATTTATTTCTCTATAATTGTATCAAATCGAAAATAAGGAATCTGTATCAAGAACTAGTTTTCTCATCATATAATTTTCTCATCTTTTTTTTTGAAATTTGGTGCAGATTTCAATGGTATAACATTTTTGCGATATATACATATAAAAATGAACTATTGCATTTTAAAACCTATTTACCAAGGATATGGGTATTTCAGATATTTCGGTCTCATATCTTTCTCAGTATATATGTGCTCTGTTCATAATTGCATCAGGGAATCTTCTCTTTGCGCACAGATTCAATCAGATTACTGCAGTGTCAATAGTCTGATTTGACCGTTCATGTTCACACTAAATTGATGATGAATTCAACTTTCACCTGCTTTTGCTTTTTTCTCCTCCTGTTTCCTCTTCTTATACTCCATAATCCTGTTCTTCAATTCGACATCTGGTTTGACTTGTTCTAAAACTAATGGCTCTCTATTGAAGGGATCAGTTGAATCACTTAGTAAATGTGCTTTGATTGTACTTCTATCAATTGAAACATGAGATGTTGGTAAAATAACCGGATCTTTCATTATTGTATACATTAATGGATCTAAAAATTCATCAGGTACATCGTTGTAATCTTGATCTTCTTCTTCTTCTATAACTTTTTGTTCTTCCACTTTATTCACAAATTCTAACAACTTTTTACAGAACTCATCTGATGCCATACCAGTCTTGACATTTAGAATATGTATTGCACGGTCAAATAATGCTCTTTCATATGAACGTCCATCACGAGCAACTGCTGAAATAAATTCGTTTTGTTCCGATAAATGTATGTAGATTGTTGCTAACGATAGAAGCAATTTCTTTGGATTGAACGAGTACTCCTGTGGATTTTTCACTTTCAAATTGTTACACTTAGGGCCCACTAATGAAACTAAATTATAATCCAGCATACTAGCTAATCTATCAACAACTTCAGGTGACGTGAAAGCTTTTGGCGTATCCTTTGTATAAATTTCGAAAAGTGTCATCGACTTGGCGGCTAAACCACATGAAGATTTAGCCTGTCTCTTAGCGGAATTTAACTTCGAGTTTAGCTCTTCATCGGATTCTTCACGTTCCTTTGGCTGACCTTGAGCACGACGATTTAATTCTTGCGTTATATTATGAACCTCTGATAAAGAGCTTAGCCCTTCATCTAACAAAAATGTCAAATCATTTAACATACGTGCAATGAATCGAATGAAGAAATTTGGATTCTCTTTGGATTGCCATATTAATTGTTTTTTGTATGATGGAATATGGTAATAGAGTTGTTCTAAGATGATACTAATTGAATAACGTGCATTGAACTTGTCATAAAACTGTGAAGATGAACCAGTTTTTTCAACAATGACATAAAAATCTAACAATGCAAATAATAAATTTTTGTTTACAAGTTCATCATTCTCATAAATATCCATCATGAAACCTGGAGAATTATCAATCAGTGGCATTGCACCAAAACTTAACAATTGAACCATCTTACCCTTTAAATGAGGATTTGAAATTAATTCTGGACAACGTAACAAAGTAGTAATCATTTCGATGAATGAGTTCAATCTTGGATTTCTAAATATTGGAGAGTTATTGTAGTGAGAGATGAACGAGGTGTAATTCAATAGACCTTCTACAATGAATTCTGGATAATATTTAAATGGTACCGGGGCTTTGGATCGTAAGTAATCAGCATTATCCACATTTTCTATACCGATTTGATCTGGAATCAAAGGTAATTCGAGTTGTTTGAATGGATAATTGTGTGAGGGATCGATGACTTTCATAAGAAATGTAGATGCACCTGCAACAAAATCAAAAATTTCTAATTGTAATTGACGATTAGTGAAAAATCCAGTTAAGGAGTTCATCAGTGATTCGGAGTAATTGAGATTCTTTTTCAGATTTTTTATTTGCATATTGGTAAAATTGCTCAAGAAATCTGGCCCGTTAGAAATGTTTGGTGAATTGTTGATATTACTTAATCTTTCAATTTCTTCTTTGATTTTTTTCACATTGGGTGATATTTTTTCATTGAAAAGTATAGTACCACCAATACCATAGTGCAAGTAAGTTAATGTTAAAAAGAAACAATTTGAGATAAAATTTGGTGCCGATGAGGCACTTTTAGCATCTGAGACGTTCTTATCATAAAATTCATTCGCTTCATTATAGTCAGAATTCATTCTAGTTTCATTTGACAAGTCAATCAACAAATTCAATGAATTGAAGTAATTGACGTCTATTTTGTCTAGTTTCTTGTATGATATATCCAAAAATGGTTGTGAAAATTTAATTAAGATTAGAGAAATATTTGTCATGAATGCATTTGAAGATAAATTTTTGGGATTTGAATTTTCACCTCTTCTTAAATGGTTTTTATTTGCAATTGTAGCAAAATATGTTAAAGTATCCAAACGAGATTGATTTGAACCTCTTAGAATTTTATCAATAATGAAAAATAGACGATCTAATATAATTTTATGCTCAGATTGTAAAGCCTCATGTATAACTTGGATTTGTTGCTTAGATGATTGATCAACGTCAATTTCATTACCATAATTTTTGAATGCAACTACAGTATCCAAAGGAGACAAGGACAAAATGGGGCCCAAGATAGTTTTCGATTCAAATAGATTAGGGTTCTTGATATCATCGGATGGTAAAAAATTGGTGCATTGAGTGAAAATGGAGCTTACTGGTTTAAAGTTGACAAAAAACTCAAAAGCGGATAAAATGGCGTTATAGTTTTTGTAATCGTTCAAGTTTAAATGTATATGATCAGTTGCATAAACCAGTAGAACATTGAAAAAACTATTGATCAAATCCAAAGTAGAGGACTCTTGTACTGATCTGTTGAATACGGCTCCAAGCAAGTCCATATAAGAGTCAAATTCAGCTAATAAATCTGCAACCAAGGACATATGGTTACCATTCAGTGCAAACCCATCGATTTGCAGAGATACGAGAGCATAACCAACAACGAGTCTACCCAATTCTTCAAGAGCATGCTGTTCATCACCATTGCTATGATCACCACTACGTTTAGCCACCAAATATCTCTGGTAACAGTCATTCAGATACTTAAATGGCTTCCTTAACGACTCATTTTCCGTCAACTGATACAACAAAGCACCGTCCACATCGTCCAAAGCATACGAGCCTTCTTTAGAGCCTGCATACAGGGCGTACCCGTCCTTGGGAGTTGGTGAAACCTTCAAAACCTCACTGATGATTGACATTGCTTGAAATCCACTCAATTTCGACGAAAAGACCAGCAACAGAAAGCTAAAAGCACGGCAATTCGAATAGAGTTCAACGTAATCCGGTACTCAGCGGTTATAGATGCCTCTGCTGGGCGTAAAGACTGTTCTAAGTGGTCACAGAGTAATCATGGTTAGTAGTACTTAATCTCATTTTTCAGACTATTATATAATACAGATTCTGGAGCGAGGTGGTAGCGCCGCACAGAACCAAATATCTTTAAAAAGGAATATTACAGAGGAGTTCAATCCATTCTGACAGAGCCATAAAGTTTCATATAACTTGCTTAATATATTGCAGCAGTTTGTGCGTTTTTAACTTTGCTCTCGACAAAGTTACATTGTGTCTTTGTCCACAGCAATGCTACAAACACCAAAAAAATTTCATTCGAAAGCACAAATTTGCAGTACTTTTGTTACATCCTTCAATACAAAATAGCATGGCCCCTTGCCTCACAATCTGCCATTGAATTCTGCTATTTCACGCTTTGGTCGCTTTTCCCACATTTCGCCAAGCCGTCGGATCTGGCAAAATTCAAGATTTAACTATAAGGCACACTGAAAAAGTGACAACGAGATCAGAAGACGGCTTTCAAACACGTCTGGCCGTCCTGATCGTCGATTTGAAGGGCTGAAAGTCTGATAGCATTGTAGCAGCGAGTTCAGGCTACAGAACGGTACCAAGTTTGCTCTGTGAAGTGGTCTGGTTGGCAAGTTGAAGTGGATTTCACTTTTTTTTGGCTGTGATATATTTGCACATTTGTTAGTGGCTTCTCTGTTGGTTTGATAAAACTTGAGGGAATGGATATGCCAGGTAGGTCTCGTTCTGCCGGTTGTGATGGTGGTCTTGGTTTGGACTCGTTCCAGGATTTGAGTATTAGCCGGTCGTCTAGATTGGATGAAATAGAGTCGGTGCCATCTTCGAATCCCATGTCATCTGTGGGGTCGTCTGATCCTAACTCGTCTGATCTGTCTTCTGCGGTGTCTCTGATGTCGGTTTCAGGCGGTAATAGCACTGTATCTGCCACCAGTTTGGTGAAGGATACGAATAAAAGGGATGGTCTGTTGTATTCAACCTCTTCCAGTACTACAAGTACGTTAGGTGAGATGAGCTCTTCAAATAGTGGATCTGCTAAACCTCGTTCTAGTTCAGGTACTGATGAGAACGCTGGTCTCCCCAATCCTGTGCTGGCTCTCTCTCCTGCGATGGTTAATGCACTCTTCCGTAAACCGTATGACAGACAGTTTATCATTGATATTGAGACCATAGTGATTGACTTTATACAGGATAAAAATGAGAAGAAGAAGATGTTATCTCCAATGAATTCGTATTACAGATTATTATCACATCAAATTGCCCATTATCATAATTTGAAACATATTTTGTCCAGAGGTAGTAATGATACAACTGACTCAAACGTGTGGAACTCTTCTTCAATGACCAGAACCCCAAACAATGATTCTCTCGATTCTTTTCTAATCTTATACAAACCGGATGATTCAGAAGTACTGACACCTACTCGACCACTATTGGCAGATCTCAAATCGTCATCATCTTTACCCTCAGCTACTTCTACTTCTTCGATCAAAGTCAAATTGCTGAAACGAGACACAAGTGTGATTGATAGCAAAGAAAATATTGCTACTTCGAGTGGTGAAATGTTGAGTAAAACTGAAAACGATGGTTCTTCTCTTAAACCGTTAAATGTTTCTTCTGCAATAGCAACATCATCATCTGTATCACTAGAGGAACAAAAATTAGCAAAGGAGAAAAATTATAACGATTTAAAGCTGAAAATATTCGGTCAGGATCAAACAAATGAAGATAGTAGCAGTGAGTCAGATATAGAAAGTAACAGTGGTGAACGGAAAGATCCTGACACCATTTCAACAACTGATAATTCAACCTTTGATTCATTCATAATTAAACATTCAGATACCCCACAACCAATAGATTTTGAAACTTCGAGGTTTCATAACAGTCCAGATGAACAAAATGAATTTTATTACAATCAGAAAATAGATAATATAAAGCAAAAGGTTTCTTCTGGACAGACACACCAATGGGCACCAAATAGACATTCTTCGTTCCGTCATAACTCAGATAATAACACTCACAAACAGTATGGTAAGAAAAATAGGTATAAAAATAATCGTTACAGTAATCAACATTATACTTCATGGAACTATCAAGATAATATATATTCACAAAAACCACAACGACAATCACAATTATATGTGCCGTACATGCAACAACCAAATCCTCCAATTGCTCCTGATACAAATTCAAACATTTACCCAAATTACTACATGTACGCAGCTCCTTCGTATCCATACCCTTATCAGTATCCAATGCAGTATCCAAACTACCAACCATCACCGGTTTATCCCAATAATTCCACATATATGAATCAAATGGGCTACATTCCTGCTACTGGCTACATGCCAACGGCTCCATATATACCGCCATCTAACTTTGCATCTCCTCCAAGTGGATACACTGATCTGGACCAAGCTAAAGTACAGTCTCCAGGTTTTGATCCGACTCAATTCCAGAAGAAGGACAACTCTTAGCAGCAAAGCTACTTCATCAGTGAAGACACGGCATGAATAATAAAGATAAGTGAACATCAAAGAGGAGCCATGATAAGACGAACTGTTGAACAGGATACTAAGGTTTTTTCTGGGACTATACAACACTTTAACGAACAATTTGAAGACTTAGGATGACTCTAAATCTACTTAATATAAGCTTTTGTAACTTACATATGAACATAAATATAAGTAAAAGGGCAAGCTTCGTGCACTCAGATAGAAGTCAGATCAATAGTACATAATCCAGAGAAGTTACAGTATATAATAAATTTCTTGGCCCTTTGTATGGAAGAGATAGAAAGAGCAAATAAGGGCAATGCATTTATTTGTCTTTAACAATTTCCACACCCCAATTCAAAGTAAGGTGGGTTACTTTATCGTCATCAATGAACTTGGATACGGCACTGTATTTTCCTCTTACTAGTAGTCCACTTGGAGCTTCACTCTCTGATAATTCGACTTCATAAAAGGGTCTGTCCACTGTGTTGGGCGCATAAGAGCCCAGTGTGTCTTCCAATTTATCCACTGGGATACCAGCTTTCTTGATGTACTGCACGTACTTCAAACCTGTTATAATCTCGTGTTGGACCTTGAACTTGATCTTTAATCTGTACAGAGAGCGTTCTTTCACCTTATATCTGCTCTCAGCCAATTCTTTGATAACTTTTTCGTTGGTCAGGTCAAACACAGCAGGTTTGTCCTCGGTATTCACGATCAACTGCATCTCTTTGACCACTACTTTTCTCTTGTCTCCAGGGAACTCTAATGGCAGCAATTCTGAGCTCAAACCCAGGGAAGCCTTCCATTTGGCCAACGATTCGTCTTCAGCGTCCAGTTTTTGGTATTCTGCCAACGTCTTCTTGGCAGAGACCTGGTAATTGTCCTGGGATCCATCCTCGAAGTCTGATTCTAGTTTTTCACTCATAGCTGTTTGTCCAGTACTGAAACTTGGTGTGTTCTTCTACGTCTTGAACTGGTGTTTGTCGACTCTTGGGAAACTTGGTGTGAGCAATTCAGTTAAACCATCCAACAGGATCCGTTCTTGATGGTTTTTGCAGTCTGAGATCTTGACGGTCGAACGTTGAGATCTCAGTTCTGGAATGTGAAGGTGTTTCAGGTTTAAACAGGCTATTAAATGCTTGGCGACGCGCTGGATAGACAGTAAATGCCAGAATGTCGCTACAAATGTATGTTTGAGCAGTGTTTGTAGAGGTGAAAATGAACAAGATGATTGCTTGAGTTGAGCAATTGGTTGCATTCAATTTTTTGCAATTTTTTGCAATTTTTTCTGGTTCAAAAGCTCAACTACAGTAGATTATATCGAAAATATGGTGTTTTCATGAAAATGTTGTGCATAGATGAGCTGTAATGTAAGTATTTTTAAATATATCTTATATCTTTGATAAATTCTTCGTATGCACTGGTTTGTGGTTCATTGGCTTTTTTTAAAGTAGTTGAACTGTGTATTGTGTGGGCATTATATCACCAAATTGCAAAATATTGCTAAACATGAAAAATCGGAATTATAGAGAATATTTCTACTAGCAGGATTCATAGACAACCACTTGAGATGTTCAGAAGTTGATAACAAGATGAGCACAGTAATACTTAATTTGAGTAAATTCGACCGCAAAAAAAGCATGTTTCCTGGGAAACAACTACATTCTCGAGGAAATTAAACACAGGCCATGTGGAAACTCATAGGAACTAATGGTGTGGTATGTCGAAGAACCTGCCAATGTTCAGTTGTGAGTGACAGTATATATACTTGAAGATGAATATTTGTCACGTGTGGAGACATGTCAACTACCATTTGACCCCATTACATACCACACAGCTCATTTTGGATGGTCAGAGCACCTTTGCGTTGGTTTCCACACCCTCAATTATATACTGTTTCATTTTGGACCCAGAAATTCACCTTATCTTTGGTGTTTTCCCTCAACACAAAATAATATCTCCAGGCCAGTAACAATACATCAACGCTAGGTTCTCCATGAATCGGTATCAAGTACATGAGTTTCTTGCCTGATGTTTAGGTATAGTTGTATCTGAATTGGGACTGTAATCTGGAAAAACCTCGTTTTATGTACTTGCAAATTCAAATGACACAAATTAGTCGCTTCAGATGACAGAAAATATAAATCAGTGCTAATGATCAATCTTGAATACAATCAGACTGCGCTTGAACTGAAGGTAAGTGAGCTTCTAAGGTATTTTTTAGGACTCACGTATGTATAGAGGTGGTTGAGAGAAGCAAAAATGATTCTGGAACCAATGTTGGGAGGAGAACCCAGTCTACGCCAGATTTTACAACGTAAAAATGATGCTTTGCCCTGCTCCAACCCACCAGAAGAGAGAAGAAGACCTGCTACAGAGTCAGGGAGACCTTCACACTCAAACGGTACTTTTACAGTTCGAATTGAGCCACAGTCTCTGGGATTTCGGACACAAGGTCGTAATCGTCATACCAACACTCGTACCCAGTCCAATTATCCACATCACACCACAAGAACCGCTGATTCAAGAACCAACCGTAGTTTAGCTAACTCGATTCCCAATTATAACCGTATACAAGAACAGATGGAGATTTCCCTGCTGAGATGGACACCGTACCTGCAGTATAACAGTAATAATTCGGTTGTAAAAGCAATCGAGGGCACCCATCCGTACCAGATCCCCACTTCATCTCCCAGATCCCAATCTAGCCCCCATAAAAATTCCAAAGCTCATTCGATATCAAGAGAAGAGGATGCCGAAGATGACGATGATACTGATGAATATTACTCTGTCATCAGTCCCAGATATCCAGAAATTAGCACTGGTGGAACCATGTTACTACAGCCGATGAAGCCACCACCCACTGCAGAGGAAGGCACACTCACTAGAAAAAGGGACCTTGCTGATTTTTACAAATCCTATTACAACAGACCTGTCCCAGTTGAGTACATAGCAATGGGTGAAACTATTCGCAACAGCACAATGGACGCCATGGGATACCAGCAACCAGCGCAGCCAGCAGAATCACTAGAAACCAACCATTGGGACTTTGTGGGCTGGATTAACACTCTGGGTTGCTGTCACCAGGAATAGACCTTCCTAAGTCGTATACATATCTATATATCTGAAGTTTAATATTCATTTTGCATGCAAGTGTCAGTAATTCCAAAATCGTCCAATTTTGGTGAAACCAAGTCTGGGACAAACGAAATTCCACATAATAAATAGCCTAGAGCTCGTTAAACTGGTCTAATTGGCGTCATTGTGGTCCAAACCTCACTTATTCTTAAAATATTGGTACTTCACGTGCCTCGAGAGAGTCCATTATGTACTTATTGTGTCTTTAAACATAACAAACTTTAAAATACAAAGCTCATCGCCATCTAAAAGCTGGGTTTAGGTCGGTTTACAAGGTCAATTGAGGGCCAATTGGATGTCAATTAGGTGATTTGACTAGTCTGACGGTTTCCAGCGTGTTTAATAGTGTATGAACCAACCACATTTGCACAGTGATGGTGAGACGGCATCCAGAGTCGACAGAGACTCAGAGTCTCCAGATATGGGGGCTTTCGTCGATGCTAGGACGGTTATAGAGGGCAACCCATTCGATGGAGGGTCTACTGAGGTCGAGACAGAAACAAAAGATGGCCAAAATACCGGTAGTAATGAAACTAGATCGAAAAACCGTTCCCATCTTTCTCCTCCACCCATAGACGTTCAGCAAGACCATACCAGTTATAGTGAGGTTTCACGACATCATAGCAGGTACAGTGGTGATTCTCGACGTTATTCCTCGAACAAGACCAGAACTGCAATTAATAATTATACGATACTCCCAACTACAGTACCGCCATATGTGCTGTCACAGGTGTTTACCAAGGCCAACCATATTGATAGTAGGACGGACTCGACAAGATACGAACAGAGAGTTTTTGAGACAGATCAGTTCAAAGATCCATTTTTGCATGTTCCAGAGGAAAATTGGGCAGATTTTGTACAGAATGTTGGATCTAACGTAGCTTATCCCAATGGTACGAAAAGGGCATCTATAAGATCCATTGAAGACTCTTTGGTGGGCTCAGTGGATTTGGAAGGACAAAATTACAAATTGAAAGATTTAGATGAAGAATGGCAAGGTCAAGAAAGGTTGGATGCATTGTTCAGCGATGTGGTGGCATTGAATAAACATCATTTTAAGACTGCAAAGGAACGCAGAGAATGGAATCAGTACGTCACAGGAGTAATAGATTTCCACTATGGTAATGATCGTCGAAATAGCCATCCAAGTTTAGCTCATAGCAATCCTCCAAACTCTTCATCATCAACTTCTTCCTCTTCCTCTTCCTCTTCGACATCTACCAGTGCCACTTCGACCCCAGAACAATCTTCGTTTGATAAGCATAGATCAAGAAACAAATGGTTAGCAGAGATAAATCAAGAGAAGGCTAAATGGGGCAAATTGAAAGCTAGAAAATTACAAATTTGGAAACCCAAATTGAGTAAATTGTTAGTTGATTCACCATATGTGCCATTAGTCATCAGAATAATTACATGGATATCGGTTCTTATATGTCTTGGTTTAGTTTGTCGTATCTTTACCAATATACATTCTTCCACAAGGCCAATACATCAGCGTGCATCGACGATATTATCAATTATTGTCTATAGTGCGGCAGCTGTGTATTTGATTCTAATTGCTACTAACGAATTCTCATCAAAGCCATTAGGTTTACGTAATCCATTGATGCAATTACGATTAATGGTATTTGACTGTATTTTTATTGTATTTTTGAGTGCAACGTTATCATTAACCTTTGAGACAATGACAGATGATAGATGGATATGCAGAGGTCATGATCCTGATATTGGTAGAATGCCATCTACGTGCAGAAAGCAACGAGCACTGGTTTCATTCCAGTTAATCAGTTTAATGATGTGGCTAGTGGCATTTGGAGTCAGCACCGTCCGTGTCATCATAAAAGTCAGTACAAATTTTGGCAAAAGCCCAGATGATGCCCAAGTGGTTCCACTGATCAATTCACAACGGTTTGCAGTCTGACCTGCATGCATTGGGATATCATCTGAATAAAATGCATGCATAGACGAACACCAAGCATAAACAAGACTAAAGCATAGGCATAGGAACATCAACCCTCGAGAACTGTTCACAATCAGACATTTTACGATCAAAGTACATACGAGTTTCGCGGTCAAACTCAACGAAACCCAGACCAAATTTCACCAAATTTTCACCAGACACCAAATAAAATATTCGCTACACAACCATACCACACCCACGATGAATATCCAGCTGCAAGCCAATATCCCGTCCAAAACACCACTTCTAAAGCTTATTACGGTCGATTCACGTGCCGCGCCAAACGCCGGGAGAACCACTTTTAGTGCAATTATCGCCTGGTAACAAAACCTTTAAATCAAGTATAACTGGGGGAGTCGTCTCTGGAAGGGCTGGGTGGCTCCCAAGTGGCTCTTTGGAAGCCCCACAACGTCAAGAAACGCAGCAAACGAGTGTTTATCACTGCTTTAACTTGAACCGCGCTGAAATTAGCTTTCGAACGAGTGTAATATCGCCATGTCCAGTCGTAATGTCACCAAACTTCTGTGGGACGGTTTGAAGTCCACACATTGCAGTCCAGCTGCCCATGTGTCGCCCGTAGGCGGCTCCTCTGTGAGAATGTACACTGCTGGGTCCACCGGCACCCCCAGGGACTCGCAGAATGAGGATTCGTTCACCAAGAGAGAGAAGTTGAACGAAGATTATTTCATCAAACAGCATGAGAGGGAGCAGCTGGCACACTTGAGGGAGCAGCTGAAGAGGCAGCAGAAGAAGATAGATTCGTTGGAGGACAAGCTTGATGAGATGAAGAAGTGAAAGAAGAAGAAAATTTAGCGTGTCACCGCTCTTGTAACGGTATGCGTCTGTTTAAAGGGTCTCGATGAAACTTCTTCACAAATAATATTCTACTAAAATTTTGCCAGCTCGACTATGGAGAGAGTTGGCGTTGCAAGGTTGTTTTGTCTTTTTTTTTTTTCCTTCTTTTACCAACTGAAAATATGTCTTTATTCCATTTATATTTTACCTGTCTTTTCTATTCTTTTTCTATTTTATTTTATTCTATTCTTATGATTCACTATGTATATACGTCTCTTTAATGTCAATGTCTTTACAATTTCAGCACAGTCTGCTTATCCTGTGGTCCAAGTGCCTTTGGTAAGCACGTACTGTTGAAATACTGCAAAGTTTAGAATTATATACTACAAGTGACGCATATTCTATGAACATTTGTGACAAAAATCAGTGAATATCCTCACTGCAAACTGACCATATCACAATTGAACTGTCTTAAATTGTCATTTTTGTCATGTTTCGGATGTCTTTGAGTTGCAAATTCTTAGTTTCTTGTTCATCGAGTAGAATACTGAACGTTACTCTAACGCTTGTCTTACCATTCTAACGTCAATCAGCTCTCTAACCACTCAATCAGTACTCCAAACCAGTACTCTAACGATTCAATCAGCATCTAACGACTCACTCAGAACTCCAAACCTTGCTTTTGCTCTATTGCCTTTCCTGCTTTACAAGAGTATCTTTTAAATAAACCTCTTGGACAGCAATTATAGCTTATGGTAAAGCAGCAAACACCATTTGCTTGATGACAAGAGTTACACGTCTGTCGAGGTATTTCATGCCTCTTTTTGCTACACATTCATACCGTGTATTTCTGTCTTCCTCTGTTGTATTGGTATGCTTGATTGCAACATCTTTTGTGCTTGGATGTGCCATATTCCCAGCAAACTATCTGCCCAACGATGAATCAGTGTCTGCTGCATCATCTATACACCTGTTGAACAGATTATTTGTCCCTGATTCCCACGATTACTTTCGTGTGGTGCTGCTAGGTTGCATTTCACCATGTATATTCTATCTGATTACATATTTTACATCAAAATACACATTAGAATTCCCATTAACCAATGCAAACCTGTATCCCTTCGTTTGGTTCAGGTTATCTTGGGATTATCCCATAAACGATGTGTTTCTCTTTATTATGCTACTGTTTTTGGCATATCCACAGCTAGAAGATGCAGAAAGACAGCATTTGGTACCGTTTGAAGGTTGGAATTTAGTTCCAAGAATATCTGTGCTTTTTGCATTATGTTGGGCCTCCACTGAGCTGTTTCTTACTTTGACTACACATTACACTTCTTTCAAGGAAGTTGAACCCATTTCTACTGATGACACTAATCGTGGTGACACATTTTTATCATCAGACACTGAATATGTACCTTTATTGTACCAGAACAAATTGTACTCTGATGATTATTACGACAAGAAAAATAGCTCTGCATTGAAAGATAATAATGGTGGTGGAAATATGAGAGACCCATCAGGTACGGATTATAGGCACAGTATTAATCTGTCGAGGTGCGTTAATGTAAGACTGTCATCCTCGAACATTTCCAGTAACATCTATGCATCTCATTTACCTGATTCACACGCCAGTAACAAAAAGGTCTCATCATTTTACGATAATGAACAAAAAGATCATTATGATTCTACCAAAAATAAGAGCAGTACCAGTAATGAGAGGCAAATTGTTATCGTAGATCCCACAGATAACTCTATTAAATTGCAAAATGTACCAAATATTGGACCTTCATCAAACTATTATTATGGTACTACGATACTGAAAAATTCCCAACATTTTGCATCAAATTCTGACAGTGCTGATACGCAAGGGAACGCAACAAATAATCAAAATCTATTGAATCCAAAATTGCTTTACCCAACAGTGGAATTCAATCAAATTGGTACAACAAGGGAATTGGTGCATAAACTATTAGACCTGTTTATCGTTTTGATCAGTACCTTTGGTTTATTGGTTGGCCAATTCTTATTGTTGTCCACTTATTTCATATACACGCCAGACATCACACCAAGGATTAAATTCACAAATTTTACATGCTATTTTGGTGCTGAATCCCTGTTGTACTTCATAATGTGCGTCATCCTGCCATACATCGCCGTCAACTTCATCTACCAGTCCCTGACTTTCTTCCACACAGACTTAAACCTATGGAAATTATTGATAAAACCAGAAAGCGAATACAACAGTTTACTGGATAACGAATATGGTACAGTGGTGGGTAATGGCAATACAGTCTTTACCAGCACGGGCAGATACTCTTCGCACCTGGAAGACTTTGAAGAAAACTGGCAGAGTGACCACTGGATCATGAGATGGATTAAGTGGTCAGCAAGATCTTGGCGAGATATCTCAACAAGTGAAAAATTTGGCCTGTATAGTGAAATGGTTTGGGGACTGACGGTGTTCTTTGTTGGATGCTACGTCTCCAGAATAAAAGTGATCTCCAATCCAGAGCCAATGTAAAAGACTGAGGTCCAAATACACAATATTCCTGCCACAGTGCCAAACCTTTCTGTCCCATAGAAACCGATACCGCTGATTCCAATGAAACCATTAATTTCTCCCATTTTTGGACGTGTACATGCATAATTTGCAGCATCGATTGCACGACTCAAGTATTCAAGACGAATTACTGTCACTTAGTAGTACTCCATTCCATTTTTACTATGGCTGCCATAGTAAAAATTCGCTCTAATATGGGGCCCGAGACTTAATATAACGCTTTAAGTGAAAAATATCAAATATTGAGATTTAAAGATTTCTGAAATTTGGAGTTCCAGACGGGTTGCATAGACCAATTGCAACAATGGATGCCTCACAACCGTTACTGGGAACTGACTCTCTTCGTGGGAGAAACAACGACTCGATTTGGACCACTCTTCGTCGAGATACACGCTCTGTCGTGATGTCGTCGCCGGTCAACTTGCTTCTGGTGTTTGTGCCATTGGGGATGCTCTGTGGGATGTACCAATGGTCTTATACGTGGACTTTCCTCTTAAATTTCCTGGCCATCATTCCTTTGGCTTCGATACTTGCTTTTGCAACCGAAGAATTGGCTGATAAAGTAGGTAGTACACTTGGTGGTCTGTTAAATGCGACATTTGGTAATGCTGTGGAGTTGATCGTGTCTCTGATTGCTCTGAGGGCAGGCCAGATCAGAATTGTGCAGGCCTCCATGTTGGGTAGTCTGCTGTCCAATTTATTGTTGGTTCTGGGTTTCTGTTTTGTTGCTGGTGGCTACAATAGGGTACAACAGACTTTTAATCAGACTGCTGCACAGACGATGTCTTCGTTATTGGTACTTTCATGTGCGTCTCTGTTGATACCTGCTGCTTTTAAAGCTACTTTGCCTGATCTTGGCGATGACGAATGGATAATTGATGATAAGGTTTTGAGTTTGTCCAGAGGTACCGCCTTAGTGCTATTGGTGATCTATATTTTATTCCTTTATTTCCAATTGGGGTCTCATCATGATATCTTTGAGCAACAACAGGAGGAAATTGAAGAGACCATGTCAATTGCTAGTGTTACACCCCCACATGAACCATTAAGTGCTAAATCTGCCATGGGATGGTTATTGGGTGCCACTATCTTGGTCTCTATCTGTGCAGATTACTTGGTTGGTTCAATTGATAATGTTGTAGAATCTACTGGTTTGTCCAAGACTTTTATTGGTTTGATAGTAATCCCAATTGTAGGTAATGCTGCTGAACATGTAACATCGGTAATTGTGGCCATGAAGGACAAGATGGATCTTGCACTTGGCGTCGCTATTGGCTCATCTCTGCAGATTGCTCTATTCGTTACACCAGTTATGGTCCTGTATGGTTGGTTCATCAACGTACCCATGACACTAAACTTTTCTACTTTTGAGACATGCACACTTTTTGTTGCTGTATTTTTGTCCAATTACCTGATCCTGGACGGTGAATCTAACTGGTTAGAAGGTGCATTGGCCCTCGCTATGTATCTGTTGATTGCACTTGCTTTCTTCTTTTACCCAGATGTATAAACCAATTGACAAGCAACCACTCTCGTCCAGGACTCATCACAATCCCTGAACGCTACTGCTACAGGCAGTACTTTTTTTCTCACTATCCCAGACGCATACAAGTCAGACTGGTGTGAATCTGTACCTGTTTTCTATCTGACATTGACGCTATGACAATAAAAATTTTGACGTTACTCAAAATTCATCGTAATAAAAACTGAATATATACTTTTCCATACGTAAAATTCAACTGTGTTAAAATCAGACACCCAATTTCACATCCTGGTGCTGCAATCATCTCATCGTCCTTCCAACCTTCCAAACCAATTGCTGTCACCTGTCATGGCTGAGCCTTATTGAACCCGGCGACGGCCTATATAAACCAGTCATCTCTTAATAATACTTTAAAACTGGTTCAAACACTTTGAAACCTTGAAACTGGACGTAATCAAAGCTCAAATTTCGTGTAATATATACTCTATTTTACGTCTAATTTTGTTCTACTTTGCTTGTAAGTTTGGTGAAAATTCAGTGCAATTTCAGTGAATTTTGGACATTTGAAACTTTCCAACCTTTTGAAAAATGTGTTACATCGTCTGTTGCACTCCAGGAGACTTCTTCCTGTACATTTTGGCCTTCTTCTTCCCACCATTTGCGGTGATGTTCCGTTCAGGTCTGGCTTCACAGGACCTGCTGCTGAACGTGCTGCTGACGATGTTTGGTATATTCCCAGGTATCGTGCATGCCTGGTACTTCATAACGATCACATCTCCATTGCGTCGAGACGCTGAGTATGCTGTAGTGTACCAGCAAGGCTGGATAGACACGGAAAGGTACGCCAATGGTCGTCAAAACCAGTTCCAAAACGTTCAGAACGAGGCATATCCACCATTATTGGACCATCCTGTGGCACCCAGAGGAGATAACAAAGTTCAAGATGGTCCTCCTCCATATACTCAAAATTGAAATGCATCATGATCGTTGGTCAAACGGCCACAACAAATATTCTTTATTTTTTTATTTTTTATTTTGGTGATAAACCTTTAATGTTTACTTAACTGGAGCATACATCAATATCTGGTGCTTTAGCTGTTGCTGTAAAGTTACAGGTATTGAGAGGACTGTGCTTGTGAATTGAGGGTTTCCAGCGTTTACTATGTGGTTTGAAAGCGACGTCTTAGTGGATAAAAAGTCTCGTTTCCAAGGAAGATGCTGTAAAGTTGAGAACGAAGAAGAAGTGAAAAATTGTATCAATTCGTTGCTCAGCTCAAGTAAGAGCATCTCTCATGCTAGCCATCCTGCAATGTATGCTTGGCGATTGCAAATTCCTAATACCAAAAATATATTCCAAGGCTCTGAAGATGGTGGTGAAAAAGGTGCTGGTAACGTTTTATTATCACTGTTGGAAAAAGTAGATGCCATTGGTGTGCTTTTGGTCGTCACTCGTTGGAAAGGTGGTCCACAAATTGGTTCTGCTAGATTTCGTCACATTTCCAAAGTTGCTGGTGAAGCATTACGTGCAATGAACTCAAAAAAATAAATCTTCTCTCATTGGATCCATCAAACTTTCTATACTTTTTACATATCAACTACGCTAATAGTTATGTTTTTCTGCACATTTATATTCTAAAATCAATAATTTGGTGTTTATTGGTGTTTGCTCACAGACTGCTACCGTGGTATCATCGTATGTGTGCACCGTAATCTACTATGTCTTTCTTTCTATCTATGGTTTACTCCTGATCTATATTACCTGTGTGTACAATTTTTTATTTTACATAATACTTAAGCTAATATTATAGTACAATTTATGATTCTTGAATATTACTAATAGTTTTATATGAATTTTCGCACCCATTATCCAAATGAGAATATTATGGAACTAACTATTGCTCTCTTGAATAAATTTGTATGGATTCAAAATTTCATTTGGATTGAAATACTTTCTTAAGTTTCTCATGATTTCAATTTCGATTTCACTTCTGGTATAATGGCTACAATGGCTCTTCATAAATCCAAGACCATGTTCGGCACTAACAGAACCATTCATGGATGCAACAGACTCATAAATGAATGGTTCCAAACATTTCTCAATACTTTTATCATACTTATTCGTAGCAATATTCAAATGTAAATTACCATCTCCAATGTGGCCAAATCCGCATACTTCCAAGACAGGGCCAGATTCACTTAGAAGATTATGCTCTTTCAATCTATCTCTTGTCTTTTGAATAATTTCAGGCATGCAATCAAGTGGTAATGAAATATCATATTTATAAACACCACCATTCATTTGGCATGATTCAGGGATCAACTCTCTCCATTGCCATAATTCATTAACTTCATTCCTATCTTGCCCAATGGTACCATCTTCGACAAGCCCTTCTTCAATGCTTTCTTCTAGGAACTTCTCAATCTTTTCTTGATCATGAGCCATATTGGAGCCTGAAGTTTCAATCAAGACATAATATGGATATTTATTGCCTTCTTCCAACGGGTATGCTTTGAAATCTCTATACTTTTCTGTAATCTTTTGGCTCGAACCATCCATAAATTCAAAAGCACTCATTATTTCACATATATCTTTCTTAGCTTTGACGAACAGCTTCTTGACACTTGGGAAATCTGGTACTCCCACAAAGGCAACATTAACGCTCTTTGGGCGAATAGCAGTTAATACTGTAGCACCAGTAATTATGCCTAAAGTCCCCTCTGATCCAATAAACAGCTGTTTCCAATCGTAACCAGTATTGTCCTTTCTCAAACTGTGCATTGCATTTATAATTCTACCATCTGGAAGGACAACTTCTAAACCCAAAACCAAGCCATGCAGCGATCCATACCTCAGAAATCTCAAACCACCAGCATTTGTAGCAATCATACCACCGATCTGGCAGCTACCTTTAGCACCTAAATCTACAGGGAATAAATAACCTTTTTCTCCCAAGTAATCATCAGCATCCTGCAATATGACACCTGCGTCACACTGGAAGATACCACTAGTTTCATCAAAACTTCTTATCTTGTTCAGTTTCGATAGAGAAAGTATAATTTCATCGAACACTGGCACACTGCCACCAACCAAGCTTGTATTACCACCTTGTGGTGAAATAGCAAGCTTATTTTGGTTACAATACGACAGAATTTTAGACACTTGCTCTGTGGTCGTTGGTTGAAGCATCAACTTGGACCTACCACAATATTTGAGCATCCAATCTTTGTTAGCAGATTGCAACTTGTCAGCATCCTGAACCACTGACGCAGCTGGCAGAATATTTTGGAAATACGTGATATCTTCTGGGCTACAAGTCTTGTATTTCGACGACCTTTGGACATTGTAATTATCTGACGTATACACAGATTTCAACGTTGCATTCTGTTGTAAGATGGGACCACCAGTGTTGAACAGCCTGAAAGTAACCTCTCGAGGAAGCCACGGTTTTGCCAAGTTTTGCCAAGTGGTAGTGGTTCTAATCATTAATGTGATATTTTTGCTCTCAAAACTTTTGTATGATCTTTTTGCTCTCCAAACTTTTGTATGATCTTTTTTGCTCTCAGACTTCCAATCAAACTAACGTTACAGATCCAGAAGTACACTTCAAACCAACGAAAGCTGAAATAGCCTCTCACATTCTTGGCATGAGCGAACTGTGTGGTGTCAAATTTATTTGACACTTTCACGTGGGTCCATTGAGAGGCCACAGGGACATTTGAGAGACCATTCCAAGCGGCAAGAGCACTTTATAACAGTGTTAATTAGCTTTGTGGACTGGTTCTGGCAGCATGAACATGCAGCAAACGGTGTCTCATCGAATGCACCAAATTTTGCTGTCCACCACACTTACTCGCCGACCAGAGGCCCCCAGGGCAAACGGACACCGCTGATTTCAGTGGTGGCATCGTCATCGCACGGTTGGGCACTCCAAACTGGCATCCTGGGCTTCCAATGGCCTCCATCTGGACCATTTATAGGCGGTATTTGAATCTTTAAACTGGCTGAAAATTCACGTGACAAATATTCAAATTCTCAGATTTAAAGGATTTTTTTGAAGTTGGCTATTTGAAGAGGATTTAAAGGTCAAAAAGACGTCAGTAAGGAAGTGAGAGCCCTATACAGCAATCTGTAAGGAACTTGACGTACTGATTGCATTTTCAGAGAACTAAGCGAGTTAGACATGTCTGGAGCTGCTATTCACGATGCTGCATGCATCTTTTGCAAGATCATCAAAGGTATGTAAGCTGTAATTTGAGATCGAATTGGAAGTAGAATTGGAATACTAACGTGAGATACGCATTGCTTGAGGGGAGCTCAATTACTCTCTCAAGAGACGTTGTATAATTTTTGGCAGGCGATATTCCTTCTTTGAAAGTGTTTGAAACTGCACACACTTATGCGTTCATGGATATTGAGCCCATTGCCAAGGGTCACACCCTGATCATTCCTAAATACCACGGTGCCAAACTGCACGATATCCCAGACGAATATCTGGCTGATATATTGCCAGTTGCGAAGAAATTGGCCCGTGCCCTGGAAGTGGATGTCGATGGTCTGGACGGCGTGGGATACAATGTCTTGCAGAACAACGGTAAGATTGCGCACCAAGTGGTGAGCCATGTGCATTTCCATCTCATTCCAAAGAGGGATGCCAAAACTGGTTTGATCGTCGGTTGGCCAGCTGAGGGCACAGATTTCGAAAAATTGAACAAAGTGCACAAGGAAATTATGGATAAATTGAATGCTCAATTGTGAGTCCTTCAAAAGCATGGATAATACCGAATGTTCGCTAGTGATATTCCCAGTATCTCTACGATGACAGAGTATGTTGCTACATAATTTTTAATTTAAATGAAATTTCGTCTATTTTGGCAAATTTGACACGCTGAATTGAACCAAACGAAGCATATGAAAGCAAGATTTTTTCTAAGCATACTTTGTCAAGGAATTCCACTTTCCAACGTTGCTTCGGTAGATAATACTGCTTCTTTCTATTGGTATTACTTTAGAATTCGATGTCCGGGTAGCCTGACTCGGTAGTATATAAGGGAGGCCATCTAGTCAGCCACACCAATTTCTCTACCACTTTCCAAACATCACAAATTGTCCAAAGACGACGGTAAAGCAGCTGGTTGTGACTTTTGGCTAGAATTGTGGATTCTCTGTCAATTGCTGCGAAAATTTGAGCTTTTTGGAGCAAATTTAGACCATTTTGATAGCATTTCTTTGAGGACATCCCCTAAGTTTTGGTAATTACAAGTTTAGTCTGCAACAAGTGCTTGATTCAGACGTGTAAAGAGGTTAAGTTTTGACTTGTAACTATGGTAGAGGATAGTAGTCATGATTCCAAGCCTCACCATCTGTTGGATGCATCTGGTGGGAGCCATGAGAATGAGGATAAGACGGCAACCGCCATCTTGAGAAAGAAGAAGAAACCCAATATGTTGCTAGTAGATGACGCTATCAACGATGATAATTCCGTTATTGCAATAAGTTCTAATACTATGGATACTTTGGAGCTGTTTAGAGGTGATACAGTTCTCGTTAAAGGCCATAGAAGAAAAGACACTGTTCTGATAGTTTTGATTGATGACGATTTGGATGATGGGGCATGTAGATTGAACCGTATCGTTAGAACTAATTTGCGTATAAGACTGGGTGATTTGGTTACCTTACATCCATGTCCAGATATCAAATATGCGACGAGAATCTCTGTGTTACCTATTGCAGACACCGTGGAAGGTCTTACCGGTAATCTATTCGATGTGTTCTTGAAGCCATACTTCGTGGAAGCATATAGACCTGTGAGAAAAGGTGATCATTTCATTGTTAGAGGTAGTATGAGACAAGTTGAATTCAAAGTTGTGGACGTTGAGCCGGATGAATACGCCGTCGTAGCCCAAGATACAGTTATTCATTGGGAAGGTGAACCAATCGATAGAGAAGAAGAAGAAGCTAGCGCTAATGATATCGGCTATGATGATATCGGTGGTTGCCGTAAGCAAATGGCTCAAATCAGAGAAATGGTGGAACTTCCCTTAAGACATCCTCAGTTGTTCAAAGCTGTTGGTATCAAACCTCCAAGAGGTGTTTTGATTTATGGTCCTCCTGGTACAGGTAAAACTTTGATGGCTAGGGCCGTAGCAAATGAAACGGGTGCTTTCTTTTTCTTGATTAATGGTCCTGAAGTTATGTCAAAGATGGCAGGTGAATCTGAATCAAATTTAAGAAAAGCTTTTGAAGAAGCTGAAAAAAATGCACCTGCCATTATCTTTATTGATGAAATTGATTCCATCGCACCAAAGAGAGATAAAACTAATGGTGAAGTTGAAAGAAGAGTCGTTTCTCAATTATTGACACTAATGGATGGTATGAAAACAAGATCAAATGTAGTCGTTATTGCTGCAACTAATAGACCAAATTCAATTGATCCAGCTTTAAGAAGATTCGGCAGATTCGATCGTGAAGTTGATATTGGTGTCCCAGATGCTGTAGGTAGATTAGAAATTTTAAGAATTCACACTAAAAACATGAAATTGGCAGAAGATGTCAACCTAGAGCAGATAGCCTCAGAAACACATGGGTTCGTGGGTGCAGATGTAGCATCATTATGTTCTGAAGCTGCTATGCAACAAATCCGTGAAAAATTAGAACTAATTGACCTGGATGAAGATGAGATTGATGCAGAAGTGCTAGATTCATTAGGGGTTACCATGGATAATTTCAGATTTGCTCTTGGTAACTCTAATCCATCAGCATTGCGTGAAACAGTTGTGGAGAACGTTAATGTTACATGGCAAGATATTGGTGGTTTGGAAGATATTAAAGCTGAGTTAAAGGAAACTGTCGAATATCCAGTTTTGCATCCAGATCAGTATCAGAAATTTGGTCTGTCACCATCCAAAGGTGTCCTATTTTATGGTCCACCAGGTACCGGTAAGACTCTGTTAGCTAAGGCAGTTGCTACTGAAGTGTCTGCAAATTTCATCTCTGTGAAAGGCCCAGAACTATTAAGTATGTGGTATGGTGAATCAGAGTCTAATATTAGAGATATCTTCGATAAGGCCAGAGCGGCTGCTCCAACGGTGGTTTTCTTAGATGAATTGGATTCTATCGCTAAAGCTAGAGGTCATAGTGTTGGTGATGAGGCAAGTGATAGAGTAGTTAACCAGCTACTAACAGAAATGGATGGTATGACGGCGAAGAAGAATGTGTTCGTTATTGGGGCCACAAATCGACCTGATACATTAGATCCAGCCATCTTGAGACCAGGTAGATTAGATCAACTGATTTATGTTCCACTGCCAGATGAAGAGGCAAGGTTGTCGATTTTAAAGGCACAGTTAAGAAAATCACCTTTAGAACCAGGGCTGGATCTAACCAGTATTGCCAAAATCACAAAAGGTTTCTCAGGTGCAGACTTGTCGTATGTTGCACAGAGAGCAGCAAAATTCGCTATTAAAGAATCTATTGAAGCCTTGAAGGAATACCAATTGTCTAAAGAGGAAGGGGAAAAATATAAAAATGAGACCAAGAAAGAAGGTGAAGAAGACGTAGATATGTTGAATGAAAGTAAGAGCAAAGTTAAGAAGGAGGAAGAAGAGGAAGAAGAGGAAATACCAGATTTTGTTCCGTACATTAGCAGACACCATTTTGCAGAGGCTATGAAAACAGCCAAGAGATCAGTTACTGATGCAGAATTGCGTCGTTATGAAGCTTACTCTCAAAAAATGAAAGCATCTAGAGGAGTATTCAGCAATTTTAGCTTTGAGAGCGGGGAGCAAAATCATGACTCAAATGGAAATTCGAATGAGGCTGCCTCGACGTTCAATGAAGAACCTGATGATGATTTGTACAGCTAGGTCGGTGTATTCCATAATGCTAAATCCTTCTTCAGTTTACGGCTGCATCAGCCGCTTTAAAAATTAATCAAATTTAAATATTCTATAGGATCATATAAGGTAACGCTATACTAAAATCAAGCAGTTTTTGATTACAGTCAACAGTAATTTATAGAAAACCACTGGGTGCAAACTTTTTTTCTGTGTTGAAACTCAAAAAGCTAGATTATTTCAAGGATCAAAAATATATTGCCTTTATGATAAAGATATATATATATGTGCGTAAATGTTTCATGTTAGTGTGATAAATGATTTAGTTAATGTCATGCTTATAGAATATTAAATTATATGTTTTGTTTTGAGTCCTTGTGAGGTATGGATTGTTGATGCATAGAATGAAAGACTTTACTATTGTATTGTCCCCTGCAAAAAAGATGCTTATGAGGGAAACTTCAATTCATTTTGTTGTTAAACTTTGTCCATAATCAGTCTCAGAAGCTGAGAAATGCTTGCCAATTTGATTTCTTTGAATGCAAAACTTTTGCAGTAGAAATGTCTGGACATGGAACAGACGATGGCAAATGAGAAGATTTTTGTATGCTAATAAAAGGATTTGTAAATTGAGCTCCAGAGAGTGATAATTTCTCATGATACGGAGATGAATGCTTGATAAATGCAGTTGGTTTTACTTCTGTTTGTACGTCAAATGTTTGTACATTTGAATGGTCCTTCTTTGGAGAGGGAGAAGGAGTGATAAATGGATTTTTACGGTTTGAGTGGTGTTTTGAAAATGGATCTTGAATTTTAGACTCTGGAGTTAATTTGGGAATAATGTCATTAATGGTACTATGGTGAGTCGCTGGTTGGTTTGTCTTTGAGTTATGTGATTTTTTCATACTTGACTCTGTAGCTGTATTAGATTGCGAGGAAGAAGTGGGAGTTGTACTGGAGTGAGAGGGACTTAGAGTTTTAGTAGAAAGGGATGAAGAGGTTGAGTTAGGGATAGAAAGAGATGAACAAACAGAATTTGTGTTGGAAGAAGATCTTGAGTGGAATGAGTTAGCTTGAGAATATGGAGAATCGTCAAATGTAGTGGATTTGACACATAAAGAAGCAGTAGGACCTAAGTTTTCTTTCAATTTCCCATAAGTTGGAGAATTGAAAAGTATAAAATTTTGTTTCTGTTCCATTGCATGATATTCCAAACGTATCTGTTTGATAAATGGGTGTAAACATAAAATCAATTCATCAGTAGTGAAATTGACATTCCAATGCAAATATCCAAGAATCTCTCTTTCAATCGTATTAACTTCACCCAACCTTAATAATCCATTCGTATATTTTGCCCAATGTCTATTAAGCGGAGATGCATCATTCAAATACTTGGCTGCGATGATCAAACAACCTAAAAACAGTCTATGCCTCGTTGTTTCCACGCCATAAATATTAGATGGCAATATAGCTTTCAACCTTCTCAAATAAACTACGGTGGACATCAGAGTACTCGTCTGCACATTCGAATACGCAATCAGCGCTTGAATAAAATCTGTCAAAGTTGGTATTTTGCTCTGGTCCCCATTGGAAGATGATTCTTTTAATTTTACGGTACAATTCGTACAACGCACCAAATATTGTACCATTTCACCAGAAACTGGCCTTTTTTTGAACTTTAAAAGAGCACTATAATCAGAAGACATCACTAAAGAATGCTAATGTCCCAATTTTGGCCCAAAAGAATGATTGGTATACCAAAATGACGCTAAATACAAAAAAATTATTTTTTTTTTTCAATGGTTTTACACCAAATGCAAAACTGCTTGGCCTCTTGGGAAACGACAAATTTGTGGAGAATAAGACAACGGCTCTTGAACTAATGTATCTTAGACCATAAAGTACCCTAATATATACACTTCTCAATGTTTAATGGACGTCCAGCCTGCTGTTATAATTATTGTGTCTGGCGCTATGACAAGGCTGACATTCTGAGCCCAGCATGCTGGCTTTTGCAGGCCTCTGCGGCTGCTTCTAGCGAGACATGCCTGATGCGGATACCGCCCCTGCTTCCGGTAATCATTCCTGCCTGGCTTGCCTGTTGCGGCTATAAATTGCTCAATCAGGAGGCATATTTCGTTGAGCCTGCCTAGTTTGGATATTACTACCATTTTGCACCCTTCTTACTTTTTAAGGTAATTTTTTGCTTGGTGGACCCTGGAACTTCCAGATTGGGTAGTTAATACAAATTGAATTATTTATTTAAGATTTGTTCACATTTTGAGTTTTTCATAAGAATATTTTGCCAATCGAGACATTGATGACTTCTACATAAACAACAGGTTATACAATGCACAAGGTTGGATTGTGGGCTTTGCTTTTACAGGTGTTGATGTTCTATATCTTATCTGGAAACTGGAAATATAAAGCTGTCACAATATTAACACTAGAGTTAACGCTTGCGATAGACAACGCTAGATATTTTATATGCTGCTCGTCGAACCTGTGAAAAATCCAGCATTTTCTTGTTCATATGTGTGAAATTGGTGCTCAAAATATCTTGTCCATGTTTGTGAAAACTGGTGCTCAAATTTTCTTATTCATGTTTGTGAATACTGCTGCTCAAAATCACTTGCTCAATGTCATAAATTAGCATATTTTTCTATCCAGCTTTTGAGAGTTCGATGACTCTCTCAGTGCCGTTTAAGTTCTTCATTTTATTACCAAAATTAATAATTAAACTTGTAGAAGGTTATTATATTTGTAGAAGTATTTGCTTGTTATTATACAATTAAATACTCTTTATTCTTCTTAGTCTGTTTAGCAGAAAGACTATATTCAATGTGTTTGATCACTGTTAACAACTCATGATCCATAGCCGTCGTTTGTATACAAATTTATTTGCAATTCGACGTCGACGTTGTGAAAAAATTTTCACTTCTATTTTCACTGTAAATGGTACTAACCTTCTCTATCTAGAGACTGGTCAGATAGCTATTCCTCATTTGTATTTTTTATTACCAATCTAGCCATGATGATAAGATCTAGTGTTCAATAACGTTCCATTTTATCGTAATATTAATGATGACATTGTGAAAAATTCTACTCTGCACAACCATTTCTATGACATTACCAACGGTAATTTATTCCCGTTGTCGTATTGTAATTGCAACTGACTTCCACTGCTTTTAATTACTATGGGATTCTTTTGTAGTTACTATGCTTTTAATTTGCTCGCTGATATTTTCATGTCTATGATAATATCTCAAATCTTGATTTAGGTATTCACTACCTAACTTACCTCTGATATCTCAAATCCTGACACGTGTAGCAGACATATACATGAATATATTTGACAAATTTTTTAAATTGTATATTCACTACTGGCGCAAGACAGGTTTTAAAGCATTATACATCTACAGCGCATACATGATAAAGGCACCTCAAATTTTTTCTGCAACAAAATAACTGGTTCCTTGGCCCAGTTGGTTAAGGCACCGTGCTAATAACGCGGGGATCAGCGGTTCGATCCCGCTAGGAACCATTCTTTTTTGCATACCAAAATAAAGTCTTTTTTTGTTTCTCAACTGAAACTAGATTATACCTCATCTTCAGTCCTTTTTAAAAATTTAAGATCATCACTAGTTACCTTTTTACCAAAGTCATTTTGATCTAAATAGCTATATACTCAGACGGAATATGAATGTGTTGAAATTGATTCCTGCAGTGAAATTTATATTGGACGCTTACCAAAGAGCACGATTATAGTCAGATAAATAGAACTCTAGAGACTATCTTCAGTAATGGGTTAACTTTACAGTTTACCAGCTCTTAGTACGACCTGTTGTACTTCTTTGATATTCTTTACAGGAAGTATCATAGACCCATTATAATCGTATTAGAGACGTACCTCCATGAAACAATCGATAGACGATAGAAATTGTTTTGACTTCAACTAACGCTTAAAGTCTTGTTTCGATATATTGTCACAACATGATCATCAAAGTTTCGATCAGATAAATGAGAATGATTACCTACGATTCCTGAAGGACTTATACTGTTTTTGTCTTTTATAGTTTGATGAGTGCTTCGGCCTATCATTATGAGACGCCTTACCATATCTTGAATTATCCATATCGTTTGAAACATTATTACGAGGTCCATTTCTATTCCTATTGTTTCTGCCACTACCATAATTATTATTACTATTACTGTTGTTATTACGTGGAAAGTCTAAGGGATGCCTTTGGGGTTGATCATTCGCGCTATAGTTGTCATTATTCCTCTTATTCCTCTTTCTGTTACTATTTTGATGATGATCATTTCTTTGATCAGATCTCCACGAATAATCATCAACCTCATCATTCCTCCTTCTCTTCTTGTTGCTATTACTACTCCTGTTGCTATCATTATCGTACATATCAGCATCTACTTCATAATCATTATAATCGAATTTATTATTTCTGTGATTATTGTTTCTCTTGTTTGATTTACTTTTTTTACTTTCAGTTATCAACCTGTAATATACAGTTTTCATAAATGCAGGTAAATTGTCACCAGAAAATGCACTACCATCTTCGATAGGAACTTTTGAAGACCTTCGTTCAGAACAATCATCACCAAAATGACCATTCATACCACAATTGTAGCAATATATATTTTCTATTGGGACCAATAATTTTTCACCAGATTTTTTCTGGTATCTGACGTGATCATCGAGACCAACTTTGAGAAGATAACTTCTCCACACATTGGGACACCTATCCCTTGAATGTTTAACGCTGTTACACATGGTACAGAATTTTTTCTTCCATTTCTGCGGACATTTTGACTTGTAATGACCAGGCTGATTACAGTTCGAACATATAATAGCCTTGGGACAATGGCGTGGATAATGGTCATCCAATGCACCACAATACGTACAGATGACGTGCGGACAGTTCTTTTTCAAATGCCCTCTCTGCGAACAGTTATTACATTTAGGTTCAAAAGTGTTTAAATTATCCTCTTCTACACCAAAATAACGGCCTGCACCTCGCAAAAACCGCAACTCTACAGGATTGTCGTTGATCTCTTCGATAGCAGGTGCTGTCGACTGCGATCTGGTAGACGCTTCTGGCGTCAAAGTCCTCGATTTATCATCGATAAATTCTAACGTGTCCATAGATTCCGTCTCAGAAAGAGCAATCATTGTCTAGCAAATTTGATGGAAGTGTCTCTTTCGTAGTGGTAATCAATAATGAAGCCGACTGGTTCCACTAATGCCAAAAACAAGTCTCTTTGGATGGTGTTGAAGTATCAGGAATGTTGCATTTTGTTAGTAAAACTGAAATTTCACCTCATCGCAGGCTTTTTTTTGCAAGCTTTAAGAGAGGCCCGGGTAATGAAACTGTCATCATCACAAACCATACAGCAAATACTGGCATTTAAGAGGTAAAATGCCAGTGAATGAGCAGTTTTTAGTATCTGGAGAGTGAAAATTTGGCTTTAAATTGGTATATTTTTCTTTAGTTGAGCAAAATTCGTATTTTTATGATGTGAAAACAATTGTAAAAGAATAAAAAAAAAAAGAGTTAAATAAAATCGTATGTCCATTCATTTATCGCCAAATGTAGGTGTCTCATCGGTGGCTAATTGACGTTCTCTTTCTAGCATGGCATCAAACTCGCTTTTAGTTGTTCCCTGGGAATTTCTGGCGATTTTAGTTTCCTTGGTGGGTTTAGATGTAGATTTAAAGTCATCAGCAATTTCAAAAATACTGCCGTCTGGATCCATTCTCTCACGGTCGTTCTCGATATTATCGTTCCAGACACCTTTCCTGATCTTATCCCATGACGATCCGTTCTTGCTGTCGTCATCAGGCAGAGTTTCACTTCTCTGACGATTTTTCTGCTTTTCGTACAGTCCCAATGGATCCCTCTGGTTCAAGAAAGAGTTTCTTCTGGCCTCCTCAGGATGCTCAATAAGTTTCCGCAACCTTTCCTGAGGATCAGGGAACCGTTTCGATGGGTCGTCCATCGTAATACTAAAATATCTGTACCACATCCGTGGAGGAGTATTTTGCAGCAATTTCATCATCTTGAGCCTGCTGGAACCAGCTCCTTCTCTGTCCTCCATGTCCTTGATGGTACTAGAAAATTTGTACCTGACCAACCCATTTTGTGCCAATACTGACGACACCAAACCGTAGAATACCCACCGACCAAGCTTCAACTTCTTCCCATAAAGCTGTTTGGACGCATAAGGCCACAGCAAGAAACCTGCAAATGTAGAAAACCCAGTGAACATCTGCACTCTGGTAATCGTACGAAACCTGTCAGACAGCTGGCTTCGATCTTCTCTGGTCAGTTGGCTGTCGATGTCGTAGAATTTCACTGCTGAAAAATAAGCTTTTTGGAACCAAGCAGGTCCATCTGGCTTCACACACGCTTTTGAGCTGTCTTTCTGGTTTACACTGTCGTTATCCATCGTTACTTTGATCTTGGATAGCCTTCTTTTGTTGAAATGTATAAAATGTAGAGAAGATAAGGGTTCAGAGACCTTTAAATACTGCAAAACTTTAAGAAGCGGCCAAGACGTCAAATAATGTGACACCAATTAAAATAAAAATATGTTAAAGGCCAAGCTTGAAATGCTTGCTGTGGTTTGAAAGAGCAGTTTTTTCTATATAAAGAGATGGTTTCGCTGAGAAATAGTATATTTCTGTTCCAGCACTGACAATTTATTTTATGGTAACTCTGTACATGATACTTAGTCTTACATGTACAGATTTTCAAATATTCATATTCGTACTATCATATATTCATAGTACAGCCTTCATAGGTTTAAAGTACATGTATAGTATATAACTGATTCATTTATATTAGTTGTAGGACTGACTTTAGGCAGAATATTTGGCTACAACTTCATCAAATTTGGCATTCATTTCCTTGTGATTCTTCACAAAAGTGTGATTTGGATCTAGTTTCTCCAATTCATTTCTAAACTCGTTTGCACGTTCACCTTTCATCAGACTCAATGTAATTTTGCATGCCAAAAGATGAGCTTTGTAAACTTGAGCAATGTCACTTTGCTCCTTCGAATAGTAATCATTTTCAAGAGTATTGATTATATCTTGTGCCTCTTGCAAATGTGCTTGTTGTAAATGCAAATTCAACAAACCCAATTGGGCACCCCAAGTAGAGAAGCTCTGCGCTAATTCTTCGTAATAGTAGAAATTACCTGATGTAGTGTCCTGGTTTGTGGCAAATTTGATGTATGATTCTGCAACGTTAAGTATCAACTCGTTGTCATTTGTGATGGAATTGCCAAAATTTGTTGTATAATTTTCAAAAACTGTTTGGGCTGTGGATGGTTGATTATTCCAAATAGCAATTTGAATAGTCAATAGGATCAGTTCTGGTACACCAGGAACAGATTCTGTAGAGTAAGTATCGATACCTGCTACACAAATATCCTGGGCTTTCTCAAATTCACCCTGTACCACGTATCCAGATGCCAAAAGATACAATTCGAATGGAGTTGCTTCATCACTTTTATCAGCACCTTCCAGACCAGAAAAATCTCTAGTTTTCAAAAATGCAGCGTACGCATCCACAACCTGGCCCAATTGGCCTGTTTGTGCCAAACTTTCGTATTTTTGCAAGACTATACCACTCAAACCATGGTAGAAAATAGCTGTTTCGTCGCTCAGAGAAGCTGATTCTGCCAAAGAAGTTGCGTAATCACCAATATAAAAGGTCTGTTTCAATCTGAAATGGTCCATTGCTCGAAGTTCTTAGTATTGGGCTGGCTTTATGGTGGTTGACAGTGCTTTAATATGCCCTTTCTATGTGTTTTTCTATTTAAGCCAAGTTACCGTTATTTAAAGCCAGCGACGCTAAATAACAGAATTGACCAAAAATCAAATTACAGGTGAAAAAAGGCAAGAAAGGTCTTGTTATGTGTGTAATTTGACTGAAAGGGCATTCTAGATCGAAAGAGCGTGCTCACATTGCCATATTATTACTTTTGAATCATTAAGTTGTCTATGTAGAATTGAGAAATAAATTAAATAAATAAAATTATATATATTCGTTGATATATATGGGGATTGTGTAGGCGACACATAAATCATTCAACATCTTGTCCCACCAGCTCCATCCACGATTTACCTTCTTTTTTCAGCTCATCTTTGATCTCGTCTTTGATACGTGCAATCAGACCAGGCCCACTGTATGCATAAGCAGTGTATAATTGAATGAAAGAAGCACCGGACTTGGCAAACTCAACAGCATCTTTACCTGAGGAGATACCACCACAGCCAACAAGTACCAGATCGCTACCCTTTGCATATTTGGCTGTAGTTCTCAGGGCTTGCAGAGAGAATGGTTTCAATGGTTTACCGGACAATCCACCTTTTTGGTTCTTTAAAGTATCATCTGTGGTCTTTAACGTATCTGGTCTTTGAATAGTAGTGTTAGAGACGATGATACCGTCTATTTTAGATTTTTTGGCTGATTCCACTATACTTTGGATCTCTGTTTCAGTTAAATCAGGTGCAATTTTCACTAAAACTGGTGGTTTATGAGTCTTGGCACCAAGAGCATTACCTTTATCAACTAATGAATCTCTCTTTGCCACAATTTGTGTAAGTAGATTGGCCAATTTAGACTCACTTTGCAAGTCTCTCAAACCTGGTGTATTTGGCGACGAGACGTTAATCACAAGCACATCAGCCAAAGATTGAAATTTTTCCACACCTTTCAGATAGTCCTGAATCTCATCACCATTCTTGTTCTTACCTAGATTGATGGCCAGAAACTTGTCCTTGTACAAAGACAAATTATCATCTTCTTTGTTCTTTCTGTACGATTTCAAATACTTGGTAACACGATTCATCAAATTCTTGTACATAACTTCATGACCACTCGAATTGAACCCATATCTGTTGATAACTGCGTCGTCCTGTGGCAATCTGAAAAATCTTGGTCTTGGATTACCTGGCTGTGCCACAGGTGTAACTGTACCGACTTCCATATAACCAAACCCAGCTGGCATGATACCATTAATTGCCTCTGCATCTTTATCCAAACCAGCTGCGCAACCTACAGGATTCGTCAACGTCTTGCCAAAGACCTTAACGTGCATGTTCTCTGGATCTTTGTCAAAGAACAATTTTGGTGCAAGACCCCATTTCAAGCACCATATACCAAGTTTGTGACCGTTCTCTGCATCTGGAGTGATCAGACGAACAGTTGGACACACAATGAACTCATGAATGGCAGATCTGGCGTTCATTACATAGTAATAACCCAAACCCAAACCAAGAATACCGACAGCATATTTAACACCAATATTGATGCCCAGACCTGCTTTCAAAGGTCTCATTGAAGAGCTCATCACTCTTCTGGAGCTGACAAGCTTCACAGTGGCCGAACCTTTGGACTTCACAGTGGTACGAAACATTCTTGACCTTAATAGTTCTTTGCCCTCTGCTTGCTGGTAATTGGTAGTGACAACCACTTCACTTCTTCCTACCAATAGCGTCCAGGCAAAAGGTATATTCAAGTTGAAAAAAAGATATATATCTATGTAGAATAACAGATTACACAGTAATGATGAATCCAAGAATCCAAGAATCTACAGCCCAGTAAGAAAAACACAGGGAAAGCCTGCCAAAGGAAGAAGAACAGAAAAAAAAAGAGGCATTCCAGAGTGTTTTAATATGGCAAAGTCAAGTCTAATTCGCGATGACAAAATTCTTAATTCCTGGTAACTTCAGATGGGTAAGGTGATGATGATGATGATGAAGATGCAGTCCACGACTCGTAACAACAGGTATGACTCGGCCGTTCAGACCACTAGATAAGGTTTGTTTGCCAGCAGTGTCATCAGATGCCAGATATTTTTCTTGAAAAAAACACGTAGACGAAGATAGTTTCCATCGGAATTGATACTGAGTCCTCGAGGCTGCTCAGTTGGAAGACGACGAGAGTCTGAAGATGCCTCTTAGTGCCATTTGTGAACGGATCTGTGCCGTGGTTGCGTAAAATGCTCAGATCATAAATTGTCGAAGTTTACTTCATCTTCCACGATGAATGGAGTCGGTAGCGGAGCGTTGATATCTTTGCTCTGTCTCACCGTTTCAATCATTTCAATTGGTTCATCCGGCGTCTTGTCAGTGAGAACGATGATGCCAGAGTTGTTCTTGTTCTTCCTCACAGGAGCAAAACGTGAATCTTTATTGAAAGCAATGTATCTTATCTGTGCAGGCAAAACACGCGACATGTTTGGAACGTCGTATGGTTTAGCTGAATACTTGTTTTTTGAATTATCTGAGTCCAGTAAAGAATCTGTCTCTTTGGTATCATCCATCTTCAGATTGTCATTTTCATTATTCTTGTCTTCATTCTTAGTTTCTTGATCTTTCGTCTCTTCCTCTTTTTTAGTTTCATTGGATTCTTTATCTTTATTTTTGGTTTTCTTGGCTCTGGCCTTTGCTCTTGCTGTTGTCGACAAGACTGCTGTTGTGACTTTTTCCACTTCAACATCAGCTGCTTCTTCGTACATCTTTGGATAAGCAAATAAATCTTCCTTTGCGTGACAGCTCAAATTGAATTTTGGTATGCTAAAATCGCTACCACGAACACCAATTATAGTTGTTGGTACGAATGTTAATGCTAAGAAATGTGTTAATGGGAACCAAAACCAAAATTGTGAAAACATTGCCATACCCACAATTGCCTTGGCATCAAGTGTACCCATTTCAGGATTTTCTAGTTGAATTGTTACGTTACGACCACCGGCATTGATGATACCTTGACCTAAACAAGCACCAAATTTAGCTAAACCTTCTTGATGTTTGTTCTTGATAACATTTAAGAAATTTTTATTAACTTCTGCTACCTTTGGTGTTAATTTTTCTGTTTGTTGGATCATTACCATTGAAAGTGCAATCATTGCAGCTTGTCTGACGAAATCAACATGATCTTTAGTTAATGGTTCCAATACTTCAATTGCAGATGCTAAATTTTTACCGGCGCAAGCAATACCAATTGCGAAAGCACTACCACACCTTAAATGAGCATTATGTGAGACTGATAATAATTCAACAATTCTTGGAACTGTTGTATAATCACGTAAAAGCAAGAAACCCAAGGCAATTACAGATGCTCTTTTAACATCATCATTAGAATCAGAAACTGCAATATGTAAAAGTTTTTTGATTGCATTATTATTACCAGTACCAGCATAAGCTAATGCAATTGTATATGCACCACCATAACGTAACAAAGAATTTTCATTTGACAATAATTTTTCAATAATATCATCAGCTAATTCTTGACGGCCGTAATTCATCAAAGCTATACCCATTGATAAAGCACGAGTAATGTTATGATGTTGAGTATCTTGAGCGTAATTGAACATATCAATGATTGATTGTTTAGAGCCATTACCTAACATTGTCAAACCCATACCAAAGGCAGCTGCTTCACCTGAAATGGCGGAATCATTATACAAGACTTCTTTTAGTAATTCATAAATTTCATTATCTGAGGTACCCATTGAGGCTAAACCAATACCTAACGAGGCACCATGTAATAAAACATCAATATCTTCATCATTTGTATTTGAAACATTTTCTTGAATATGATTTTTCAAATAATTTATAACATCTCTACCTTTACCGGCATAAATTAAACCCAAACCATATAAGGAACCACCTTTGATATAACGAGAAGTTGAACGAGATCCAGGTAAATATGGGTTCATAATTTTCATACCATCAGATAAATTATTCATATGAATAACACCTAAAGAAGCAGTTGCAGTAAATTTTGCCCAATTTTGAGCTTTACCTAACCATGGTAAGTTTGCCTTTATAAACGAATTATCAGTAGTACCAGCATGCATAAACCCATTTGAAACACTGACTGCAGTATGGAACAGAGAAAATTTACCATCCAATGAAGATTTTGATTTGTTTAATAAACCGATATCGATATTTTTGTTATTTAAAAGGAAAGTATTGTAATAGTCACAAGTTGGTAATCCAGTTAAAATTTCAATAACATTTTTATTATAGTCCTTTGCAGTTAATTTTTCAATCAATGAAGTTAATAAACCTTGTGAAGCAGAAGAGACTAAATTGAATGCAATTTGATAAGTCATATCGATGTTATTATTTGAATTTAAATTTTCAAAAAGTTCAACAGCCAAATCTGTTTCATTTAAATTTACGACAATTTTTGATGCAGTAAAATAATCAATTTGCTTCATTGATAATAAAATTTTGAATAAAGAATTTAAAATTTTTTCTTTGAAGAGAGTATTTGTTATTATTGTAGTTGTCGTTGCTTGCAAAACGTAATTAATCAATTTTAACGTTGAATTTTCTGTATCTTCATTCAATCTATCATTCAAAATATTTTCCACTATATCTAATCTGAATGCTTCGAGGGAGATACCTAGTGCTAATTTAAATTCTGAAGAATCGATACATTTTTGAATCATTTTTTCAAAAATATTTTCTAATTTAGGGTCAATAGGGTGAGCATTTGAAGCATTATTATAGTTTTCTGTTGAATATTTGATGTACATTTGAATGCTCTGAGAAACGATAGTTTCTACATATTGAGATTTTTCGTCAATATTGAACGAATCTTCGGCCAAAAGTGCATATTTAACAGCAGAAACGTATTCACCTAGATTATAATACACTTTTGAAGCGATTAGAGCAGCTTTTGAACGATCTTGGAAAGAGATATCATCGTAAATAGCTTCGATATCCGTGATGGAATCAGAGATTTCTGACCATAATTCGTCCACTTGATCGTTCAAATTATCTAATGCGAATGATTTGACAGAATCCTGCGATTCTTTCAAAAGTGCCAATAAAGGAGCAGCTGTAGTTTTCGACATCTCAGAGTGATGGGAGTACCGGATGGGAGTGTATCTATGAAAGTTGAGACGTAGAGACGGATGCGACCGGTAAGAAGCTGCGATTGGGGCGTCAATTGGCGTTTATAAGCGAATTGACAGTGGCAAAGTTGTTGTTTTAAGTGGTTGTTAATTTGTATAAAATCCATTTGCCACCGAATAATACGGGCAAGTTACCCGGGCGAGCCTTTCTCAAAGTATATTAAAGTGAAGACTATAGTAATAACGATACAAGAGACATAGTAAACTTGGATTGGATCTGGGTAGAGCGTAGAGATTAAATTATATAATAGTTGTACATCAATTTGCATAATATCTTGCTGCATAATATCTTTTTGCTGCATTGTATTGCTCGCAACGCATCGCACCTAGTACAAAAGTCTTATCTTTATCTTTGCATCAGTTGCATTCAATTGATCATTTATATCATTGATATCATTAACATCGACATCTGCAATATCTGCCATCAAATAAGCGACATCACCATTCGAATCAGAGAATTGTTTTTCAATATTATGATTTGACAAGATATTATTAACAGTTTTCAACACACCAGGAATATTTTTATGAATGTATAGTACTCTTACGGTATTTTTCTTTGTTGATAGAGGATCGTTCAATAGTGATGGTTTTGTTCTTAGGGCGACTTCAGGGAAATTGACGGAACCAATCGAGTTACCTTCGTTGATATATTTGGACATAGCGGTAGAGACCTCTAAACCGATGGCGGCTTGTGCTTCTTCTGTGGAACCACCGATATGAGGTGTTAAGATGACGTTTGGTAAAGTGATCAATTTTGGAATGAAAGCGTTTAAATCGGCATTGAACAGATCTTTACCGTTTTTTTTAGGTTCATTTGGATATACATCGATCGCAGCACCATTGACAATACCTGATTCCATAGCTTTGCACAGATCTGATAGGTTTACGATGGTACCACGAGAAGCATTGATCAGGTACGAACCCTTTTTCATCTTGTTGAATTGGTTGATTGTGATCATATTTTGAGTATCGTTCGTTTCAGGGACATGCAAAGAGACGAAATCTGAGATTTCGAGCAATTCATCTAGTGATTTAACCTGATGAGCAGTACCCAATGACATAACAGTGACTATATCGTAATACACGACGTTCATACCTAATGATTCCGCTAGGATGGATAATTGTGAACCGATATGACCATAACCGATGATACCTAAAGTTTTACCACGAACCTCGAAACAATTGGCACTGATTTTGTTCCAGTTCTGCGTATGCAATTCAGAAGAACGATCGTACAATTGTCTTGCCAATGCGATAATTTCACATAAAACGAGTTCTGCTACTGAACGAGAATTAGAGAATGGTGAATTAAACACGGCAATACCTAATTTTGCGGCGTAATCGAGATCTACTTGGTTTGTACCGATACAGAAACAACCGATTACTTTTAAATTTTTAGCGTGTTTGAGCACATCTGCGGTTAATTTAGTCTTTGATCTGATACCGATGGCGTCAACGTCTTTTATTTTTTCGATGAGTTGGTCATCGGATAGTGAACCCTTTAGTGATTCGACCTGGTAACCTTGTTTTTCGAAAGCGTCGATGGCAGTTTGGTTGACGTTTTCGAGAAGAAGGATTTTGGTGTTTTTGGAGGAGAAGGGTTTAAGCATGGCGAACGAACTTAGCTGAACGAAGTGAAGCTAAGTGAGTGGTAATTGAACGAAGTTAACTGAACGAAGTGAAGTTAACTGAGTGGAACGTACTATATTGAGCGAAGTTAACTGAACGAAGTGAAGTTAACTGAGTGGGAAGCACTTTTTATAGCGAAGTTAACTGAGTGAACGTACTATATTAGCAAAATACAATTCTTACAATCAATTGAGATCACTTGATTGATCTTTGATTGATCTTTGATTGATCTTGAGTAATAAAACGTAATTGTGATCTCGACCAGTTTATATACACAATTCGTTACACGTTTTACACGGCTTTTGAAGCCGCGCGCCCCTTTAATTAATTCGAAAAGAATTCCAAGACGAGATTGAAATTGATTGAAATTGATTGAAATTGATTGAAATTGAAAATTCTTGGATTTCCGAGTTTTTCCGAGTCACAATTTTACGTCCGACGAAAGTCGGGGCGAAGTCCCGGCGAAAGCCCGACATGAGTCCGACAAGATCCCGATCACAGATTTATGACCGACAATTTATAGCACCGACAAAAAGTCCGATGCACCGACATAACACCGATCATATTTAACACCGACTTGTCACCGACACAACCCCGCCATGATACCGACAAAGTATCACACCGACATAACACCGACATACGTCCGACATAACACCGTCATTCTCTTTTTTGACCAGGATAATTTCCTTGAACGCCATGGAAAGTTGGTATCACAGAAACGATGCTTTCAACATCTGTCAAACCATTGTCAAGCGTGATTGATTGAGCGTTTGACTGAACAATTGATTGCGAGTTTGAATTCGAATTCAATGTTGTGTTGCCGTTTGATGTGGATTTTGTAAGTGTGTTGGATCTTTTACGGTCTTTCAGATCTTTCAGTTCTTTCGAGTCGTTAGATTGAGCACTCGGGGTACTTTGAGTACTCGACTTGACAGTCGAGTTCGTAGAGTTCGTAGAGTTCGTAGAGTTGTCTGTCGTATGCTCATACACTGCACGAGTAGACACATTATCACTCTCTATAGAGACTTCACTTGCACGTCTGTGCGATTGGCTCGTTGGGAAACTGTACAACGAAGCTGTCGACGATGCGTCTGGTACTGAATTATTTGACATTCTTGTCTGCTTTGCTTGTCTGATTGGATTGTTTCTTGTTCTTATTCTTGTCTCGCATATTTATACTACTCATTCCGATGAACGGAACCACGATGACAATAGCGATGTCAGTAGCAATGACGGTAGCGATGAAACTTGCAACACGATGCTCAAGACTAGCACTTCGTGCTAGATCGTTCGCTACTCATTCGTATGGCCAACCCATCCACGAAACCCATCCACATCTTCTCAACAGAGGCGAGTTGACTCCAGGTATACCATCATCAGAATACTTCAAACACAGACTCAACCTCTCCGAGTCCATTTCATCGTACTTACAACCATCCCATCCTGCAAAAGTACTTTCAATCATATTTAGCAACGAGATAAAATTCGCTACAGATGTAGTTTTCCACAAATTTCAGCAAAATACAGATTTCTTCTATCTCACCGGTTGGAACGAGCCAGATTCTGTGCTGCTCATGGAACATTCACTCGATGGAAATTCCAACTTAGAACCCACATTTCATCTCGTCGTGCAAGAGAAAGATCCGTTCAAAGAACAATGGACAGGCGCTAGATCAGGTACACAGGGCGCAATCGATGTTTTCAACGCAGATTGCGCATATGACAATAATTCCAAACAACTCAGTGCAACCATTGACGAAATCATCAAGCGTAACGATATCGTTCTCGTAGACTATAACAACCTTTTGTCCAACGACAACAAATTACAATCTCTTGTAAAGGATAATTTGCAAAAAAATACCAATGGACCCTCACCCAAAATCATTGTAAATAAATTAAAGGATATCATTGCAAACCAAAGACTTATCAAATCGCCGAATGAAATTGATCAAATGGCTAAAATTTGTGAAATTTCTGCAATTGCATTCAATAAAACGATTCAACGTTCAAATTTTACCACTGAATCACATCTTGATGCATTCTTGAACTACCAATTCATCATCAATGGCTCTGATAAACAAGCTTATATACCTGTCATCGCATCAGGTTCAAATTCCCTATGTATTCACTATACTTCCAACAATGATCGTATTCTCGATAATGAACTCGTTTTGGTTGATGCGGCAGGTAGTTTGGGTAATTATAACGCAGATATTTCACGTACATGGCCAGCAAATACGATGAGAAATGACGCTACTATATTCTCTCAATCTGCAAGATCCGATGACGCTACTATATTTTCTCAACCTGCAAAAGACCTATACCAAGCTGTATTGAACGTACAGAAAAATTGTATCAACCTATGTTACGAAAATAGTCAATTATCCCTGAACGATATACATTTGAAAAGTACGCAATTCTTACAACAGGAATTGAAAAATATTCACCCATTCTTCCATTCAATTTCATCAGTCGACCTTTTCAAAATTTATCCACATTATATTGGTCATAATTTAGGTTTGGATATACATGATGTACCAGAAATATCAAGGTACAAACCTCTGTTACAAAATCAAATAGTAACAGTTGAACCAGGTGTTTACATACCTGATGATGTCAAATTTCCTGAATGTTTCAGAAATATCGGTATAAGGATTGAAGATGATATTTTAGTGGGATTGGATAAACCAACTGTGCTAACTCAAACAGCTAAAAAGGAAATTCACGACATTGAAAATTTAATCCTGAGTGCTTGAACAGCATTTTCATCATCTCATGACTTTGCACTTTCTATAATATCAGATAAATTTCTTTCACTGTACATAATTACACCTTCCTCGATTTTAAAGTTCAACCTTTGCATCTTGATCAATTTCGTTACCTCATCTTTGACTACTGGAATGCTTATACCCATGATATCACTCAAATAACTTATAGGTATCTGCTCAGAGATTTCCATGTAAAAATAATAAATCTTGCAATTAACTATGAAATCAATCTCATTCCACATGTCTCTCAAATACAGATTACTCATAAACTCTCTCATCATACTACCTCTCCATACTTCACAGAACTCTTTTATCTTAACATCTTTAAGTAGTTGAAATACCTCTGCATATTTTCCTAGACTGCCAAAAAAATCTTTCAAGTCTTTGATCTCAGCAAACCTGCCCATCAACTTCAAAGGGACACTAACTACGCAACTGCTAACAGCAACCATTCTGATCTCTTCTACACTGAAAAAGGATGCATCTATTTTGCCCAGCAGTATATCCAACACCAAATCATACAATTCTTGATCAGTTCCCTTCAATTGGCAAAAATTATCAAAAGTGCCCCAATAATCACCTTTAAAGAATGGCACTAACATCATTAAAATGGCACATTGCTGATATGCCTTCAATTCAGCATCGTTCTTACGTATGCTTTCCCTATTGCTCTGGTAAAACCCTTCTAACCGTATCTTGATCTTGTCAAATTCCTCAAAATCTCTCTTAACAAACATCAATTTCGCTGTCTCCTCCAAGTATCGGCAATACTCATCCATATGAACGTTACTATTCTCCAAGATTTCTGCTGCATCTGCAAGCTTACCGCTGATGATTTTGCCAATGTATCCATCATCGTAAGGGAATCTCACTGCATCTCCACCAAAACTGGCCCCGCTCACCTCAAACAACACTTTCCAATCATCAAAATGTACATTTCCAATGGATTGCAGGTATTCAACAGCTTCCAAAGCTCGTTCCTGTCTCAATTTCAATGGTCCAACACCATTTTCAACGTCAAATAGCACTCTATACAGCCAAAATGGGCCTTTCTTGAACGTTTTCATAGGAATAAAAAAGTGCTTTTCAAACCATAACAGCCCACATTCTAGTGATCCAACTCAGATCAAATTCTGCCAGAGATCACTACTTGGTGCTTTCAATATGTCTTCTAATGACTATTTAACCTTTAAAATGAGCTTTCCGAGAAGTTAAAGATTCAATGAAATTCGATGAAATTCGGTGAAATTGGAAATATTCAGCAATCTAGAAGCATTTTAACGTATTTTGAAGCACAAATTCGCTATTAAACTGGTAATTTTAGTTCTAGTAGAGGTTTTGTAGGCTGAGGTTTAATCTGTGGAACTTTTCTTTGCCTTCACAAAAGGTTATGTTGAGGATAGTATGGAATCCTAGATGCTATTTCCACAGCAGTGAAGTTGTGCTTGGATCACAGTTGAAGCAGAAACTGGCAAAATTCCAGAAGTACGATGGTGCCATTGTCAAGACCAGGAAGGAGATAGAGAGGGAACAGCTGAAAGAGAGGATCAAAAGACATAAAATACAAAAAAAAGCTTACCCCAAACAGAAAGCTTACCATGTTGCCCAAAATATTTCAAAGAAACAGAAGGATGGGAAGGCCTGGTTGCCGTCACTTTTAGGTCCCAAGGATATTGGACCCACGAGTCAGAAGGATATACAACTTATGCTGCATTCGAAAGACAAAAGGTTGCTTTACAGCATACTGGGTGTTACTGGTGAACAATTACGTGATGCAGTGCTGATAACCAAAGATGTGGAGAAGTTTCTACGACGTGATCAGGTCGTCAAAGCAGTGTTTTTGACAAGATTGGCTAAAAACAAAGGTTCAGCTAGTATGAATTGTATTATAACCTATTATCTGACCAAGATCCAATCTCCCAAATCAGCTCTCGAGATGTTTACATGGCTGAGAAAATGTGGTGTTCCACATGATGAATATACATACACGATTCTTTTCAAAGGATTGGCCAAACAAAGAGAAGTCTTTCCTGAGAAAATTGGGAAACAAGTGGTGGGTATGGTAGAAAAATTGAAATCTGACGGTGAACTTAATCTCACTAGATTCAATGCAGCTTTGAATGCTTTAACTAGATGTGACAGTACTAAATTAATATTCGAACTATGGGGATTATCTACTCCTGATTTCAAACGTGATAGTATCAGTTATTCTACACTTCTAAAAGGGTGCCAAAATATACCTGAGCTATCCAAAAAAGTTGGTGAGATAATGGAAAAAATTCCAAGTAATGTCGTTGATGCACAACTCTTATTCCATTGCTGTCTTGCAATAGCTTCCAATAAAAAAAGTGATGAGATGCTGATTACGGCTCTGTGTGCATTGAACAAATATTTTATCTTCGGTAACATGAAACGATACTTTGGTAAGATACAACCACATATGCACTTACCAGAATTAAGTCATTGGTCTATTAAAAGAAGATTTGAACTAAATCAACATGTACTTGGTTTATGTTTAGAGATATTTTTGAATTTACGGAGCTACGTCAAAGGTATGATATTCTTTAAGGCATTTCAACGAAACTACCCAAAGTGGATTGATGCGGCCATGTATTATAAATATATGAGGATGGAAATGGGAGTTAATCCTAAAATATGTGCTACAGAAGTTAAAAATGCTTATTATGCGATGAAAGAAGGTGCCAAATTCGAAAATCTTACACATGCCAAACTATTAGTATTTGAAGCATACAAAGTTCAATCAAAGATAAAACTAAACATCATCGAGAAAAAAAGTGCAAATAAAATGTTAACAGAGCTTATAGATTTTGCCAATGCAGAAGATACCGTATTTTCCAAGAAGCTAAACGAACAAGTTTTACCTAGAGATTCTTGGAAGATTATTGCTTCAATTCTGCAGCCAATGCAGTTGAAACGACTACAACAGAGACCATTCTCCAAAATAATCAAAGCATACAATAAATCATGGAAAAGTGGTGAATTTGTGCATACAAATCTGCCCACTTACGACCATCGATTAGAAGCCATACATGTCGATGTTAAACTTGCTTCACTTTTAACGGAATACAGAGCTAAACATCTCAAATATCTCAAGGAAAAGGCTGAAGAGAAGAAAACTAACATTTTGGATGACCCTCAGGCTCAATGCATGTATGAAGTGACGAAATTACTGAGAAGGCATGCAAGGGATTTGAAACAATATAGTCCTCATCCAACAAGAAATCGTATGGATGACGATTCGCAGCCAAAAGAGCTGGCTGCATTGGAGAGTGAAATTTTGAGTAAGCTGGAGAAATTAAGTACACTGTTTCCTGTAAAATTTACACCACCCAAAGAAGATGATGGTAAACCTCGATATACAGGTATACCAAAGACACAATTCATAACGACAGAATCTTCAGGTTTACTAGTTACAAGGATCTTAACTCCATCACGTTAAATCAACAGCAAATAATCAATGAGCAGTATAGCGCTCAGCCATATCTAATGATAGATTCGTTACTTACAATTTATAAATATGTACAGGTACTGAAGTAAGTAAATATGAACTCATATGTATATACTAGTGGGAAGGGAGATGTGGAACGGATGACGGGTATTAACAGTGATAATAGTTTGATACAAGACGAAATTCTATTATTTGAAGAATTTATCCATCTTTTTCAACCAGCTAATGTATTCTTTGTTCTCTTTGAATTCTGAATAGGAAGAGATGAAAGTAGCTAATTCATCGCCCACACCTCTGTTTTCTAAGTAAAGTTCCAAAGATTCTTGCAAATCAGCATCTAAATTAGAGAATGGTGGGCCTTGATAGGACAATTCACGTTTAATTTCAGCTTCAGCAGACTCAGCGAGAGCATCTTCAGATTTCTCAGAAGGTGTAACGCTGTCGATGAAGAAAGAACCTTCATTCAAGTTCATGATCAATTCGAAGGAGACAGCTTCGTTTGTGCTTGGTTTAGTGATGACAACTTTAACATTAGCGAAACTTTCTGACATTGCTTCGGTATCATACAGACTTTCTTCGTTATTCTCTGCAGTCTCAGAAGCAGCATTTTGCTCATTTTCACCCATATTTTCTAGCATCTCTGTATCGAATGGCAGATTGTTAACTTGAGCAACATCAAAGTACACCCTAACGATCTCTTCCTGCTTACCATCTTCAGACACGAACTTTCTCTCCAATTCAGCGAGGTTCTTGCCTGGAGAATCCACTATTTTGAAGTCGTGCTTCTGCAGGAAAGTGTTGAATGCCTCAGACACTTCACTCTCTTGGTTTGCATCAGCAGTAGTCTCGATTTCAATCTCTGATTTCAACACTTCAGACACTTTTCCAGTCGAGTAATTGAACTTAGGAACGGTCATCGAGAAGGCTCTCACCGATTGGCTGCACACTTGGCGTGACAGGGGCAACACAGTCTGGCATCTTGGCAGACAGGCTGACCTCAAGGCATTGGCAGTATACGGTCTAAGCAATTGCTTGGCCACGGCAGAACGAGAAACGATTAATCTGGAGGACATGATGCTGTGTTGTGCTGTGCTGTACTGTGCTGTACTGATACTCTTCAGGTACAAACACTTCAGATCAGAATTTCGTCAAGAGATGCTCTCAAGTTATATATTGTGTGAAAGCTCTGTTTGCCTCTGCACCAGAGCCAAGTGTCACAACCATGTGACAGTGGACGCATATTCAAGCTGAACTACACACTTATAAACGTCCTGACGAGGCCAATTGGCCGTGGGCCCAAGATTGTGCCAGCGATGCTGCTGCAGCAATATTTTTTACATTTTTTTTTTTTTTCACCACCTCCAAAACAGCACCACCGCAGGAACCCACAGCCGCTGGCGGGCCCAGAGACACTTTTCTGGGACAACAACGGCCGGTTTCCCCACAAGATTTCGTCCACAGAGGCGGTTTCCCCACTGCATTTTGAGCTATCGACGCTTCTTCACGGGCTCCTTCTACAACTTCCACCACTTCTTCATGGGCTCCTTCTAAACGTCTCTTGGCGGCCTCTTTGAAGCTTTTTTTTTTTTTTTTCTTTCCAGCGGGCAGCGCGCGGCGACGTCGCGGCGCACGGCGGACGCTGAAAAATTCTGGGACCGAAAAAGTTTCACAGTGTGGCCTCATCGCCTGGTGGAAAAAAATATAGTGGAATTGTACGTGTACAATAAGAGGTCCAGGAGGGCATTAGAGGGCGTTTTCGTTGTGGAGGCCCGTTTGGAGGTCCAGTCAGGTTGGACCTTTAGATTCGTTTTGCAGGACTGTTCAGAGCAGAAAACTGCGTTGCTGGTTTTAGGGTGGCTCGAGAGTTGGAATTGAGTTGAAAAAAGAAAAAGAAAAATTAATTGTGGAGACGCTTTCTGATGGTTCATTACGATTGTTGAACGAGAGCAGTAACACTAGTGGACGTACCAAAATCATCTGTATAGTTGCCTTTGCTTAATGGATCCCAGGATGCACGAATCGGCGGATTCTCGAGGGAAGAGCTCCGGTTTCTTCTCGTCGTCGTCGTCGTCGTCGTCGTCGAATGATCACACGCTTGTGGGCGGTAGAAACGGCGCAATTAACGGTGGAGTAGCCGGTCAAAATGGTGCCACGGTGCAGACGTCTCTGCATCTCATCAATTCGCATTCTTCCGTTTCGTCAGGTTCTTCCATAGCTTCTTCACAGTCCAATATGTTCAATAAACACTCGTTGCACAATTACAATAATTCCAGTTTGTCGTCCATTACGCCAGATACGAGTCTTTCTGCAAGTCCAAAATTGCTGAAATCCACGACAATTTCTTCTTTCCCCTTCCCGACTTCTTTTCGTATTACACCTTCGCTTACGCCTACGAATACAACTTCTTTCACTCATAGAGTAACCAATTCTTCGTTCTCTTCTACTCGTACGGCGAGCTCGTCGTCATATGCCATCTCTCATTCTGGTTCAAATTCCGATTCTGGTTTGCCATTCCATTCATCTGGAGCTATCAAAAACCCTAATGTACAATTATTCCCCAAATTAAACGGTGTAAACTCCATATCTGCCACTGAATTGGGTAGATTGCTCAACGTACACAACATGGATATTCTAATATTCGATGTAAGGTCGTTGAACAATTATTTGCATTCTAACATTAGAGATTCAATCCATTTGACTTTACCATCCACTCTTTTGAAGAGAAGATCGTTCACTTTTGCTAAATTATTGTCAAATTTATCAATAGAGGATCAACTCAAAATAAACTATCACATTAACAAGTTGGAAAATACCAGTGATATGCCAGTTCATCCCTCACCACTTCATATAATCCTTTACGATGATACAAGAACCGATACATCTGGATCCCTCTCATTACCTTGTTATCATATGTGCCTGAAACTATTAGATCATTTCGAGAAACATATAAATCATGACTCTAAACAGAACACATCCACAACGACACGAGATAATAATTTGCATAATATACCGTCTGAGACAAACAATAAATCATCAATTACAAAAAAGATACCCAATACGCACATAGAAAATAAAATACCAGTTTCAACGAAAGATAAAGAAAATATTCCTACACAACGACACGATAATTCATCATCAAATTCCAATAATACTTCGTTAAGCTATGATAATACATCATCAAAATCTAATAATACATCAAATAAATTCCATGCCATATCGTCAGTATCAATTCATGTACTGTCATCGGGATTTCAACAATTTTCACTACTGTTTCCTCAGTTCTTAAATTCAGGTGTCAACAGCAACATATGTCAAACAAACATTAAAGAAGATACAAATTTGAAAAATACAACGACAAATAACAAATGCAGCCAATCTTCAAGTGGGCCCCCGAAATTCAATGACTTGAAGCTAAATATACCAAAGTTTAAAACATCCAATAGCGAGACATATTCACTGTTATCTCCATCTTCTATTGGCAACAATTTTAGTATGAATTCACATTCTACATTTCAGAACCCTCCACATATCAACGACTCTCCACTGTCGTCATCATCTCCAATATCTGCTCTTTTAAAGTTCCAGTTACCAAATGATTCACTACAAGCAAAACCTGCATTCAAATTCAAGCAAAATGAAGAAATTATGAATCTAGAATCATATATCAGTGCAGTAGACATAAGGGAAGAAAGAGATGAGGAGCAAAAATTGAGAATATTGCAAAAACTATCAATTTCAGATCTATCCAATCAGCCTAAGAATTTGAATTTACCCCCTATAGACACCAATATCCAATCAGATAAAACATTGGTACAGGAGATAACAACACCTTCAAGTGCCAAATCTAATCCAACTTCAGATATAAGTGCCAATGCTAGTAAAGATTTTATACAATCGTCTGATAACTTTGAGTTTCCGAAAAGAACACCAACTTCTCCATATTTTTCCAATTCACCCATTCATGCATCAAACACTCCATACAAGCATTCATCCTCAGCGTCAGGTTCACCTAATTCTAAGGATAAATTAAGATTTCAATCAAGATATGATGAGGTGACTAAACATTATACACAAGAGGATATTGACGACTGTATTCCAACTTGGTTTCAAGATTTGATGAAGCTCAAAAAAATTGATTTCATCAAACAGTACCAAAAACTGGACCAGTTGGAAAGGAAAAGGTTAAATAAATGCGCAGATCAAAAACCATCACAAACCGTGACCATTAACAATAGATCTTTAAATTTATCTACCATATCAGTGAAAAAAACAAGAGCAACTTCAAACCCATTTTTTCATCATGGTGAAAACTCTGATGTGCCTTCTGGAAGCAAGTTTAATGGCAATTTCAGACAGACATTTGAAGAAATAGTAGAAGATCCCAATGAATCATCATCTAATGCATCCTCTCCTTCTTCAGCTTCTGTTCGTTCTCCTTACAGAGTAACCAGCGAATTGAGAAATGAAAATTCTTCGTCGAATAATTGTTCTGCCTTCAACTCTGGATCGACTTCTTTTACTGAAGACTCATCGTCGCCAGTGAAAAGAAGGGCAACATCTGGAAGAAGAACTGTATCACATAGCGACTTTATCAACTTGCTGAATAAGAGAGAGAAGATCGAGTATTTGTTCCTGGATGAAAAAAATGAAGAGAACGAAGAGATAACGTTTTCATCTGGTCTTGAACTGGGTACCAAGAATCGGTACAAAGATATCTTCCCATTCGAACACTCCAGGGTTATACTGAATAAGAAATCCTTTTCCATACCCACTCCTGCACCAAAAGACTATCCTACCGATTCCTTTTTCAATATCAGTAATTGTGACAAGAACTCATTAGGGCCAATACAGCGTCCATTATCCAGAACCAACGATGATGATATGCTTACAACTGATTTTGATGAAAATTACATCAATGCCAGCTATTTGGATCTACCAAATTTAGTTGCCTCCAGCCCTGCAACACAAGATCATCCAATCAACTTTTCTGATTCTCACACCAGAAAGCTGCGGTACATAGCTACGCAAGCTCCAATGCTGTCAACTGTACATGACTTCTACACATGTATTGTTAACGATCAAGTTCCCATCATTTTGTGTTTGACAGATCAATACGAAGACTCTGTTGAAAAATGTTTTGCTTATTGGACAGAAGGAAATTATAATGGTATTCAGGTGAAACTTTTGGAAGAAAGAGAATTTTCAAATAGTTGGTCTACTCTAATTTCAAAAAAAGATAATAAGGATGAAACTCCAAGTTCTATGAAACAGAGTTCGTTTGTAGCGAGAGTACTTGAATTATCATATACATTGAATGATAGGGAATGCCATTTTGAAACTTTACAATTGCAAATAAAGGACTGGCCAGATTTTGGTACTTTACTAGATCCAACCGAAATTGTTCAAACTATCAAATTGAAGGATGAAGTTATTGAGAGCTTATTCACGACAAAAGTCCTTGATAGTACTTCCACTCCGACAATATTAGTCCATTGTTCGGCAGGTTGTGGCCGTACAGGTGCATGGTGTACAGTAGATTCTCTTTTATCAAATTTTTACATGTTTGAGAATTTAAACAGAGAATATAAAAAGTTGAGGCTTGATAGTGAAGAAGATGGTGAGCATAAGATATTTGACCCAATATCGTGGACGATTAATATGTTCAGGAAACAAAGAATTTCTATGGTTCAAAATATTAACCAATATCTTTTTGTTTATGAATGTTTATTATCATTTTTCACATTAAAATTAAATGAGAGGAGAATTTTAAAAGACAAAGAAATGACTCCAACAACACATTTCTATTTAGCATCGATGAATGAATTTACAAACAAAATTAATAATTCATCATTAATCCAAAATTTCATCAAGGATAAGATTTCAGAGAAGAAAAGGAACTCTCTTTGTTGAGCTTATTTTGGAAAATGTACACTAGTTTCATATATATTATATTTTTTTCTTTCATGTCATTTCCGTTTATAGATTCTTTTTTAATATTCTATTTAGGCATAAAATATTTGGTTATCTATGCTATTAAAGCATTGGTATTGCAGTGCGCTACACCAGGCTTGGTGATAATTGAAGAAATCAAATATACTACAGAATGAGTTTGAAATTTATTTTGTACATAAATATGTATAATTTATTGAAATAAGGTTAATTAAAGGAAAACAGAAAAAAAATGCTAGATAAAAACATTAATTTAAGATCCTTAATCAGCGTTACGACGAGCAACCTTCTTGGCCAATCTCTTACCAGTACCGAAGATTTTCTTGTCTCTGTTCTTCTTTTGCTTTCTTTGTTGTCTAGAAGCCTTTTCGACTTTTTCAGCTAAACCGTATCTAACCAATCTGTAAGTTGGTTCAAATTTTTTAGCATCAGCGACAGAGTTGTAAACTAAACCGAAACCAGTAGTTCTACCACCACCGAATTGGGTTCTGAAACCAAAGACAGAAACTGCATCCTTTTCAGCTTTGTAAACTTGAGCAATTCTTTCTCTCAATTCATCCTTAGACACATTAGCAGTGTTTGGGTGCAAAACTTCGACGACGAATTGCTTTCTGGCCAACAATGGGTTGGTGATTACGTTTCTGGTACGAACGGTAATAGCGTCAGACTATAATGAAAAAAAAATGGAAATTTTTTGATGAAATCATGGTGGGGGATTCAGATCAAAAAAAAACAATACGTATTGTTAGTAAGAGATTCTAATAGAAGGCGAATAAAAATATTTGATGAATTGTAGTGTGAATACGTGGAAGGAATGTCGGTAAACGTATAAATCTGGGCATTTCCCACTTAAAACACAGAAAAAATAATGTATATTTCACGTTTTCATGGTCTATAGAGCGTTTCTGGATCTCTAATTCTTCAGAGTGTGTAATTCATCCATATCGTGGTAATTTTGACAATTTCACATAATATAGCCAATGTAGCTTAAATTTGTCAATTTTGCACCAAATTTAACGTTTGAACATATGCCACCACTGCAATTCACGCCGCAATTCCACTGTTAATAGCACATACCATCTTTGCTTTCCTCTGTAATTTCTTCAAAGTTCCTAAAGCCACCAAGGTGCCAGTTTTTTCACACATTTTTGATATATACAACCAATTTTTCAGAGCTCATCGTCAGCTGTTACTAGTGGGGCGGTGGTAGACTGGACAGGCAGGCGGTCTGTCTGGACGGTAGTGTTCTGTCTAGGGCGTAGACAGACCCCTCTAGAACCCAGGCTCGTCCTGTCTAGAACCCAGGCTCGTCCTGTCTAGAACCCAGGCTCGTCCTGTCTAGAACCCAGGCTCGTCCTGTCTAGAACACAGGCTCGCTCTGCCTAGTCAACAAATTGTTCTGTGTAGAGCACGCTGTGCCAGGCAGACCTGACCAGATCCTGCCTGGCAAGTCAAAGTCGGAAGGCGCCAGCCTGGCGACGCGGCAGGAATATTTTTCAGAAAATTATTCAGAAAATTGTTGCGGTGTCCGGATGCGCCGGGAACAAATCGCGAGTCATCAATTTAGTCATTTTACAATAATAAGACAATATTATAAGAATTAATAGTACAGAAATTAATAGTACAGGAATTAATATTATAAGAATTAATATTATAAGAATTAATAGTATAAGAATTAATATTTAAAGATTCATTTCTATAAGAAAATACTATAAGATAGTATAAGACATCACTCGTAGATGCAATAGTAGATTCGTACTTGCAGATTCGTACTTATAGTTGTAGGATATATATGTAATGGTGTCAGAACTGGAAGGTGCTGCGGATGGGAGTACCAGACTAGCGTTCTCCATCATTGTGTGGCCATTATGTACATTCCCAGACACGAGCACGTACCAGTCTGAAATCCAAATTGTATGTAATTATTGAGTCCATTGTTTTGTGTGTCCATCAGTACACTGTACATGATCTATCGAAAACACTAACATGATTTTGCAGTGCTACGATTTTACCACTTCATCGTTACCGTATTTCAATCTCAGTGTGAAATTAACCACAACTGCCACGAGCAAGAAGAAACATAACAGCGTAGGACCCAGTCTGTCATCGTATGGCCCAGAACCTCTCCTTCTTATAGCTGCTGCTCTCCAATGATACGTTACCAACGCATACACCATCGTACCCATAGAGATCAAAGTGAAGAATGCCGCACTTATACGACCAATCTTGTCACCAAAATTTAACAGTCCAACACCTAACCCACCTAACATGATGGTAAAATTTAACCATGATAAGAATGTTCTTTCGTTAGCGAAGAAAACTTTGGGTTCAACCCTTGTGGGCAATGCAATTTTTTTACCTGGTGTCTTTTGTAACAATGGTGCGTATGACATGGTGTTGTGCTTATAATGATAAAGTCAATAATCGTGTATTTTACAGAGAACTTTCTTGTGATAGACGTACAGAACTTTCTTGTGATACACCACAGAAAGGGACAAAACAAAGAGCAAAAATGCTAGCACACGTCCAATATAAAGCAATTCTAGCGACCAATCCACTGCTTGGACACGATCTGCCAATATAAATTTGTCTGTTTATTGTGTTGACTCTTTATCTTTTATGACTATAAACGTTTCTTTGAATTTACAGCTTTAAGCCGTGACTGGGTGTTTCAAGGTGGTAGCGCCGTCCAAATCTCAAATATAACATAATATCAACTAAAATCACAACTACAACTACAACTACAACTACAAGTACAAGTACAAGTACATTCTTACCTGGCACAACAGATCACAGGTTTGATCTTGAAAGTACGTCTCAAGTTTTCTAAGCACAAAAAATGGATGTCCAGATCCAGAAAGGTGATTCCAGTAACGGTCCAATAAGCCAGGAAAAGTTGGCACAGCTGATAGAGGAGGAGTTCAAACAATTGAAGGGCATCGAAGGGCAGTTAGTGGCAAAATTGACAGAGGCACTGCTGCAGAAACTGAACAGTTCCTCCACATCTTACAAATACGTCGTTACGGTGACTACAGTGAAAAATACGAAAACTGGTACAGCACAAGACATACAGAATTTCCAGATCAGTAACTCTATAGGAACGTCTTGGAATGCCAAGAAAGACGGATTGTTCAATTACCAATTGATCAATTCAGAGAACGATGAGATTCATCTCATTACTGTGTTGTGGATGTCAAAGTAAATTTGCATACAAATTCCCCTAATCCTGGTGTTACCACTGGTTTGGATTACAACTACACAAAGATATAGTCCATCATGCATTCTCCATATATATATATATATATACAATTCTATACGTTTCTAATTATTATCATATCAGAGGTTTCTTCTCCTTTTTCGCCAGAACTAGTCTGCTGATGAAAGTTGGTTCCAATTCTTCCCTTTCCACTTCTGCTAGACGATCAGAATTTGTACTTAGTGCAATTGCATTTTGCATTATTTTTTTCGTTTCAGATGAATCAACGTCTTTCCTGCATGCTAATATGGCCTGCAACATATCAGGTGGACAATCCCAGAATATTTGCAAACAGTTCTCCCAAGTCGTAGGTATTTCGTTTACTGGTCCACAACTTAGATCCATGAAAAATTCCATTAATTTGAATTTTTCATCAATTATTAATGTTTTATCCTCACCTACTGGTACAAATTGAATGAATAATTTGTAAAAAATCTCAAAATCTCTTTTAACTGCTTCCAAAAATTTATTATTTTTACTCTTGAATGAATGGTTGTAACCAATACCGGAAAGAAAGTTTAATATAGTCTCTTCAACAACAGATTCCAATAGCGTCGAAAACACAAATGAATTCATTTGTTGTTTGATATCTACTAGGTATTCATGCAGAGTATCAGAAATTTGTTGTGCTTCATTGCCATTATACCAAGTTTTGCTGAATATCTCCTTATATGGCATCTTCAAATCATCAAACATCAACGAAATGATCCCCATCGAACAACTTTTTGCAACTTCCGCAAAACCATCTAATGTAGCTTCAATATGATTTGTTATCTGTTTCTCATACACTTTGCTGACAATTTGGCCATATTTGCTGGATATTGCTACTGCGTAATCTGCAGATCTCATTTGATCATTAGCTACAGCTGTCAAATATTCAATCAGTCCACCTGGTACTTCCCTATCAGGAGTTAAAGATTCAGGGTCAGTCTCATAGATCAGATTAAACTGGACAACTTTCCTTACTTCTTCATTAATTTTTTCTATCCACATCTCTTGACGAGTTTTCAATAAACCACAAAATTTCTCAATAACACCAGTCATGATCTTAGCTTGACTAGAACCTGCTGCAACTTCAACTTGTTGGGAAAACATTTGGAAACACGTTTTGGTACCATCCAAGTACAGCAGGCCTTCCGAATCTGCGTGTGGCGGTGTTGTTCTATCTACAAACACTGTGAATTCAGCCTTGATCAGGTTATTAATCCATTCTGTCATTTTACCCAGAATTAATGCTAAATAATCGGCAAATAATCTCTCCTTCTCTTTCTCACCAATAACACTTTTCACATCTTTCTTCTTGAATCCAAAATCTTTAACCATAGTTTTCTGAAACTGTTTCTCAAAATCAATGATGTCTAAAATAATGATTGTTTCAGGTTCTGATTCAATCAGGTCAACTATAAGAAGATGCAACTGTTCGTAATAAAGGTCATAGTATTTTTCGAAAAGATTCCAATATGGTGGTCCATATTTGGCGAGATGATCTTTCACCACTAGTAACTCATTGAAAACCCAATCTAAATTCTCTAATACCTGAAATTTCTTCTCATTCGAATATTCTTTTTTAACTTCTATGAAAATATCTTTGATGGATGCTGCAATCTTTTCAAAAAAGAAAATTTTATAGTTACGTGCATTAGTTCTTGATGTTATGGTACCATTTAAAATTTCATTATAGATGGCATTATTAGAAGGGTATACTCTGGAAATGTTAGATTGTTGATTCAGAGAGTTTTTGGAATCGTCTTTGTCCATTTCTATCTCTTTCTTTTTAATGATATTTCGAATAGCCATTATTTTTAAATCTTCCCTTTCTTCTAGATCAATTATTTTGAATAATCGTATTATCAACGAAAATTGTTCTGCTCTGACGAACTCAATCACGTCATATATCAATTTTTCAAGAAGGTTATCAAATTTTGTGATGATATCATATAATCGAGTAAACAGTTTTTGTACTGTAACTCTAGTATCAGAGGATGCTACATCTGCCATTGCAGTCATTTGTTCTTGGAGATCACGGGCTTTCGTCAACAAGAGATGAATCTGAAGCAAATACGGGCATCCTGTTTCCATGGAATCTGAAGCTAGTTCGTGGTCTACGAGCTGTTCCAAGCTATTGAGCAGATCACTAAATTTCACCAGTTTTGAGTATATTGACGAGGTAAGTTCAATGGTTTCGTATATCTTTGTAGCATTCAATATAACGTCGTATCTTGCAATAGACGACTTGTGCTCTGTGCTCAGCTTGTTAACGTCCTCCAATCGCTCCTGTATGGATTTCACAGAATCCTGTGAAAGATTCAGCATGGACAGACTCTCCTGCACATATCCAAAATACTTATCCGACTCCTTATTCAGCTGGTAGTCCAGGGTAGACTTCTTCTTAGCAATCTGGCTCTTTATCTCTGCTATCCTCTCTGGCGATATGTCGTTTTTTAGCAAATCTGCCACAGCATTTAGGGTGTCTGAAGGCATGGTTTTTTTCTGTCTTGTGCTGCCTATAACGTGTTACAGACAATTCATCAATCTATTAGTCAATTGTTTGCGTAGAATCCGTTAAACCACTCCAATTGACTCCAAAATGAACCACAAATTGACTTTTGGATCCTCTAATAAAAATTTGGTGGTCTTTAGAGCTTTATTCAAGTTATGGAATTGGCTCTATACAGATCTTAAATCTCGGTTAAAAGACTTGGTCACATGACGTATCAACACTTTTTATATAGAGAAATAGCAGTGATTCTGGTAGTGAAGGAGGATGGTGAAGCTGCTTCTGGATCCAAAGTAAATGGTTGAGATGGCTGCCTGGTTGGATAATACTGCTGTGTTTTTACTCTTGGAAGCAAAAAGAACTGAGTTTTTTTTGCACCTGTAGCGTATTTTATGTTAGTTGCAGCACCAGTGAATAAAATTACAAAAGTATTAAAATTAAACCCGTATAGAGATAAATAATGTTAAATAGATGCTATTCGGAAATTATTCGGTATCCACAGATTATTTGCTGATTTGATTGTATGTTTTTTTTATATTTTATGATATTACAGAACAGAAGTCGTTCAAAACCCAATTATTAACCCAAAAATGAAACAAAAGTATGTTTGAAATAAAAATATTGATAATAGTAAAGTCTTAACCAGAACACATTTCACAAGCTTCTGGATTGTCGATAGCGCATGCGACAACTTTAGAGTTGTAAATGTCGTAAGCTTCTTCGTCTTCTGGACTTGGCTTTTCCATGACCTTCTTCTTTTCTTCAACTGGCTCAGTTGGGAGCTCAACTGGGGTGTTGGTCTGAGAAGATAGTGAGAAGTTGCTTAGTGCTTCAGAAGCAGAGGACACGGAGGATTCTGCTGGAGAGCTTTCCCTTTCTGAAACTGATGAAGTCTCTTTGTTTGGAACTGGTTGTTCGATCTTTTCCTCTTCAGGGACGTCTGTTAAGTTCAATGGACGTGGTTCGTAAACTGGACGGTCTAATTTAGACAAATCAGCAACTCTAGCACCGGCTTGGTTCGCAACGGTCTGGTCAATGGTAAATTGAATAGCGGCAGAAGCTGCTTGCGTTCTTAAGTAGTACATACCAGTTTTCAAACCCTTCTTCCAACCGTAGAAATGCATGGAAGTCAACTTACCCATTGTTGGGGCTTGAATGTGGATGTTCAAAGAATGCGATTGATCGATGAAAGCAGCACGGTCAGCAGCCATATCGATAATTTTCTTTTGAGAAATTTCCCAAACAGTCTTGTATAATTCTTTGAATTCAGCTGGAATATTTGGCAAATTTTGAATAGAACCATTATCAGTGATTAGATGTTGCTTCATAGCATCATCCCAAACACCAATATCGACCAAATCACGTAACAAATATGGATTAACAATTTGAAATTCACCAGATAGAGTACGACGTTGGTACATATTAGAAGTGAATGGTTCGAAACATTCGTTGTAACCCAAAATTTGAGAAGTAGAAGCAGTTGGCATAGGTGCGACTAACAAAGAGTTTCTAACACCATGTTGTTTGATACTTGCTTTCAATGTATCCCAATCCCATAAATCAGTTGGTGTGACACCCCACATATCGTATTGTAAGATACCTTGAGAAACAGGAGAACCTTCATATGTTGAGTAAGGACCTTCCTTTTCAGCTAATTCACAAGAAGATTCCAAAGCTGCATGATAGATAGTTTCAAAAATATGTCTATTCAAATTTTGAGCTTCTTGACTTTCAAATGGTAAACGTAATAATTGGAAAGTATCAGCTAAACCTTGAACACCCAAAGCGACTGGTCTATGTCTCATATTGGAGTTTCTAGCTTCTTCAACTGGATAATAGTTACGATCGATGACTTTATTCAAGTTACGAGTAATAACTTTAGTAATTTCATGTAATTTTTTGAAATCGTATGTTGATTTTTTACCATCTTCAGATTTTTTAATGAAAGCTGGAAGAGCAATAGAAGCCAAGTTACAAACTGCAGTTTCATCTGGAGCAGAGTATTCGACGATTTCACAACATAAATTGGAAGATTTAATGGTACCCAAATTTTTATGGTTTGATTTTTTGTTACAAGCATCTTTGTAACAAACGAATGGAGTACCAGTTTCAGTTTGAGCTTCCAAGATAGAGTACCATAATTTTTGAGCTTTTATAGTTTGTCTACCACGACCTTCTTCAACATATTTGTTATATAAAGCTTCAAATTCATCACCATAAACATCAGATAAACCAGGAGCTTCAGATGGAGAGAATAAAGTCCAATCACCATTTTCTCTAACACGTTTCATGAATAAATCTGGGACCCAAAGTGCAGGGAATAAATCTCTAGCTCTAATTTCTTCTTTACCATGATTTTTTCTAATATCGATAAAATCAAAAATATCTGCATGCCATGGTTCTAAGAATAAAGCGATAGCACCTGGTCTTTTATTACCACCTTGATCGACGTAACGAGCAGTATTGTTGAAAACTCTAACCATTGGAATCAAACCATTAGATGTACCATTAGTACCAGCAATATAAGAACCTGTAGCACGAATATTATGGATATGGACACCAAGACCACCAGCAGATTTCGAGATCATAGCACATTCTTTCAAAGTATCAAAAATACCTTCTAACGAGTCATCCTTCATGGCAACTAAGAAACAAGAAGACATCTGTGGACGTGGAGTACCAGCATTGAACAAAGTTGGAGACGCATGTGTGAAATATCTCTGTGACATCAAATTATACGTTTCGATAGCTGCATCGATATCTTCACCGTGGATACCCAATGCAACTCTCATGATCATATGTTGTGGTCTTTCAGCAACTTTACCGTGCATTCTCAACAGGTAAGAACGTTCCAAAGTCTTGAAACCAAAATAATTGAACTGGAAATCTCTATCGTACACGATAGCTGAGTTCAACACATCTTTGTGTTTCATAACGGTGTTGAAAAGATCTTCAGACACCAAGGGAGCCCATTTGTTGTTCTCAGGATTGATATAATTACGCAATTCTTCCACCACTTTGGAGAACAACTTGGTGGTCTGTTTGTGCAAATTGGAAATAGCTATTCTAGCGGCCAAAACGGCATAATCTGGGTGCACAGTAGTCATGTAAGCCGCCGTTTCAGCGGCCAAATTGTCCAATTCACTCGTCGTGACACCTTCGTACACCCCGGAAATGATCCTCTGCGTCACTTTGACAGGATCAATGTGGTTCGAGTCCAACCCATAGCACAAACGAGAAACACGAGCTGTGATCTTATCAAATCTAACCGGCTCTTTACGACCGTCTCTCTTATGAACATACATCTTTTTCCTTACTGTCCTGACTCCTTCACTGTATTTCAGGTCTTCACTGTCTTTGAGATGTCCCAGTCTCAGATCTGATTCGAAACTTTTGTCTTCGAAGACGTTTCTTATATACAAAATGGCGGCTGACAAATTTTCAGTTTACGCGTCGCGCAACGCGTAAACACGCGACGCGTCAACAACGATAATACTGTTTACGCGTTTCCTGGATATTTACGTGGAAAATTTGGTGAAACTTTTAGTAAAATTAGTAAAACTGGCAGAATTGATACCACATTTCAAAGGATTGGACGGTTGCCAGGGATTCAGCGTGCTTGCGGTCAATTGGGTAAGAATATGTACGTATATACAGTACAGCACTATGGATTAGCACAAAGCAATGATCAATGCACAAGGCGTGGAGAATGAACGATCGTGCTGGATTGTGGAGCTTTTCGTTACTTTCTCTTCTGGCGGATGGCCCAACCGGCAACGATGGCAACGCCTGCCATGATACCTGCTCCCAAAGCCATTCCCTTCCACGCTTCCTCTTCGATGCCCTTCTCGATCATCCGTTTCAGCGACCTGACCTGTTTGTTGTCAGGTTCATGCTCTGCGAGCGTGTCGACGTACCTCTTTGCATTGGAGTATTCGTGTGCCTTGTAGCAGCCCAACGCCAGGTAGAAGAGACATTCTCTTCTGCGCTCAGGCACGTCTTTGTATATGTCGCTGAGCAGCTTGATGCCCAGACGCTGCGAGTCTATGTCTGCAGCTTTGATCAGCCCCCATGCGTAATTGAACTTGGACTGTGTCGATGCTTGGTCACCACCTTCTGAGAGCACTTGTTGGTGCAATACTTCTAATTGAGCGGGCAGAAGTGGTGTATCCACTTCGTGTACCGATGGCAGATAACTTGGTTCACTCATTTTCGAATTCTGGACGATAAAATGCACTTGTTGTTGTATTCAGGGTGAGCTTGTTGATGTATTGAAAGTGAAACTTATTATTCTTGCGCTTCTCTCAAAGAAAGATACTTCGTAAACTCACTAGACGACCGATAGAAACTGTTTGGTTCAGGTCACTTCACTTCACTTCACTTCACTTCTCCTCTGTGGCCCCTTCCAATCTTATTTATCTGACTTTCTAACTTTTCAATTATCTGAAACGGACTTTAACAAATCTTGAAAAATTTGTTCATCAAATTTCAACATCTTCAAGATTCTCGAAATTCCTTTAAAATTCATCATGATCTTGTTATCTGGCTTGTAGTCTTGATCTTGTTATCTGGCTTTTAGTCTTGATCTAGTTGTCTGGTTTGTAGTCTGACTGAAGCACTCTGTGATGGATGACACTAAAAAGCTTAACACGTCTGTGTTGGGCACCAAAAAATACTGGGATGACTTTTATTCGTTAGAACGTGAAAACTTCTCTACCAATCCCAACGACACAGGTGAATGTTGGTTTGACGATAACGATGCAGAATATCGAATGGTTCAGTTTTTGGAAGACCATTTGGACGAAAAAACCATCTCTGAGACGGCTACGATGATTGATCTAGGTACCGGTAATGGTCATCTGCTGTTTGAAATGAGGGAAAATGGGTTTACTGGTCAGATGAAAGGTGTAGACTACTCTGAACAAAGTATAGCGTTTGCCAAAGAGATTGCAAAATCGAAGGATATTTCAGAAGAAATCTTGTCCTTCGAACAGGTTGATATTTTCCAAAATGAATGGTCCCCTGGTATCTTCGACATTGTCTTGGACAAAGGTACTTTAGATGCTATTGCATTGAGTGGATTAAAAGTTGGTGCTAATAAAGATAAATCAGTTGTGGATGTTTATTCAATGATCATCGAAAAGCTTTTACCAACTGGTGGTGTTTTCCTCATAACATCCTGTAATTTCACTGAACAAGAACTCATTAGTATTATTGAAACAGATTCTTTGAAAATGTGGGATAAAGTTGAATACCCATCATTTGAATTTTCAGGTGTCAAAGGTTCTCCAATCTGTACAGTTGCCTTTGTGAAATGTTAATTTTGTGTTCATCCAAGATTACTTGTGCTTCTTCCACGCCAAGTCTCCACCATACGCATCAACAACCATGCTTCAGCCATGTATTCTCCATTTGCATCAACAAACACGCTTCAAACTCGTATCTATGTATATTTGTGTTGTGTGCGTATATATGCATGTATGTATACTATTTATTATTTTGGAATCAATTCCTGTATATTATCGAATAATTCATCTGCTATTTCCTTTTTACCAGTCTTTATGGCATATTGAACTGGTACTTTATCTGGGCCAACTGAAACTATCCTGATAAACTTTTCACTTTGCAAAGAACCTGCAAATCCCTTTAATACATTTAATCCTTTAATTAGACCAACATTCAGTAAAACTTTCAATAATGCTCTTGAACGCATGATTATACGTACTTTGTCAGTTTTGGTATCTTTATTTAATTTTAAGACACCTACACCTCTTTCTTTCCATCCTTCTTTAACATCATTTAATTGATATAGTTTAGCGTTCACTTGATGAAGGGTTTCTTCTTCTTCTTCACCAGATTTGATCTCTGTTTTGGTCAATTGAAGCGGTTTGGCAGTTACACTGGTTTCCTTCACACTATCTTTATTATCTTCCTCAGTCTTTGAATCTCCACTCTTTTCATCCTTATTCACTGCAGCTTTCCCAAAAACTGGTGAACTATCAGTTTTCTTTTCCTTCAGTACATCAAATCCACTTCCAAATGCAAATCCTGATCCGAAACTAAAAGGTTTTGGTTCAGAGCTAGCTTTCTCATTATTTGAATTCCCTTGGGTTGTCGAATCTTTGCTTTTATCTTCAGTATTATTCAATTTAGCTATTTTGAATCCTGATCCAAACGCTGAACTGGCACCAAACACATATTTGGGCTTTTCTACTTTGTCTTGAATATTTTCATGGTTATCATTGCGAGCTGAATCTGACACAGAATCTTTCTGCTTCTCTGATTTAGTCTCTTTAACTTCTTCTGATTTAGTTTCTTTAGCTTCTTCTGACTTGGTGTCGCTTTTGTCTGCTATTTTTTCTGATTTCTCCTCTAAGTCCTCCTTGGCAGTATTTGCTTCCTTAGAATTTTCTTCACCATCAATTGTGATTTCAGGATGCTTCTCATCGCCATTTGAAGGTGTAGTTTTAGATTTTTTCGTTAGAATCTCACTCTTCTCCTCTGCCACTTCTTCATTTGTCTCATCTCTTTCTCTCTTCATGTTGGGAACACCGTCACTCATTATAATAAGTTCTAACACCACTTATACAAGCTCAATTACTGCTTTAATTCGATTCGATGGGCAACTTCAAGTTAATTCAGTCCTGTTAAGAAGACTGTTTTGTATATATAATTTTTCAATAATGAAATGTTGCGCGGCGCTACCATTCAGAAATTGAATAATACCGTTTGAATTGCTGTCATCAAGCACTATGAGCAGCCAATTTCCAACTCTTAGGGTCAAGACACTTAGTATATCCATGTATTGAGTAGTTCCATTACAAATATACATAGTTTAATGTATATGTCTCATAAATTTGAATCATTTCTATACCATGAACAGAAGACATCAAATACAATATTGCAATCCAGTTCATGTTGATCGTTACATTTGCTAAATAAGTATCAAAGCACAATACGTAGATAATATAGAACATGCGTGAACGTCATAATGGTATGCTTTGCTGCGAATTCAAAGAGTGAAGAATATTTTGTGTTTTTTTTTAATAGGTTCTCATACAGTACGTCTATCAGATAAATAATGCACAATTGGGTTGACACCGGCTACTTGTGTCAATTTCTCAAACCATGCCAAGAGCACAGCACCCTGTTTTTGGCCTTCTGGCAGAGACATTCCCTTATACAAATATCCGACCAACACATCCTGCTGCTGTGCAGTCAATTGTTTGATGATACCCGTGATATCAGACTGTTTCACCTGTGACAATGCAACGAGAACCGCTTGGAAGAACGTAGCCTTCGTAGAGGCATCACCACCATATGGAGGATCGCTGGTAGCTAATTTGATCGCGCCGGCACTGTCACCATTTGTCGAGGCAGCACGTATCTGCTGGATCTTGGGCTCAAGCTCTGCTAATGTGACCGCTGCAAGATTAGGTGGCAGCAGATCTGCCTGTGTCAATCTGCCACTTTCTGGATCGAACGCATCGATGTCAATTCTTCTCCAATCTTGTTCCATTGTACTTTCAAACACGCAGAATACGATAGACACACTCCCAAGGAACGTTAATACAGTGTAAAGCTCTCCAAATAGCGCTCTTTGGCCTGTTTGAAGTGCTCAAAAGTGTGGAATTTCAGCTAATTTCTTTATATTTTCCACTATTACTATTCTATTAAGGAGACCTCGAAAAAGCGGGTAACACTCAAATTTCAATATTTCAATATTTCAATATTTCAAAATGTATACAAATTTTACATACTAAGCGATGAGATACTTCAAAAGTTGAAGTTACAGAGGAATTTAGGTCGAGAGGAGCAATTGGAGGCTCTTAGATTGGTATTCCATCGAATTCGTCGTGTCCGAAAGCTATATTCATGTTCTGGAGGCACTGCGTGGCGGCACCTTTCAAAAGGTTGTCAATGGTTGCGACTAGTACCACACGGTCTTGGGCCTGGTTGATTTGAAACCCACCGATTCTGACACAATGTGTGCCTGCAATATCGCGTACTGAAGGTATTGTGTTTTGGATGTGTACCAATTTCTCGTTTTTGTAAAAATTTTGGTACAGATTTATAACATCATCCGATGAGATGGACCCTTTTCTGATGGGTATGGTGATTGTTAGTGTTATACCGCTGAACCATTGGCCTACGTGTGGTATGAAATTGACTGGGATGCCCAGTTTTGTGGATATCTCTCTTTCGTGGATATGGTCAGTCAAAGAATACGGGATCAGGTTGTTTTTTAAAACTTTTGGATCGTTCTTGGGCGATGGTTTGGTACCAGCTCCAGAATAGCCAGATACACCGAATATAGTGGGGGTTCCGTTAGTGAATGGTACCATGGGAGCAATGGCTAATTGGGAAGCTGTGGCATAACACCCAGGATTGGATATTTTCTTTGCTTTGGCAATGCTATCTCTGTTTTTCAATTCTGGTAATCCATATGCCCAATCTTTCTCTGATTCAAATCTATAATCTGCAGATAAGTCTATAATCTTCGATTTGCCATGACAGTTTTCAATTGCTTCCACGAAAGGTTTACAAACTTTATTTGGTAATGCCATAATCCATACGTCAACATTGCCTTGTTTTTCCAACTTTATCATATCCTCTAATTCCAGATTTTCATATATGATGTCAGCTTTCGTGTAACTTTCAACTTTTTGACCTTTCAACTGACGAGAAGAAACATGGGAGAGCTTGAAATGTGGATGATTGTTTAGCAAATTGATCAAACTATTCCCAGTGTACCCTCTTGCCCCAATCAATGCAACATATTTGAAACTGTTCTCATTAATAGCTTCATTATGGGTCCCACAACTCTCAGAGTCGTCCTTCAAGACCGATTTGCCTACAAAATCACTGTTTTTTCTGGCCAAAAGGAATGCATTTATTATCTCTGAAACAGTATCTATATCTTCAATACCATACCAGAACAAAACTTTGCCGTTTTTCAAGTACGAGCCATCTGAGTTATTGAAATGCCATCCAATATTAGCATCACTTTCGTCAACTATCCATTGTAGTTTGGGGAAATCCTGTTTGATAGAAGCAAATACATCATCCGAGAAATTGGTAAGCCAAGCTGTTTGTGAGCATAAAAACTTGTCCAATTTTGGAACTGTTTCACTCATTATAATAATTGCCAGGCCCTCCATGAGTTCATCAGAATATGAGCAGAATTCAACCTGCTCTAAATACTTCAAATATTCTGCCGTTAATACCTTACCACTAAATATGTTTCCATCTCTTTCAAGAGCTTTGATAAAAACTTCTGAAGAGATGTCATTCAACGATGTCTTCTTCATCAATTTATGTCCTCTTCTAATCAACGTTCCAGCACCAGAATCAGTGAATAATTCCTTTTGCAGGTCTTCAACTCCAATGATAGCCACAGATGAACTGCGAGGTAAGTAATCCAGCAATTCTTTGATTTCCATAATTTTGAGTTTCGTCCCATATTTGACCCAACTTTGTTTCATCAAATCATCGTATTCTTCATCTAGATTAATGATTGAAACTTTCTCGCCTGTCTCATCATTGATTATACCACCTTTTTCGTTTAGATAAACAACTTTTAAAGGCTCAAATACTTTAGATAGTTCACCTGCAGCAACATCTGCATTGACATTCAAAACTTGGCCAGATGTGGTTTCAGCTAACGATGTTATGATTGGCAAAGCTCCCGCTCTGATAGATGCTTCAATTGGTTCTCTGGAAACTTTGGTAATTTTACCCACTAAATTGAATTTTTCTTTATCCAAATATTCAGCAGTAAAGATACCTGAAGTAATAGGTCTAGCTCTGACGCCCAATTTTTCGAGAGCATTCACCAATTTCAAGTTTTGTTCCAGGAAACTCTCTCTGACAACAGACATTGTTACCTCATCTGTAATTCTAATACCATCGCTATAACTTGGTTCTATACCTAAATGCTTTAGTTTTTCATTGACTTGTGGGCCAGTTCCATGAATCACAATTGGGTATAATCCAAGGTGGTATAGGAAGGATAATGAAGAGGCTAGTTCATGTAGCTTGTCAGCAATAATTGCACCACCCACTTTGATAACAGCAAATTGGTGTTGAGATACAAAGGTGAACAGACTCAAATATTGCTCAGCTTCGCGTTTTGTGCAGATATTACTCAATAATTGAACTACAGTCGATCTCATATCTATTGGAGTGGACTTCATTAATGAGGGAATTGGTTTATGAGGAAGTTCGAGCCCTTTGTTATTTTTCTTGACCGTTGGACTATCATTTACTGTCATTGAGGCTTTCGCTGATTTGATCTTTTTCTTACTAACTTCAGAGCCTATACCCTACAATTGATATTTGCTTGTATTAATTCAAGCAATAAAATTCCAGTTGTTGAGCAAAAATGCGGAATTACCAGTTAGTAGTACTACTGACGCTCTGGTTACTGGGAGTATTGCTACATACACATTATATAAGACACATATATACCAGTGTTTGCATTATTGGGCAGGGTTCATCATATTTATATAGTCTTAACAAAAACCCAAAAACAAAATATTCATGAAATTTTCAATGACTAAACTGTCTTGTTGAATTGGGAGGGCAACTATTGCTCATCGCCAGAATCCCATCCATGTTTTTCAAGTGACAGAGTATTATAACTAGTACTTTTTCACTTTAGACTCATCCGCGTCGTAATTACGCTACGAAGCAGGAAATAATTGACTATTGACTCATACTAACAAAGTGACAGTAACGACGGGAAGTTTGGTATTTCAAAAGAGAATTATGACTGAGTGGTTTTACTGATTTGATATATGCTGTTGAGTTGATGAAGACGTATTCTTCAATTTTTTTGATGACAACTCAAGAAACTAATTTTTATTGAAAAAAATTTGTTGTATCATGGAAGGACATCTTAACAATCATTTACTTTCTTGAAGAGTCTTATATTGTGTAACACTCGCAATAAAAGGTCTTCTGAACCAGTCAAAATTTTATCGGATTCCCATTTTTCTTTGCCTTTATCTCTGGCGACAAACATTAATCTTGATGAGCTTTGAGAGAACAAAATTGTGATATACCAGCTTTGTATATATGGGGATCAAGTATATTATCTTTGCTTATTCTATTATGTTCTGCTATTAATGAACATTAATATATGATGCGGGCATGTTAGTTATATGGTATAGCAATATAGGTAGTTCTGTCCAATCTTGCCCTACCGCTATGCTACACAGCATTCCATATCTTAGAGGCTTGAGAGTGGGGCAATGTTGGATGCAAGATTGTTTGATGTTAATCGGGTCTATATAGATCTATCTAAGTATGTATATTCAATGAGAAGTATAATTACCATGCTGTATAAGAAGCATAAATTAAATGATCAAACATTGTGTTGATTCCACACGACATCAGAGCCATGACAGACACTCTGAAGTAGTATTAGTAGATATCACGTACCATGCTTACGGATGTAACAGCTTTGCTGCAGAGTAGTATTTTTGATTATGTCTGGAGGATTGTGAAGGGCAGATCAGGAAGTTATATTGCAGTAGCAGGACCCTGCACACTTACATATTCTATAGTATGTAAAATTATGGTTCTCTTCCTAAACTGCGAATGCATAATATATTGTAGTCACTTGTAGACTGAACTTTGGTTTCCTAGTAATCAGGCATTTCTTCTTTCCTTTGATCTTGTTGTTGATTAGAACGAGCATTTCTTGACCTATATGATGTTTGTGGTTCATCAGAATAACGGGTATTTGATTGCGAATACGGCAGTGGATTTTGTTCCTGTTGATAACCGTGTGGTGTTGATGTACTTGAGTACCTGCTACCCATTGCTTGAGCTGGACGTTGATAAGGTTGATGTGAATATCTAGATTTTGATGGGGCACCTGGCGGTCCCCTTCGAGGCACGTTATTTGTGATATGACCAGGCGTATGTCTTGACAGTGGGAATTTATTGTAATCGTATTTAGAGGAATCCTCCTTTACTGTAAATTTTTTCATTTTGTCCATTTTCGTATAACCTCTTCCACCTAGTCCACCGCCTAATCTTCTTGGCTTAAAATAATTTGAAGTTCTACCTCTTTCTATATCCACTATACAGATTCTGCCATTTATATTAATACCACGATGAACACCGATTTCTCTTGATGCTATTTTACTTGATTGGGGGTCATTGAATACAATGAAAGCGTAACCTTTTGATTTATGTGTTAATTTATCTTTGACTATTCTTATCCTTTCTATCTCACCAAATTTAGTAAAATTTTTTTGTAATTCAATCTCTGTAATCTCATATGGTAGTCTACCCACGAATATAGTTTTGTATGGATCCGTGTCTTTGATATTTGGGTCTTCGTGAGGTTTCCAATTTTGTAATTCATTGTCCAATTTATTATATTTCATAATTTTCTCGTTCTTCAAATCATTGTATTTTGTTATATGTGTATTTTCAGAGCCATGTGGAAATTGGTTCAAGTAATCATCTAATATTTTAGAATTGAGCAATGAGGACAGCGGAGAGACTTTCAAATCTTTGAAATCTTTTGTTATAAGGTAATGATCAGTAGACTGTTTATGTTCGATTGGTGGACCTGGTTTGAACAGTCTTGTGACATCTGGTGGATACTTGGACATGTCTTGAAGATATGACATTAGTGTGATTCAAGTGTACTTAGAAGTCAGTGTCAGTCACAGAAGTTTTGAGTGAATTTAATAAGTGCTCTTGTTTGTAAGATGTAGTCTACTCATGATACTTCAAATATAGACACTTTCTCTTATATTATATTGGTAGATTCAGATTTTCAGTTTGATGAAAAAAACGGAATCCGGTCAAGATTGAAATCCATAGATTGCTGATCAAAGGTTGTTTTTGCAAGATCAAAGTATCAGTCTTTTAAAAGACGACTTCTAGTTATTCGATGTTTGTGAGATCATCTGTAGAATTATGGTGTTCTCAGTGATTTTTCAGAGGATACAGGATATATAATTAGAATTTGACAAGACTGTATGGAATGAAATCAACAACACAAAGAGACAAGAGAAGACTTAAAGGATAATGCATAAATGCGAATAGTTTGAGGGCATAAATCATAACATCGTTAAAAAGGGTATAGATAAGCATGTAATACAAAATAAATACAACGCTTCAGAAAAATTAATACATGGAAATGAAATTTAATTAAATCACATCCTGTTGAGGTGTAGACATGTCTTGACCATCTTCTTGTAATGGCATAGTTCTGTAATCCACATCAACCATTGCATTTTCGTGATTAGCAGTGACGGAAACTTCAATTTTAAATTTTTTATCATTTAATGCAGTCTGGTCACTGTAATTCCAAGTGATTTTATCAGAAGTTTTATTCTTGGATTTATCTTTAAATTTCAAATCAGGTTGATCCAATGAATCTTTGATATCTTTCAAAAGATGTTTCTCCACATGTTGGTGCAAATGTCTCACAAATTTTTTTGAGTTCGAATTTGCAGTATCTTTGATCTTTTCAGGGTCATTGTGAGATTCTGTCATAACAAATGGTGGGTAATACTTCAGTTGGCAATGAACCTTGTCGAATTCATCATCTTCTGTTCCGTTTTTGATGTACAACTCGAAATCGTTTAAATCTTCAAAAACTTTCAAAGTCTCTCCGGACTTGGTGGTCACGGTGTTGACCTTGATCTTCTTCTTATCCTTCTTGGTCATAGTGGCGGTACTTGATTAGAGCGTAAAATGTGTATGGTTGCAGCGCAAAAATGTATGGCTAACAGTACAAATAAAGAAACCTTCAAGCAAAGGGGAACCAAACGTCAGTGTGGCACTCTTGTATGTCCTGTCTCTCGGTTGAATTGTAAAAAAAAAACTCAGAAACAAGCCTTTTTTTGAAAAGAGTGGTGATAAAGAAAGAACGAGGAAATCCAGAAACCACGGCCCTTTTATACCTCAGAAATCTGGTTGCCGCTCCCCTAAATCGCCCCTCAACCCCAACAACCCGCCCATTCCCCGCCCCTAATCGCTACCCCGCACACAGTTAGCCGCCGAGCCGCCGCGCATGGTACAGCCGCACGATGAGCGCCCAGTCACGTGCTTGCGCCAGTGTCACTCCCCACGGAGCATCAAAGTGTCAGTAATTCGCGCGTCAGCAATTCTGGTGACACAAAATATCTGACAATTATAATTAATTCATAGACATACCTGAGCATATAGTCATATCCAGTACCTCTGTATATATGTGTGTATGTGTGTGTGTGTGTGTTTATAAGTGAGTATTTCAAGGACTGGTTTTGCGTTGTCCAGTTTCTTCAAGAAATCATGTCGCAGGACAATATTGCTACTGCAACACCAACTTTGGTGGAAAGAATTAAATCCAAGAGAGCCCAAATCTTTTCCAAATACAGTTCAAAGCGTTATTTTTTTGGTAGATGGAAAAATCAAGTGTCAGATGAGCATATTGGTGTGGCGGTGTTGTGGGAACATGCAATACCAGAAAGTGTCAGAAAGCAAGAGAAAATGGAAGCAAGTATCAAAAGATCCCATAGATCTTTGCACTCGTGGTGGAAACAAAATAAGCAAAATTCTCAGTCTGTATACGTCACGAAAAGGGGTAAGAAATTGAAAGAGACATCTTCATTTTGTTTGAATTTTTCACAATCTGCAAATTCGTCTGTTCGACGAAATTCTCTACAACAAGGTAGGCCACCTTCTTACTCGAGCCAACCTGATGTTACCTCATCAATGGGGAACTACAGAAATTGTTCTATTGGGAACTCGTTGTTACACGAGGAAGCTCAGAATTCTAGAAATAATTCATGTGTAGATTATAATCCTCCCTCTGTGAAAATTCATATACTCAAAGCTTTATTGAAACCAAGAAGCGCAAGAACAATAAATCGCGATGCAAATCAAGCAATAAAATAAAATATTTGATTTGAGTTTGGACATTAAGTATTTCTGTTATGTAAAATCTAACTATATATCATGCTTAACTCATCTTCTCGAGGATGCGGTTTTGGTCATCATATTTATACTCCAACAACGGTTAATAATGTTTCTCATCATGTAATAAAATACCATAGTAGACCTAATTTTTTCTCATTTTCGTTTCTAGATATCTTCACACATCCTATACGTCTTACCTCGTTATTTTGCGTAGAAATTTCTTCTCATATTGTAAATCACTTATTTTGCGCAAAGTAGGCTAACTGCCTCTAACATCTGATACACTTTTGTACCAAGTTTTTCATTAAACATGGCCTACTGTCTATGTTTGAAAATGTTTGTTTCCTTTTGTTATCATTAATGAAATATTTAGGGCAATTATTAGTTGGGATGTAATCTCTCTTAGTCCAAGGTAGTCTTGACACGACAGACCTATCATCGATACAATCATCTTTCAGGAACCAGTACCTCTAACGACATATGGGTAATATCTATATGTCCACTTCTGGTCAAAAGATACACACAGTTTACTCTTTTAACAAATTTTGAGTATCTTTGGTCAGAACTTTCCTAATTGCTAATACGTTATCTACAATTACAGCATCCACTCCTGCGTCCATCTCAATATCTACATTCTCTGTATCATTATTGTCGACACCGTACGTTACGCAAACCAAACCTGAACTTTTAACTACTTGGACCAAACGTGGTGCCCTCAAAATAGGTTCAGCGGCACTTACAATACCCAACAAATTCCATGTCTTGGCAAATTTGATAGCATTTTGCAAAGACGAAGCTCTTATATCTTCCATTTTCGTAGAACCTGCTTCTGTCAAAAATAAGATAGGTATTGCAGCTTGTTTTTCTGCCAACATTATACATACGTCAGGATGAAAAGATGAGAATATAAGGTCTCTTCCATCAACATTCTCAAATATCACAGATAAAATGGTATCAACCCAGTGATTCAATTCATGCGTAATTATACTACCGCCTTCCTCAATAGCTTCATCTAACATTGGATACTTCATTTCGATATTAAAACCGACATCCTTTGGCATTTTTTTGAATAACTTCTCGAGAGTAACAAAAGATGAAGAAATCGTATGGCCTCTTGCATTACCCTTATAGTTATTTTTTTGATATGATTTTGTCAATTTCATTCTCTCCTCCATTACGTTCGATTGGTATACTTCTTCATACTTGTGATCGTTTGATGTGGATCTATTTCCGATATTCCAAGTTTGTACCCTTGATAGGTCTTGCATCCCATCAAGACTCATTCTTCTATTTCTCGTGGATTTTTGCTTCATATTTCTCTGGGTCTCATTCAGTTCCAGGAACTGCTCTGCAGTAAGTTCATGCATTGGAACATCGACACCTGTCTCTCCAACCAAGAAATCATGGTATATGACTGGAATATTATCTTTTGTCAGTTGAACATCGAATTCAACGTAAGATGCACCATGAGATGCAGCTGTGAGAAATGACTCTAGAGTATTCTCCCCCAATTGTAAGGTACGTTTAGTTCCCATATTTTTACCTAACCCTCTGTGGCCAATAAGTCTTGTTGATACTAATGATTTCCAATACTTGGTTTCAAGCGCAGGACTGATACTAGCTTTGGTGAATGGATTAATGATAATATAAGTAAAGGATAAAGTGCCTAAAATATCAGCATCTTTAGGTCGCATAATAGGTATTGTCATTGTATCGTCTAAGGATCTCATGTTTTTGCCAACAGATTGTTTTGTACAGTTTAGGAGGGCAATTGCACGCCCAATACATGGCAATTCGCCATTATTCACAATATCCTGATACTTCAATGATTCAGAAGCAAGACTGTTGTAAACTGGTATGATATCGAAATAAATTTGATAATCGTTCTTTTGATTAAATGGAACTCTAAATTTGATTATTTCTGCACTATCCGCTATTGGTAAATCAACTATTATTCTTTTATCTTCTCCAATTGAGTTCAAACAGGTAATAACCAGTGACAATGCCATATCTAAATCATCAAATAATGCATGCTGATGAGAACTCTCATTGATTTTCATAAATTCTTCTTGGTAATTTTTGTACTGGCTACCAAGAGTGATAATAATCTCACTTTCTTCTTGAGAAAGGCATAGCCTAGGAACTGGAGTGGATGGGTGTGTGGGGTTCTCGACTCCAGAGGGTAAGGCTATGGAGTTGTTCTCGCTGATATTTGTACTATTAGAGTCAGAAGAAGTATCGGTCTCATTTCCTCGAGAAGGAGGATCTGCAGGAGAAACGGTATTGATTGTTGGATGATTATTTGCCTTTATATTTGGATGAGTCACGTCAAGGTTAGTTGTTATCTTCAGAGTATCTGCAATTTGTAAGTAACCACGCAAAACAGCATGTTCCATTGGGGTCCAGCCATTCCGATCAACCAGTTCGTAGTTTGCTCCAGATTTTAATAAAAGCTGAACAATCTCAGAATAACCTTCAGCCGCGGCAACGAATATTGGTGTCCAGTGAAAAGAGTTCTCTCGTATCTCAGTGTCTGCCCCATTTTTCAATAGTAGTTCAACTATATCAAATGAATTTAAGCTACAGGCCAAGTAAAGAGCAGTTTCTCCAGTCTCTTTATCAGTATGGTTGACATTAAATTGATTGTAAGAGAGTAGAATTTTCATCATGCCTGATAACCCTAACCTTGTAGTTAAAATCAAAGTATCTGATGATGTATCGTCAGAATTTATATGTTTCAAAAGGCATTCGACGGTGCTACCATGGTTTGCTGTTATAGCTAAATGTAATGGTGTAAGGCCTTCATTATCACCCCAAGTGTCCACATTACCTATTGAATGCCTTTTGTTCCATAGACCCCATTCTTTCAAATAAGCAATAAATATAGTCAGAGTATTATCCAAACCAAATTTGGCAGCATAATGAAGGGGCGTCCTCTGATATATATCTTTTTCGAGCACACACTCTCTATTTTTTTCTGGTAGTTCTGAGAGTAAATAGTTTAAACCAATACTCAAGCTTTCTAAATCTAACTGAGAATGAAGGTCTCTTGGTGGTATTGATTCAGTAGTGGAGCTTTGGGATGTAATTGGATTTACATTTTTTAATAGCTTAGACAGTGAAATAACATAATAATGGAAAAAAATTCTTGAATTCAGTTCACTGGGAGTCCATAAGCTTGGAGATTCTAACAATATGGCATCTATGCATTTGTAGGATTTTGCAAACGCCGCAAGATTTAATAGGTTTATCTGTACTCGATTAGGTATATTTGACATATCACCAAACTTAATTTTCAACTTTTCGAAAGCGGCATCTTTATCATCAAGTTCAATTGCTTCATATACGTTTCTTGTATTTTTGGTAATTTCTTTCAAAGTTTTGTTACCATGTATAGTAGCTATGAAGTTTGAAGCTGATGTAAGGTCATCAAAAGATGTTATTGTTGAACTTTGAGCTTGTGGAGAAGAAATACTTTCAATGATTGTTGTTAAACGATGTGCAATATGATTGATTGTTTCCAATATATCCACTACTTGGGCCGTATTGATAGGACACTCATTCAAGATATGGCGTGAATCGACACTGGATCCAGTTTTCTTATTCAAGTTTTTCATAATCTTAAAGATTGCCCTTTTATTCATGATTCCATATAGTTTTAAATTTCTAAAACTTACCCTTAAGTCGAGTAGAAAATCTAGTACTTCATCAATTTCATCCGTTAAAATCAAATTATTGTTCAAAATCGTAGCTGAAACCTGAGTATCCTCTGAGCTAAGTGCATATTCGTCGGATTTATTATTCACGTCATAATCTATCAATCTAGGTCTCTCAGAACTCACGATGTAACTCCCATTTGAGATCATAATGGCATGTTCTTGTTCAGAGTCCAAAGTTAACTGTTTCAATCTAGTCATCTTAGCCCTGGTTACAGATGATGAAAGCATGGGCAACAGATCATTAAACTGAGTGGAGCTGAAAAGCTTCAAGATTCTACTCATGTAACGATCGTACTGTTTCCTATAAAACCCCGAAACATCATGCACTTCTGTCTCAAGATCCATCATGAAACCTCTGACCCTAGTAGCAACATCTGGATTGTCCAAGAAACAGTTCTGCATCGTAGAGTAAGATTCATTGCGTCTAGGAGGTGACTGAGACGCCTTCTCTACCACCCCATACTTCTCCTGGAATAGCTTGTCCTGCAAGATATTGATATCCCTGATCACCTTCTTGAACCGTTTGTAATCCACATAATGTTCATGCCATTCAGGGATCTGGTAGCAGTTGAACAACTTGGCAAACTTCATTGCACTCCTCGAACAGATCTCCCACTACAAACAAAAAGAATTCCTCGAGATCCTGGTGCAACACTTTCCCTCGAGTACAAAGTACTCCCAACGTCGAGATCTGGGCTTGTTCCACTCTTTAAATATCAAAATTTCACAGTTGTCAATTTAGAGGTTTTTCCAGTTTTGTTAGCATTCTCGGACTTGATCGCTTACTTAAGCTACAAAGAATGTGATTAGGCTGCTTACAGCAAGAAGACTAATTAAATAATTGGGAAAGCAAAGAGCAGTTGGATAGCATTGTGATTGTTTGTTGTATATAATTGCAAACTGTTTAGTGATGTGGATTTCACATAGCTTTTGGTCTCGATTGGGGCAAAAGAGAGCTTCTCAAAATGTGTAAAATGGTGCAATATCATGGAATATAAGCAAAAAGCAAAAAATAGTGTATAGAATATGTATAGAAGCGGGGAAAAAAATGGGACTGGTTCAATGAATGCAGGATTTAATAAAAAGGAACGTTCATTAATAGTTGGGGCATAGCCTGTCGGTCTCGATGAGCCGCCACAATTGTATCGAGGAGAGTCTTAGTAGTGCCCGCAATTCTAATCCCATCCAGATCTTTATCATGGACAATGTGTTTGCAGAGGCCAGCAAGCTCTTGTCATCCTTGCGGAATTTGTACTCACGTAAGATTGGTAATGAACTAATGGTAAAAGAAAAATGAAGTGGTTTTGTTAGTACTTCTATTCTGGTTTCAACAGTCTTGTTTGAAAATAAAGAAAAAAAAAGGTTAGGTTTTGATAACTACGCCATTTTCAGCTTTATCAAATCCATTAATGAAAACATAAAATACGAACCTTGTAAACAAATCGAGATCGGGGTCTAATTGACGTCCAGTTCCTTCAAGTAAAAGTATAGCAATAACTAAAGAGACAAAATCTCCTTCCAAACGTACATGATGGGATCTTACCATATTCAACATCTGTTGTAGCAGTTCGCCTACTGATATGGTACCCAAGGTAAAACTTGCCTTTTTAACTCCTTTAACTAGTTTTTCTACTTTAGAGGCGAATTCTTCTTTATTGATAGCAGTTTCTGGTGTTCTTGATCTTTCAATCATCAGTTCACCTGCTAAATGGCCATCAAACTTTACTAGTGCATTGAAAAGAGCAATAAAATTTGTTCTATTTCTGTCATCCAATTCTGTTACCAGTCCAGCATCGATGAAACATACTTGTGGTGTGTAGTTTGTCAATACCTCTTTCAATTGTTTAACGAATTCCATTCTTTTGTTCTTGTCGGTATAGAGGTTACCATGCTCATCAACTGGATAGGATTGACGTAAAGAATGTACTATTTCATGTGATTCATCCTTTGTCGTTAATATCTTGGTGCCATCTTTATTGAATTTAACAAAATTGATCAATATATTACCTGGGTGTAAATCAGCATGAATGAAATCATCTAATATCATCATCTGTAGAAAAGCATCAACAAATGGATCACTTACACGTTTGCATAGATCATCATCTCCGATGTCTTTTTTGACTTTTAGAAATTTACCCATTGGGAAAGCATCAATATATTCTTCAAATAAGACATTAGGTGTAGTTAGTTCAATAAAACTTTTCGGAAATTTGATAACTGGATTTGTCTTGAAATTATTTTCAAATTTATCTAAATTCATACTTTCAATTCTGAGATCTAACTGAAGTTTCATGAAATAGCCAAACTGTTGAACTTCATCGGGGAATGATAGCCATTCCATGGTTGGCAGTATATTAATCAAATTTGCAAAAAAATTCATAATAGATAGATCCCTTTGAACCTGGTTTCTTACATTTGGATGTAGAACTTTGACTGCGATCCATTTGGCATTCTCCATGAATAATTTGTCGCTTTGAGTGATTTTCTTGTTTTGATCAAGAAAAGTCTGTGATATTTTACCTGTATGTACCTGAGCAATTGCGCCAACACCTTTTGGTTCATCATTGAATATTTCAAAAATATCATCAAAATTATCTTCTTCGAGAGCTAAACATATTTGATCTTTGGAAAATTGGGTTGAATGCCTTCTAGCATCACTATGTAATTTACCTAATTCCTGACACATGGCTGGTGATAAGATATCAGTTCTAGAGCCTGCCCATTGTCCTAATTTTATAAAACTTGGGCCTGCCAATTCCAGGACGATTCTAATAAATCTAAACCAGAGTAGTGATCCACTAGTTTCATAAGTCTCGTTTATTGATTTCTTGGAACCAAAAAATGTTATTGGATATGATATTAGAATTGGTAAGAAATATAGAGTTAACTGGAAAAATCTTAGTACAGTTATAGTAGGTTCTAATATATCATCATTTATGGCGTAACATATTTTGATGAGAAGTTTTATGAACCTATAATTATACTTTGCAATGAATTTTTCTCTGGATTTTGATAATTTGTCCTTCATTTGTTTTTGCGAGGTTAAATAGAGGCTCATTTCAAAAGTTTTGCCATCTGGATGTAAAGGTACTGCGTCATTTTGTATTAAATTTTGTGTGAATAGATCGTTTTTGACAGTAAATATACTGATGGCAAGAATGTATAGGGGGAAACTATGCCATCGCAACCTTCCATCAGTATTGCCTTTTTTATTGTGATTATATCTGTACGCGTATGAGAAGTTGATTCCATTTGAATTAAAAGATCTTGTAGCTGTTGAATAACAACATCCATTACTTCCAGAAGCGATTGTTCGAAAAGGGACCCTATTTTTAACCAAATTTGCGAAGCACACAGAGTGCACAGAAGATGTCCTCAGACTTGATCTAGTCCACAATGGGCTCCTACTAAATCCTAGAATACAATTGGAACCCCGTAACATCGCCAATTTTTGCCAATTTTTGCCAGTAAAACTTGCACCAAAGATGATACCCACAGATCAAACCCACTCTTTCACGTAATAACCACTACGTAGGAGTCGAAACGTCCTTCAATCAAAAATCTCGTATGTCCTATTTCCAAGTCTCTTTGAATGCACTTCAATGCCCATCGATTTTTTTGATGGTGAAACAGACAGAAAGGAAACTCGCTGTGGTGAAAGTGGTGCTGCTGAAGAGGCTGAAACACTGCAAAATCTGGCTTAATGGCTGCTCAAAGTGCCAATTTCTGTCCAATTTGACGGTTTTGAAGGTATTTTAGTTGAGATGTACAAATTTCACGTGAAATCACAGTATTAAAGAATTGATTAGTATGGCATCGCTTAGCAGGATAATAACAACTTTTGCAGTACAAAAGCTCAGAATCGATAATTAGGCAAGTTTGCAGCGAGTTTGAGGCTGTTTGAGTGTGTTGGCTGTGTTCTGCGTGGTCGGTTTAGGTAGGGACAAGATGAGCTCATCGTTGAGACGGTTTCTTAGAGAATGGAAGTGTATGATGCGACATGCATCTAGATATGACGGTTTGTTCCATGTCAAGCCACATGAGAGTGACGTGCACATGTGGCACTTGGTGTTGAAGCACCCTGGGACGGGTATGGAGATCTATGTGGTTTTGTTTCTGGATCTTTTCGACGATTTTGCACATTCCAGCAGAGATAGAATGGGAAGTGGTGATATCGTTATGAAGTGTATCACTCCCAATGCACAGTTCCCGACGAATAGAAACATATCCATAACGCATCTGGTGGGATCCATTGATACTAATTCATTTTTAGATTTGGTACAGAAAATTTGGTGGATCTTCTATTGTTCAATAGAAAGTTCAACACACATTGATGATGCATTGCATATGAAGCATACTATGTGCATGGAAGACACTGCTTATCTCGATAAATGGTCCAAAATGGGGTACGTTTGGAACAGGATAGTCTCTAAAAGTTTCCGGAGTGTTTTCCCAGAATTAATGGGTCGTTTAGAGCAAGGTGATTATCGTAAGATGAAAGAGCTTGCAAGTGAATTGAACCTGAAATCTAATAAAGGTTCGGAGGTACTCTCATCTGAAGATGAGAATTTGTCGTTGGATTCAGTTTCTCATAATCAAGCGTATGCGAATATGTTAGCTTGCGATTCTAAACCACCTATATTGAATACTAACAACAATAAGAGAGCTTCTTCTTCTTCACCAGAAGCTTCGACATATCCATCGCATAACAAGAAAAGGATGAGAATAAAATGAAGCGCTCTGTTAAGATGAACGCATTACAAACTAATAAGAAATTATTAAGATGAACGCATCACAAACTACTAAGAAACTAATTAAGATGAATTCATTTCTGCCTAGCTTCTAGCTACTTCATTTCACAAATCCATCATTTTGCATATCTAAGCATACAAGCATATATTCCTCAAACTTATCCGCATTGCACATTTGAGGACCTGAATACAAATCGCCAGGCACCCATCTCCTGGAAGGACATTATACAATACATCCTCATACAGACAACTTATTATCGAATATAAAAATTTCAGGTATCGAATATCGAAAGATTTCAGGTATCAAAATAAAACAGACAAATTCGGAATGTACATCTACATACTAAATATTTATATAGAATAAGTATCTTGTTTGACATAATACAACATGAAATATTTGCTGTTACTTCGTTTTGTATATTCTCATCGATTTGAAATGACAAAATTCGGTAACTTCTCATCGTTATTAGATCAACTTTCCATCAGTGAAAAATTTTGTACTGAAAGTTAGTTAGAATTTGATTTTGAAGTTGGCAAAATCAGCAATCGGATAGTAGAAGTTTCAGTTCAATGGATAGTTTAGAGATAACACAAGGAGTTTCATTAATTGATTTTAATGCTGATTCTGAAGAGAAATCCATCAAGAATGATGAAGTAATCGATGGAACAGAATCAGTCAAACCTAGTAATGTCTCTGATAAACCAAAACTAGCGTTCTTGCCACAGTGTTCTGCAGGAAGGGTCAAAGTTCGTCGTGCCCAAACAGAAGAAGAGTATAGCAAACAATTGCACATGTACTTTGTGGAAGAGAAGGGACCTATTTCCATCGAAGAGCCATACATACAGGATACCACCAACTTCAACCATCTCTTGACAGAAGGTGATCTCGCAGACAAACAGGTCAGGATGAGGATATCTGCTTTCCCCAAGCATCTGTACTACCAACGCAGATACGAACAATGTGCAAAACTCTGTGATCAATTGCTCACCGCTTTCAAACTATACCCAAAGGCACAGCGTGAATCAGTGGAAATAGAGTATATGAGAGCAAGATGTGCGTCTATGTTGGAATGATCTACGTGTAACACCACCGTTTTACACTCAATGTCAATTTTACACGGTTAAGAATCACTACTACCAAGTTAATTTTTTTTTTGGTTCTTTTTTTTGAAAAAAAAAAATTTATATGCATTTCCATGAATATATCAGTTTTACAGTGTTAACACGATCATTTTGTATGTGGTAAGAGAGTGTTCCTGTCAATTTTGCTGTATTAAATCGTTAATTGCTTTATTTAAGCCTTTAACGACTATATAAAATTGGTACTCCGAAGATGTTAAAATAATACCAATTGTAGTGACCCAAAATACAAAATATCATAGCACAAGCAGCCATGACTACCGTCAATGCACGCTTTGAACGTAAGATTGAACCAATTACTTCAGTAACAGACACGGTTCTATCGATTGCACTTTCCAGGATATACCCCATATTGATCATTGTAAATGCGGGCATCGATAATTTGATGTGGTTGTCTCAGGACATTTCGTTGTCGTTTCTACACTTTCTGTGCTTTCAAGTGTGTCTGTTGCCTCTGGACGACTTTTCTGGTTCAAATACAGGTACATTTATTAGATTTTTGAAATTGTGGGGTTCAGTGCTCTGTGGTGTGTATCTTGTTTTGACCTTGGCATTCTATATTATATCAGTGTTTGACGATTTGCAAAAGATGGAGCCACCTACTTCAGATGATATAATTGCTTTAATGAAGGATCTTAACGCCAAGTTCGAAGTATTGAAACAGGAGACCTTAAGAGGTTTTCAGATAAATTTACCGAAATTAATATTACTCAACATCTTTCTGGTTCCTGTCAATATCATGATCTTTGATATGATAAGAATTGGTACTTATATGCGTCTGTTGGTTGCATTATTTTTGCTTTTCCACTCTTCTTGGTTTCAAGCAACATTGAAAATATATTGGAGAATACCAATCACAAGAATGTTTTATTATCCAATCTATTTCATTTTTAACTCTTCAAAATATACACGGCGTTGGTATCGTTTAAGAAGTGTGGTACAATACTCGAAACATGTTCCTTCCCAATTCGTATTACACTTGCCTTTCCCCAAATCATTGCATAATGTCGAATTAAAACAACAATGTATACTTTTGGGTCAGTTATATCCAAGGGAGAAAATAAATCTCACTTTTGCTTCTGATATGCTCAATGAATCAGTAACAATAATTGATATTACGATTGAAGAAAATGAAAGAAAATGGGAAAAATCTGTTTGGTCTAACAAACTTTTAATTTATGAAAGACCAAATTTTTCTGTTATCCTCAAAAATGGTATAAGATATTCGTCTGTATCACCTTATGAGCTTGAAAAAACAATTGGAAATTTTAAAGGTTATTGGCTTGATCAAGAATGGGTTAAGTCAGAATGGATCTTTCAAGATGCTGATTGGAATGAAATTGGATCTTCTGACTCCCTTGAATGTTTCACAAGAACTCGTACTTGGAAAAGAAGAGTGTATACAGTTACCAAAAAATGATACAGCATATAATTGCTATTTCAATCATCAATTCTATCACTTAATTCCGTATTTTTAGTAATGGTTACTTCATGACATAAAAAGTTGCATTTAAATAATATTCTTTCTAATGTTAGTTTTAAAATAAGTCTGTAAAAAAAAAAGTTACATTATATTTATTCTTTCTAAGAATTAATTGAAAGAGGAAGCATGTACAGATGATCATCACACACATCGCTTGATATTTTAGTGTAAATCTTAGAATTTTAATTAACGATATACATTAAATATGTATGTATAGACGTGGGTAATAAATGATGTTTTATAGTATAAATGAAGCAAATGAGGTCTTCAGGAATATATGAGCAATTTCCTGAAATGAAACGAAGAAATTGACAACATATATCAATTTATCAGATCAAGTTCTTCGTTATAAAGAAAGAAATGATATTGAACATAAAAAAAAATTTGATGATGGAAAACGAACAAAGAAAGGATCTTAGTTTATTTAAGCATCAGATTTTTCATTTTTATCAGATTCAGCTCTTTGAGCAGCTAATTTTTCATGGAATGCAGCCATTTTAGCGGCTTCATCCTTTGCTTTCAAAGCTTGCTTCTTTTCTTCTTGAGCTTGTAGATATCTACCTCTGATCATGTTACCTAACATAGCTAATTCTTCATATTTAGCAATGTATTTAGCCTTAGTGGAATCATCACCTTCATCATATAACCATTCTTCGGCTTTCATTAACATGTTACCTAATTTAGTCTTTTCAGCATCAGAAGCAAATTTAGAGTATTCTTCTTCTAATTTACCACGTAGAGAGTAAATATATTCTTCTAGGGCATTCTTTCTATCTTCAGTTTCTGCGACTAATTTATCTTGTGCAGCCATTTCATTTTCCTTTTCAATATATTCATTCAATTTAGATTTAGATAAAGCAAAAGTATGTGGGATGATAGTTAAAACATCTTTTTTAACAGTTTTGGTAACTTCTTTATATTCAGGTTCAGCATCTTCTGGAGCATCATCAGGTAATGAAATTTCTTCTTTAACGATAATATCTTCAATAGTATAAGCTTCTTCAATAATATGTAAACCAGATGGATCAGCTCTTAATTTAATTTTAACTGGAATTGAAGATTGACCTTCAGGGATTTGAACACCATTAATTTCCCAAGATGCAATTTTAGTCTTTGTACCAACTGGTAAAGATGATGGATCAGTATATTGAGCAGACATTTTGAAATCACCAGTTCTATGTAAAGTAATCATTTTAGTTGATGGGAAAGAAGAACCAGCTGGGAAGACTTCCATTGATTCTTCATCTTCAGCTTGTTTATCCCAAGAATAAGAAACGGAATATGGATGATAATCTTCAAATTTGAAAGGTCTAACTCTTAAAGTTGGAGAATGAATAGCACAAATGAAAGCAGCACCTTTAGCAATTGCTTCATCTTGATTCAAAGTAGTTGATAGAGGTTTACCAAAAACGTTTGAAATAGAATTTTTCAAAGTTGGGATACGAGTAGTACCACCAATAATTTCAACAAAATCAACATCTTCAGGAGTTAATTTTGCTAATTGTAAAGCTTTTTGAACAGGTTCAGTAACACGTTTCAATAAAGGTTCAACTAAACTTTCTAATTCTTCTCTTGTTAATTGAGAAGAAACATCAACATCATTCATAACGGATTCGACATTAAATGGAGCTGCGGTATTAGCGGATAAAACTTTTTTCAATTTTTCAGAAGCTGCCAAGATTCTGTTATAAGCCTTTGGATTTGTTCTAATATCAATTTTATATTTTGATTTAAACTCATCAGCGAAATGTTCAGTAATAGCACGATCGAAATCTCTACCACCGAAATGTTTATCATAAGCAGTACCTAAAACTTTAGCTTCACCCTTTTTAAATGCAACGATGGAACAAGTATAAGTAGAATGACCAATATCGACAAAAGCGACGATTCTTGGTTTTTCATCACCTTCTGGGAAATCAGATTTGAAGATACCGTAGGAGACAGCAGCTGCAGTAACGTCATTGACTATTCTAACAGGGTTTAAACCTGCAATTCTAGCTGAATCAGCAACTGCATAACGTTCTTCTTCTGAGTACCAAGTTGGTACAGCAAGACAAACATCGGTGATGACAGCTTTTGTTTCATCGATAACGGTTTGTTTAACTTTATCAATGAACATACCTGCTAATTGAGTAGCACTGAAAGTATGTTGTTCACCAGAGAATCTAACTTGAGCACCAATTTTACCATCATCCAATTTAACCAATTTTGAAGTGAAAAATTGAGATTCAGTGTCGAAATCTGGATTTTCATAATCCATACCAACGATTCTCTTTAAATTTTCCACGGTATTCTTGACGTTGGAAGTCTGCTTGTTCTTAGCGGTTTCACCCAAGTAACGGTTCTTCATACCGAAACCAACCATGGAAGGCGTGGAACGGTTCGACACCTCGTTGACGACCACATCGATACCTCTGTTTCTGGCCACGGCCAACACAGAATTGTTGTTACCCAAATCCAAACCAAACGGAGTACTCATTCTTGAATTTTTTTTTTTTCTTTTTATCTCTTGTCCTGTGTAATGTTTCTACCAAGAATGACAGAACTCAACGGGAACTTACTATTTAAATATATACAATACACAAAAAAAGCCATGCAAGAAAAAACCTGTAATTAAGCTAACTTCTTCTCTTCTCAGCTCTTCTTACAGTCCATCTCTTTTATTTGTTCAATACGTTCTTCGAGCAGTTTCGAGAAGAAAAAAAAAAACTGAAAAATTGGAAAATTGTCAACGCGCGCGCGATGAAAAAAAAAATGGAAAAAAAAAAAAGAATCTCGAAGAATCTTGAAGAATTTGAAAGAACATCGAAGAACATCGAAGAACATTGAAGAACATTGAAGAACATTGAAGAACATTGAAGAACATTGAAGAATAATTCGGATTGTCATTGTGGACGGCGACGGCGCGAGAATCGCGAAGCCGAGAAAAAGTAAAATCTGAAAAACACGGAAAACAATTCGTTGTTTGTCTTTTTCTCTGTCTGCTCAGCTCTGTTCAGAATTGGCGATGTCGCATTGTCTTATTGTACACTTAGTTAGTGGAAATTTAGTATAGAAGAAACAGCAATAGTAGTAATAGTAATAGTAGTGATAGTAGTAGTAGCGTAAAAGTTAGAAGAAGTATTTTATAGTGTTGGTGCCGCGTGGAGTTTCTCAATTGTACCATGTCTTCTTACAATAGTACTTCACAGACTGCTTCACAGACTGCTTCGCATAATGCTACGCAGAGTAACACCTCGAACGGCACTTCGAGCCATGGTTTCGAAGACCAGGAGAATGTAGTGCTCTCCGTGTCCGTGTACACGCCGTTGATCTACTGTTCTATACTGATTCTGTCGTTACTCGTTTTTGGTTCGCAGTACAGGAAGAGACAGGTTAAGAAAATGACCGAATTGAAATCTATATTCGATGAGCACGAAGCAAGAGATTTATATTTTGAATTGAAAGCTATGAATGAATCTGGGGAACACAAGATTCACGAAAAAGTGCTTAAAGCTGCACTCTTAAATAGAGGTGCAGAAGCTATTAGAAGATCATTTAAATTGAAAGAATTGGCTCCACAAGTTGAAATTAATTATAAAAATGGTTCATTGGGTGAAGATTATTGGCAAAGATATTTAAATGAAGTTAAATTGATTGAATTGGAATTTAAAGAAACCATTCAAGAATCTGAACATTTACAACCAGGTTGGCCACAGATGTTCGTAGTTGTTGCAAAAGAAATTTGTTTCAATCAAGCTTTATCAAGACGTTACATGTCAATCTCTAAAAGGAAAGATGTAGCAATTTCTGAATGGGATTTAAAAATGGATGATAATGGTCGTTTAATTCAATGAAAAAAAAAAAATTAAGAAATTGGAAATAACAATTGTATTATAGTCCTTATGAAAGCGTAAATTTACACAGTTGTATGTAAGTCGATACACTATTGTATGTATCCTCATTCAATTGTTTGTTCGATACACTATCGAGGTATCCTCATTCAATTGTTTGTTCGATACACTATCGAGGTATCCTCATTCAATTGTTTGTTCGATACACTACTAATTAATAGAATGAATCACATGTATATGAATTTATATTAGATTCCAACCAAATCAAAATATATACTTTAAAATTAACTGCATAACAATATGTTAGCATACACATAAAGTATTTACAGATACTACATTACATAATTACATGATATTAATATTACACAAGTACACAATAAATATTACCCAAGTACAATAAATATTACCCAAGTACAATAAATATTACTCAAGTACAATAAATATTACTCAATGTTTTCTACCCTTCTTTTTGCTTACAACTTGAAATTCCCAATCATCAACTTTACCTTCTGGTAACGCTAAGACTTCAGACCAGCTTAATGGATCTTCAACTTGTTTTTCACATTCAATACGTCTCTTTAAAAATTCTGTTGCAAATCTTCTACCATCCATTATACTACTGTTCGAATAAATTGTATCTGCAATAATTTCTTTTGATTCTGCTGACGCAGGTAAACAAAATAAAACTTCTAAAACACTTTTAGCTTGTACATTTGGATTCAATTTCATTTGATCTTTACACCATCTCAAAAATGATTGACGTGCAGATATAGATGCATTTCCAGGATACGCTATATTACTACCAACTGTAACAGCTTGTTTCACCTTTATATTTGGGTTAACGGTAGATGACCCAATTTGTTTACTCTTGTTACCACTGATAGCTCTTAGTTTATCTGGATTCAAAACTGATGAACCATTAGAAATCGATGAAGTCGTTTTACTTGATTTCCCAGCTTTAGTAGATGTGACAGTTGACCATGTCGTGGCAGTATTAGTAGTAGTAGAGCTAGAAGATGATAAAGTTGGAAGTTTCTCGAGTGTACCCCTAGAACGTTGTGCCTCTGCCCATAATTTTTTCTGTTCATTGAGAAAACTTTCATCATTCAAATCAATTGGTACCGATGTAGTCGTAGTTTTAGATTGTGAACTCTGAGTGGAGGATAATTTGGGTTCCTTTACTTTTCCACTCTTTACAGAAAGTTGTGATTTGATATCAATTGGTGTAGGATCTGGTATAGATTTCGTAGCCCATGTTAAAGTTGTTGATGTTGATGATTCCAACTTTTGTTTAATGACCTCTGATTGAACTCTAGCTGCCAAATTGAATTCTTTCGAATTTTTAGATTTGATTTTCTTTGCCTCTTCAGATTCCATATTCTTTATAACCTCTGCTATATTTGTGGGCTTTATTTCATTCAGAGAAGGAGTTTTATTGGCCCAGGGTGCTGGTACCGCTTTTATAGTAGTCTTCTTCTCATTTTGGGTTGGTTCTAGGTTTTCCTTGGTAATAGTTTGTTGTTTAGCTTTATTTTCTGCGGCGAGTTTATTTATTTCTTGTTCTCTCTTTATACGTTTCTCTGTTTCAATTTTTTGCTTTTTTTCAAATTCTTTACGTTCTTTTTCCTTCTGTTTTTGTAATTTTTTCAAGTTCTTCTGTTCAGCTTTCCTTTTCTGTTCTTCTTCTTGTTTAATTTGTTCTTCTAAAAGTTTCCTAGCGATTTCATCTGCTTTTTCTTTACGTTTTCTTTCTTCTTCTTTCTTAATATCTTCCTTTAATTTTTTAGCTTTCTCAATTGATTTTTCAACAGCATCGGGACTGACCTCTGGATCACTTAAAGGCTCAGGTTGTGAATTTTCAGAGGTGGAGGAAATTTGATTATTTTTCACTGAATCAGATTGAGTTTCACCGTCTGGTGTACTTTCATTTGACTTTTCAAATGATTTGATAGGTTGAGCATTGTTCTTGATGTTAACATTTTTGGATGAGTTAGTGTCAGATGTACTAAATGAGCTTGTGAGTTCATTTTCTTTCTTTGACTCTTCTGGTTTATACTCAGGAAATACAAAATTATCTGGAAGTTTCTCTCTAGTTGTTCTGGAAGGAATACCAACATCTGTAACATGATAATAAGTACCATCCTCGAAGGTCATATTTAGTAATTCATCAAATTTATAATCCTCCGAACGAATTTTTGCTGATGGAGGACCATCAAGTGGGAAATCTAAGAGTTTAGGATTTGATTCATCATTATTGCCCTTTTTAGAAGATAAATCAGTAGTCTTTTCTGATACACCAAATTGAGATAGTGGTGTCTGAACGGTAGAATGAATCGTATTATTTTGTTGTTGTGCTAAGAATAATACAGTCAAGGAATCAAATTTCATAAATGGATTTTGAAAATCATTAACTTTATTGATTAAATCTCCCAAACTGATAAAAGTACCATTAATATTAAAAGGTTCTGGGGTAGTGCTAACCCTTGAAATTTGTAAAGTTGGTTGAAAATAACCATTTGCATACCATGAATACATTGAAGAAGATGGGAATGGACCTTGAACATTTGATAAATGATCAAGATAATTCCATTGAGATTCAATTGGTGGTGGGAAACTCAAATTACCAATCATTGGAGAAGAAATGTTATTTCCTACCATGTTACCATGTGGTTGCATCATAACAGGTGGATTAAATTGAGGTTGTTGTGGTGTTGGTTGAATATGCTGATGTACGGTTGACACTGCTGGACTAGTTAAAGCTGAATTCACTTCATTCATTTGAATTGAATTTGCAGCAGCAGCATTAGACCAATTGAATCCTGCGGAAGATGAAACAGGTGAATTACCAGTAGTAGAACTAGTATTAACTATATCCACTTTTTCTGGACTACCGTTAACCTTCGTACCACCATTATTCTGCCACATAGTATATGGAGATGATGGCCGTTGAAAATTCAATTGATCCAACAATGAAGTTGTTCGAGTCAATGGAATGCGTGCATTCAACTGTCCAGGTTTAACCACTGGAGTCGAACTCGAACTGATTCTTGTGCTCGAATTAAGCATATTACCAGCATTGTCAATTCCATCAAACTGACCCGCCGTTGCAGCAGCTGACAAGTTTTGAAACTGCATATTCAATGAGTTCAATTGATCATTAAAATTAGGTTGAAACGGCATCTTATGACTTGTATTGAGGGAATATGCTGAGACGGCTACACTGCTTGTTCAAGAATGATTTGACAGACCACTGAGTGATAGAGGAAAAGAATATGTAAAGAAAGACGACTCCCAAAAAGCGTCTCTTCAAGATTTCCTTCAAATTTTAATCCTTTGACTTGACTTACAATTGCAATTTTGGCTTATTGAGTGATCCAGAAAACCGAGAAGAAATAAATTTCAGTAAAATTGAATGAAAAAAAAAAAAATTGGAATCACTTCGTTGGAAACGATAAGCATCTCATCAATTGATATTATTTTAAGTGTCATATAACATAGTATGATGGTACTAGTTGGTGCAAGTTTCGTAGATTGATGGTATTCTCCTTCTTCAAACAGACCACATTTGAGTCTTATTTTCATAATTGGGCAAAAAAAATTTATGGATTAATTGGAATCCAAAAAAAAATTCTGTCAAAATAAATTGTACGTAAGGTCTGTGAATATTCATTGATTGTAAGATATGATAGTATTAAGTGTAGGTATGATCTGTATATTAATTGCGAGTACCGAAATTTATGGCATATTCTGCTAAGCGTAGTTAATTAGGTAGAATGTTCTTGGCATATTTTTGGGTATTAACGTCTTTGTTTCTATGACACAAAAAGATTGCTTGAACTAGGTACGTGTATCTTTTGTGTCTTCAAGGGATGCTTTACGTGTTACATGTAGATAGCTGACACAAAATATTATTATCAAAGAACCATTGTGTGGGACTAATAAGAAGTGTTTTGCTGAACGTATCTTTGTCCAGCATAAAGGAATACCTGTTTAAAGAGGAAAGAACACGCACTTGCACTAGAATGCATTGAATTTAGCTATTAAATTATACTCATAAAGAGATTTCTGTGTACACCTATATATAAGGGTGTATATATTTGTAATATACTTTCGATGCATATACTGTATATATACTTTCGATGCATATAATGTATATATACTTTGATGCATATACTTTCGATACATGTTTTGTACTCTTATTAAATGCCTAATGATTTTTCAATACGACTGTGGAAATCAACGTTTAAACCTAAATTGTCTTCCTTATAGATATCTTCCCAATCAATAGAAGCATCTTTGTTCAATAAGATATCTCTATGCAAATCACCGACATTTGGATTCAACGGATTGAAATCTGTCTTTTCAACTAATGATAGATCCATCGTACATTTCATAGGAGCGCTAATGCCAAATATCATACCATATTCATGCATCCTCCTCTCATGTTGAACTTTCTCATAATTAGATATATGCGATTCCAATGGATGTTTATCATTCAATTGGGTACTGATAGGTTGATTGGATACTCCATTCCGAAGTGGATCAGGCAACGAGTATACATTTGCTGCATTACGATCATTTTTTGAGATTTGTGAATCCTTACTCGTAGTGCTCGATATCTGGCTAGGAGCGTTGTTTGGTGGTACAATATTCATCTTGTAATTGGTATTTAATATGTCTTCGAGCTTACTGATATCCAAACAGCTGCAATCTGTCCTAACAATACCATATAATTCCTGTTTCCCTCACCAAATGATTTATTCCTTTTATTGAAATTGTGTTTGCCACATTGAATTCCTTAGCAAAACTCGACGATCATGTGATGATTTCTTACTTATTTATAAGAATTCTTTAATTGTATTCCAATAATTGTGCATATTAGCAGAGTAATATGCTACATGTACCTATGAGATGGTGTGTGATATTTTAGTAGAGTATTTTGTTGTAAAAGTAGTCTCTTTTTTGAGTTTAATTTTGTGAATTTTTTTTAAATAAATTTATATTTTGCTTGATTTTGTGGTATTTATAAAATGCTTACTACTAAGGAAAACGTCCTAGAGATAAACATAGGAGTGATTATTTGGTGCTTAGCATGAGATGACAGGCTTTTATTGACGCCAGTAATGATGTGATTTGATGACACAAAAGTATTTTGTTAATTCAATGATACAAATAAAATTATGTTAATTTTGTTGACACAAATTATAATGCAATTTTTGCATTCGCATAACCACATATATGTATATATCAACATACTAAAAAGACTATACTCAGCTACTTGAAATACATTGTGACGTGAATATCCATGCAAGATTTTGCATTGAACAACCCACAAGCTGTTAAATAATCAGAAATGACTGTAAATAGAGCAAATATCATAAAAGCATGAAACTTAAACTTTTCGCATACAAGATGACCGATGAGATTGAAAAAAAAATTACTTGAAATATTAGATCGATGAATCTTTTCTGTTGCCTTTTGACGGCAGATACGATATAGATCAGGTTCCAGATTATGGGGTTTTTTGCCAATTTATTCAAATTAGGCCATAGGTCTTCGACGCTTTCATCGTTGAAATCATTCGAGAATTCAAAATATATAGAGTGGACTAAAGAAGACTTGATCAAACGTATTCAAGAATTAGAGACTCAAGCAACAACAACAAACACCACTAATGCTACGCCATCATCATCATCATATCTCACTGAGGAATCCAAAAAAAGGAAAAGTGCTAATGAAGATTCCAAAAAGAACACAACTTTAAAGAAACAGAAACGTGAGAGACAATTTGATTTCTCCAAGTATAACACTAGATTCATTGCTTTGAAATTTGCGTATCTTGGCTGGAATTACAATGGTCTAGCAATTCAAAAAGATTATACACCTTTGCCAACTGTGGAAGGTACCATATTGGAAGCAATGAATAAATGTAAACTTGTTCCATCAATGAATCCAAAGGATTATTCATTCTCTAGATGTGGAAGAACTGATAAAGGTGTCAGTGCGATGAATCAAGTGATATCCTTAAAAGTTAGATCAAATTTAACTGATAAAGAACAAATGGATCCAAAGTATGATGATAAGGAAATTCCATACGTTTTAATCTTGAATCAAGTTCTTCCATCAGATATTCGTATATCACAAGTATGTCTAAGACCACCAAAAAATTTCGACGCAAGATTTAGTTGTCAAGCACGTCATTATAAATATCTTTTTGAAGGTAAAGGGCTCAATATCAAAGCTATGGAACAAGCAGCGAAACTTTATGAAGGTGAAAACGATTTTAGAAATTTTTGTAAACTTGATGGATCAAAACAAATTACCAATTACCATAGAACCATACATAGTGCCAAGATTCTCAAGGTAAATGAAAGATTTTTTTGCTTTGATTTGATAGGTTCAGCTTTTTTATGGCATCAAGTAAGATGTATGATGGCAAATCTTTTCCTTATTGGCCAAGGCCTAGAAGATGTCAGTTTGATTAGCGATATGTTAAATATTTCTAAAGTTCCACAAAAACCAATATATGATATGGCTAGTGAAATACCTCTAATCTTATACGATTGTAAGTTCCCAGAAATGGAATGGATCACTCCAAATTTAGAAAGCCACAAAGCTGTTAAGTATATCAAAAATATTAATTCTTTGGTACTCAACTATAATATGAAAGCAGCCGTTGCACAGATTATGGAATCTACTTTAATTAAATCTTCTCAAGATGATACGGATAAGACTACAATAAATGTTGGAGACGGTAAAGGGAAAGTCATTGGAACATATCAAAAGATGTTAGATAGAAAAGTGATGGATCCAGTGGATGTAGTTAATAAGAAATTTGCACAGCGTAAAAAAAATAGGAACAATATATGAGGTTCTCTATCAAGTCCTGTAAAAAGCTTTCATGCTTCCCCATAAGAGAGTTTGGAAAAATGGAGAAAGCAACTAATACAGTATTATTTCAAATAGTTCAAAGAGAAATATTGTTCTCCCTTTTTCTTTTTGCATTCTGAAGTTCTGTATGTACCAGTTCTACGAGCCTTTTCCTTTCCCTTGTAATAATAATATAACTTTGTAATATATAGACTAAAGCCAGAATTGAATTCTGACATCTTCATTCAATCGATCAATTCCATTGTGCAATATAAACTGTTAGCAGGTCTGACTGTAATATAAATTACACTTCTTATGAATCATGTCTAAATTACTGTTTCAGCTGTATAATACTGAATTCATGTCATAAATTAAAATTGAAGTCATAGGTCTGTAACAATAAATCACAATTTACTGGAAGAGGAACGCATTTTTTAAGTTAAACCCTCGTAAGTAGGTGTTTACTCAGGTAATGAAACATTGCAGCGTATCGAATTATGACCTAATAATATAAAGCAGTTTTTAGATCCGTGGGTCGGTTCTTCGAGATATGGGAATAATTACTCAAGATTATGATCATTGCGTTTGATGGTTCACCATAATAAGAGACCGTAATATTAAAAGAGGTGGTAATAAGTATTCCATGACTTTACAATATTCCACTCTAATAATTTCAGGACAATTCTTGCGCAACTTAACCGACCCTAAGGTCAAATCAGTACTTGGAAGATAGACATTCTTGGGGTACATATATATATTAGTCTTATTTCTTCTAGTTTGTAATATCGTAACAACAGATATTATGCGAATTTTTTCTTGTGGTAAATGGTGATTTTTTCTTAATGAGTTTGTCATTCGTATTGGGCTTTAAATATTATTATAGCACCATTCTCTTTGTGGCATGCACAAAACCTGATAATTATGTTTTTATGTATTTATGGTGCATGGCTACGCGATAGTAAAAGGTACGAGACTCCAAATTACATGCGATCTAACTGAACGTAAAATAAATGTTCGGAAAACAAAAGGTAGAAAGTATAAAATAAAAAACTAAAAAAAACTAGCAAAGATAAATTTGAATTTTCACGTAAATGGTCCATTGTTGTGTCTGAGAGAAACAACGTCTAGTATTCTACTGAATTTTAACTAAAAGATTATGTCAATTGAGCTGCTCCAATGAATTGTTTGGACAAGTTGTAATTGCTATGCATATTGTTATTTAGTATCTTAAAAGTTTGTGAGCTCCTATATCACCCTTTATTACTTTGTCTCATAAGAATGTTTTCTAATGTTGAAATATTGTTTTCAAACAACTGTTCAACGAAGGATATTTAGCGTAATGCTCATCTGGTACAGTAAAAGTTTTGAAATCAAAGAAATATTGAGTTTAGGTTTAGACTAAATCAACATTTTTGACCGAAAGATATATCGTCATACTGGCATTCAATACTGTAATATCTGAGCAAGAAATTTCTGTCACATTCATAGTCAGTGTGTTCATTATGAATGACCACTAAAAATTGAATGAAGCTATACAAAGGACTTTTTCCCATTTGTTTATACTTTCGGCATCTCCGTTCATCGAAAAATTTTAAGCTCATCTATAAGCTAAAAAAAAAGAGTTTATTGAAATTCATATGTGAATGCAAGAAATCAGCTCTAGATATCAAAAAAAGTCTCAACGAGGTTATAATGGCTGTTAAAAAATCTGGAAGGAAGGGACAAAATCAGAGAAGGGAAGTTAGACCTGAAGTCTTTCAAGATTCTCAAGCTAGAAACCAATTAGCCAATGTACCTAAACTTACAGAAAAGTCAAGAGTAAGAAAGCAGAGTAAACAGGATTTGAAGAAAACTGTCGAATTAGCTAGACTTTATGGTGCTAAAAAGAAGCCTAAGAAGTATTCGGAGAAAGAATTAGATATTCCTACACTGAATAAGGCCATCGCCCCAGGTGTCAAATTTAGCAGAGGTAAGAAGGGCAAAAAATTTATAGAGGATCAAGATATACTGGCTTTGAATCGTCTTATCAAAACAATTGGTGATAAATATGATGATATAAATGAAAGCAAATTAGAAAAAGCCAGAAGACTGGAGGAAATTCGTGAAATCAAAAGAAAAGAAATTGAACAAAGAGAAGAACAAAAACAAAATAAGCTGGACGATAAAAAAGATGAAATCAGAAAGAAATCCTCAGTAGCAAGAACTGCTCGTAGAAAGACTAAACGTGAAGCAGAAAAGGCAGCCAGAGAAGAAAATAGGGCTGGTAAAGAAAACCAAGTAGTGAAAAAGAAGAAAGTGTCGTTTGCGTGAAGACATCCAAGACATTTTCATATTTGTTGCAACACTTTTTTGCTATTCAAAGCACATTTTTGTAGACTAAGGTACTCTGTACATTTGTAAATTATTCGATATAGTATATTACTAAAGCATTGATTTTTCCCAATCTTTCCACTTTTTTAACAATTCTGAATTATTGGCCAGTAATTGACTTTTTTCCACTTGTTAAAAATGTATTTGCAAATAAAAATCCAACACTCTAGAAGCAATATACCTACTCTATCTAATCAAACTGAGGAATACTGTGGCTAAGATCAAGTCTACTTTGATCGCCTCTTTTCTAAAATTATAGATTTCTGTCAAACTCGCTTTATTGCGACATCTCATATAATACTAAAAATTTTAAATACGTCGATACTCAAAAATACACAAAAACAGGTATAGCCAACACAAAAACAGACCATTGTGTGACGACCGCATAATCAAGAACCACAATATTATGTCAATGCTCAGCAAAGATGTACCGTATGATAACCTTACTGGAACTCAGCGAATGCAAGACAATATAAGAACTTTGAACACTCTGATCGATGGATCAAGAGATATCTCTGCAGCACACTCAGATCTTGGGGAACTCCAATTGAGTGTCAATGAGATTAAGAAAAGGGTTCATGCTTTGAAGACGAAAAGTGGAGAACCTACTGATCTTACTAATGCTCACTATCTGCTAGCTGCTGGTGACCTCAAGTTATCTGATGTTGATTCATCCATCAAAAAATTGAAGACCATTGATACCTTTGAAAAAAATATTCCTGAGGCCACTGAGAAGTATACTTTAGATCAATTTTTAACATCTAAAAAGAATGAGAATATTTTAAGGTCAATGGAAGAGATGTTAACAGACTCTTCCAGTGAGTTTGATAACTTTATTAACTCTAACTTTACTCTAGACCTTAGTAAGATGAAACCTCAAATATATTCAAACTTTGGTATATCCCTACCAAACTCTTCTGATCTAAAAAATGCCCTTCCACCATTAGATAGAAATACGTGGGGTGCTCCCAACAGCTCTCTTTTGAAGGCCAATACACTATCAAAACTAAATGTTAATGAAAACTACCAAATTCGTAATGTATTCGAGACATATTCGAAAGTGATATACAGATTCAATACCGCAAGAAAAAATGGTGAGGTATTTCTTTTGGAGAAGGAAATCATGGATATGTTAGAGAAAACCAGAGATTCGAATAATAATGGAGTACTCGAGAGTTGGAAACTATTAACTTCTCTTGGTGACATGTCAAATATTGTTTCCTGTTCAAAATCCTATTTGGAAAATGAATTTCTAACATACATCGAATCTCTATATCTTAAGAATATGAATGAAGGCTTACCTACAAATACTAACAAAATTAAGGCCTTCATCGAATACAAACTGAAAAATGCTAATAATACGTGGAAGTTTGAAAACCTTACAGTAGTCAACGGCCTTCCAATCTGGGCACTTATATTTTATTTATTACGTGCTGGTCTGAAAGCAGATGCTCTTGAAGTAGCTCTCAACAACCAATCTAGTTTCCAGAAAGTCGAAAAATCATTTTTGAAGTATTTTACTGCATACGCAACCTCTAGTAATAATATATTACCGGAGGAATACTCATCGAAATTACACACAGAGTATAATCAATATATCAAATGCTCCATAGATGGCGATCCATTTCGATTAGCAGTATATAAATTAATTGGACGCTGTGATCTTACAAGGAAAAACATCTCTAGCATAACTTTGAGTATTGAAGATTGGATTTGGATGCATTTGATGCTCATTAAAGATGACGTTTCTGTGAATGACCCTATATATGAGAGGTACACATTAAAAGACTTCCAAAACACCATACTATCTTATGGAGAAAATCATTTTGGTACCCATTATTTCCAGGCTTTGATGTTATCTGGTCTATATGAACTTGCTGTTGAATACACATATTCCATTAATGAAATTGATGCCGTCCACTTAGCAGTTGGTCTAGCTAACAGAGGGTTACTGAATGTATCTGACAATTTAATCGATGCTTCCAAGGAACAGCTTGTCATCAAAGATGGCAAAAATACATCTCTTAATTATGTCAAGCTTTTGGGAAACTACATTCATTCGTTCAAATATTCTGATCCAAGGATTGCCGCCGAGTACCTAATTCTTATCACTCTGGCCAAATCAAAACCTTTAATTAAAATATGTCACAAAGCTATTATAGAACTAATCCTGGACACGAGAGAATTTGGAATACTGCTAGGGAGAATAAACAAGGATGGGACTAGAGTTCCAGGAGTTCTTGAAGGACGGAAATATTTGTTATGTGTACCAGAGGAAGATCAATTTTTGCATCAGATAACAGAACAGACTGCCAGGAAGGCTGAAGAGATGGGCCGCGTGTATGATAGTCTGATATTATACCAACTAGCAGAGGACTATAACATAGTAATTGATACAGTTAACTCTTTAATGGGTGACTTACTTTGTGATACAGATTTGGACAAACCGTTAGTTAATGATCATTCTAGTTCTGAGACAAATCCAATACTCATCGCAGAAAATTTGCTGTCAATGTATACCGACAATCTGGCAATTTCAAAAAAAGTACATCCTAAGAATAAAGAGACATGCATTTTATTACTCAGATTAGCTGATACTAGGAGAAGCTATTTACTTGGTCAATGGCAAAATTGTCTTGCACAAATGGAAGAATTGGATTTTTTCCCATTTGGTGATTCATTATCAGCTAGAGTTAAAGCACAAGCAGTGTCGACACTTGATAAAAATATTGTCAAGAACATTCCAAATCTACTGATCATGGTCATGAAATCGATTTCACATTTAATAAATGATATAACCCGTAGTGAATACCAATCGGCTGGTAAAATACAGCAAGTAGCCTCACTAAGGAATGTTGCTAAAAATTGTATTGTTTATGCTGGGATAATTGAATATAGAATGCCAAGAGAGGTTTATTCAACTTTGGTTGAGTTGGATGTAGGATTATCTTGATTGGCTCTTTTCATAAATCATTGCACCAACGATTTAGATAATTTCATAAATTAAGCATTTTCGTTGATATAGGTGAAAAAACAGCAACTTTGGCTTTGAATTTTTTATCGAGAAGATCTTCTCGTTGTATAAATGATGATTGAAAGTAGCACATCAATTGAATAGTCTTGTTGTATAAATGATAATTAAAAGTAGCGCATCAATTTGTAACAAAAAAAAGCTTTAAGGTATAATGGGGTAGAATATATGCATAGATGCAGGAAAAAAAATTAAAAGGAAAAGAAAGAAAGTTCTTATGTTTACGTTAAGGCAGCATGTGTAGAGTCAAATTGTATCGAATACTAAGAAAAGGGATATAAAAGAGGGGAAGAGCTGATGCTGCACAGCTTCATCTATTTTGAACGTGAATTTCGTAAGGTACTCGAATAATGTATAAATTATCAACTATTTTGAAATTGTCCCCTCTGCCTTGTGGATGTATAATCTGGTTGAAATTCATAGGCATTTGGTTTTGCCTTCTTATCTTCTGCAGTTAACTTACGATTACGTCTTTCAATTCTTCTTCTCCTACGTTCTTCAAAATCTAAATCTTTATCATCGTCAGAACTAGATGATGAATCAGAAGACGAATCAGAATCGGAATGAGGAGGGTGTACTGGCTCACCTTCATCGGTTTCTCGTGGATGGAATATACAACAAATTTTAGTCTTTTTCTTGTTCATATTTTCATTATCAACAACATCTTGTTCCCACCTCACATGAGATCTAGATGACTCTGAAATTTGTTCATTATCTCGTTCAGCAGTACCATCTGCTCTTAATTGTAAAACTGCCGGCGGCTCAGTCTCTGTTATTGTACGAGGAGCAACATAATTTTGTTGCTGACTATTGAAGTTCTGATTATTCATATTGTGACTCAAACTACTGGTGTATGAGAAATTGACACAGAAAGAAAAGACAAAAAAGAGGTCTCAACGATTTTCTTCTGAAGCAATAAGCACAAATATCCACAAATCAAGCTAAATGCAACGTATTTTTGAGGCTAAAAGTCTATATGTATGAGAATTTCGACGCACCTTGGAGAAATAAATGTATATCCTCAAATTTGATTTTAACCTTTATTAGATTCAATGATGTCCAAAAACAATAAAAAAAAAAGCAGTTATATTCTGCAAATATGGGTATTATAGACAGATTCCAAACAAATTTATGTTATCTTGGGAACACCAATACAACCAAGACAATAGAAATTGAAGAATGTTGAAATTATTAATTATTTCAATTTTATAGATTTCAATAGTTTCCAAATATCCCACGGCGTCGTATAAAATAACAAGGAATTTGAAAGTGTAAAAGCGATTTGAATAAAGGAAAGTGGCAAATTATAAGTAACTTTAAGGATTTGAAGAATAGTAATTATAAGTGGATTAACAAGATTCAGACCAATTTGCGTTGATATTCGAGGATTCAGAGCAATTAACAATTGATCTTAAAAGATTGACAGATTTATTATATTACAGTCAATTTTGTTGTGCAATTGAATCTATATTGGTTTCGAAAAACATCCAGTTTAGTGGTTAACGCTCACACGACTCAGATTTGGAGATCAAAGTTATCGATTTCTGCATATTTTTGCTTCAATTGACAAGAAAGCTACCGAATTTCAGATACAGCAATATAATACAAGATGGAAAGACTGCAGAGGTTAATGATGAACAGCAAAGTGGGAGCTGTTGATGCCAATAGAGATGATACAAAGGAAACAGTTTATATATCTTCCATTGCATTGCTGAAAATGTTGAAGCATGGGAGAGCAGGTGTTCCCATGGAAGTTATGGGACTTATGTTAGGTGAATTTGTTGATGATTATACGGTTGAAGTTGTTGATGTATTTGCAATGCCACAATCTGGTACTGGTGTTTCTGTCGAAGCTGTTGATGATGTTTTCCAAGCTAAAATGATGGATATGTTAAAACAAACAGGTAGAGATCAGATGGTTGTGGGTTGGTATCATTCTCATCCTGGGTTCGGTTGTTGGTTATCATCTGTTGATGTAAATACGCAAAAATCATTCGAACAATTAAATAATAGAGCTGTCGCAGTTGTGGTAGATCCAATTCAATCCGTTAAAGGTAAAGTAGTTATTGATGCATTTAGACTAATTGATACAGGTACCATGCTAAATAATCAAGAACCAAGACAGACTACATCAAATGCAGGTTTATTAAATAAAGCAAATATTCAAGCTCTAATACATGGTCTTAACAGACATTATTATTCTTTGAATATCGATTATAATAAAACTCCAACTGAAACAAAGATGTTAATGAATTTACATAAAGAAGGATGGCAATCAGGTTTAAAAATGAATGATTACGAAGAAAAAGAACATGAAAACTTAGAAAATACCCAAGCGATGGTTAAAATAGCGAAATTATACTCAAAAAGAATTGAAGAGGAAAGGGATCTAACAGAAGAAGAAGCTAAAACTCGATATGTTGGTAAACAAGATCCAAAGAAACATCTAGCTGATACTGCAAATAAAGCCTTAGAAGAAAATATTGTCTCTATGCTAACAGCAAGTGTTAACTCCGTATCTATCAAATAGACACATAATGCCATTTGAAATTTTTACTATTTCACTTGTCTATAAAAGATGTTACGATCCATGAGCAATAACTTCAACTCTTAGCCAAAAATCGACCTTAAGTCTGGTTTAATGGCAGTACAGTCATACTTTACATACGTACCTCTTAAGTACCGTTTTTTGTATTCTGGATACATCTTTCAATGCATATACTCCATCATATCCCAATATTATTTTCAAAATACACCATACAGCTATATATAGACCCAAAGAAACTAAATCCATATATTATATTTTTGTGTAGTCACCAAGTTTTACCAGACACAAAAATAACTTTGATGGCGAAGCATAAACCTACTTCAATTACTTTCTTTACCAATCTATCATTAGAGCTCGACCTTATCGTACAGAATCTTCTAACTTCCATATCTGCATATATGTCTCCTCGAGAAACAATAGTTCTTTATCCTCTTTAAGTACAGATATACCATCAATTTTCAACCATTCGTTATTTGTCGTATCTTTCAATTGAATCCTCCAGGAGTGATTCTCATCAGCTAACCAAGTTTCTTTGACTTCGAAATTTCCATTACTTGTCGTGTAATCTTGTGGTTTAGCTTCCTGCGTCTTTAATGTAATATTAGCCATAAGTGAATATGTTTTATTCATTAATTTCATGAGCAAAGGGTATTCAACTAACGTTTTATTTCTCGACTTTATTGACATTTTGGAGTTTTCACTAAATCTGTTGAAATGGAGAATTAGGTATCTAGGTAAACTCTTTATGTGATAAGATTTAACCTTTTCATTGTCTGTATGCGGTTTGCCATTAAATTTTTTTAATAATGTCCCCAGACTTACTTTGGGAATATCCTCTGCACTTAGACCAGACTTGAACATTGGCATTGGCGGTAAATCTAATGTGAGCAACCAAAAGGAATTGGTACGAACATTTCTACTCCCATCTTTAGATGCATCGAGGTTGCTATCTTCAATATGCGTTTCAATTACACCTCTCAATGTCGATTTTAATACTTTACCAAATTCCTTTGGTACGTTTTGACCACTGAGTCTTGCAAGTAAGAATAAGAGGTAATCTTTTGGAGTTTCAGAATTCATAAAATTGGTATCCTTTTCATTTACTTTAATGTATCCATATAATTCAGACAATGATATGTGTGCATGGTTCATCTCTGTGTTCCATATACGCCCAAACAATCGAGAGAGCTGTGAAAGATAACCTTGATTCAGTTCATTTGAAGAAGTAGTGCTATTTTGAGGACGTTGTGACAGCAGTAACCAGTCTCGTAGAGTTGTAATATGACTCAGAGCCAATAGTATGACTGCTAGAGCGTCCATACGATGTCTATCTCGACTGACAGGTGTAGTCCAGCCTATATAACCGTTACGGTATGAACGACCATCCCATGATTTAACCTCCAATGGGAACGATTTCAGAAGTTCCTTGGTATAAACTGGCGCTGATGCTTGAAGAACTCGTTTTATCCACTCTGTATACGAAGAAGTTGGCAGTAGAGAACCAGATGGTAATTGATATATTGAATTGGTCAGTAGATTCAAGTAAAGAGTATGCGATGGCATCTCCAAAGAGTGTATATAAGCTGGGGTTTCAGGACCACAACCTTGCAGAAATGCGCCACATGCCAAGCAACAGAAGACATTGAGGCGGGAAGCAGTGACACGACAGACACGAGGTGCATCTAAATCAAGACGTAACGGCTGAATTGCAACATCTGCTTCAGTATTGGCCTGTGCATTACTATTATTTGGTCGGGTTCTCTTTAGTCGATGAAATGGTCTACTATCAACACCTCTTTTCATAATTTGAGGCTATAAATTTCGATCAATGTAATCCAATGAAGAGAAAAGGCCAAATAACCAAAAAGTTTGATCCAATATTCACTAAACATTTTTATTGTGAAGCTTCTCTTTAAATCTCGAGAAGAGCTTTATTAAAGGTTTTGCCGGGCATCGAATTTCAGCAGTAAAATATTCAAGAATGTTAAAATTCAAACAATTGAAAAAATCATATTCAAGCTGGTTTTCTTTAGTTGTCAAGAGCCTTCTTCACACGAAGATATAAAAGATCAAATAATTTGGGTGGGAAATGTCAAAAGAAGTAGTAGATGTCAATTAAATTATTTAGGCTATTGGCGGGAAGAAAAATATCCAGCCAAATAGCATGCCATCAATGTGAAAAATTTGCTGTTCTGAACTAAGACAGCTTTAATACCAGATTCTACTGCTATACTTTTAGCTGGTACATCTGTAGAACCGTTGAAATACTGTGACGAACACAAAAAGTTCAGACAAGAGAGGTATTTCTAGTATTTATCCGGGGTTGATATTACCTCTAGTTTTGTTTTATTCGACTTTATCACTGAGAGGTTAATTCTGTTCCTATTTAACGTGGATCTGGATGAGGTAATTTGGAATGTGTCACCTCAATCCATAGAGTCAGCATTGCAAGGATACGATGTTGATGAAGTACTGTTTGCAGAACAACTTTCACGTAAGGTTGAAGAGCTTGGCTCCGAATATACCATATTCACAACGGGTCTGGATAAAGTCGATGAAAATCTACATCCTTTTTGATTCCCTCTAGCAGAGATTTTTTCTATGCTTTAGATGAATGTAGGTAATTCGAAACCATTAGAAAAAAGGCTTCCGTCTTGATGGATGCAGGTACTGAATGGAAAAATTATACAACTGATGTTACCAGATGTTTCCTCATTATGGGTAAATTTACAAAAGAGTATCGTGAAAATATATGAAACAGTTTTGGATATGCAATCTCAAACAATGGATATGATTAAACCTGGTGTTTCTTGGGAATATCTACAATTTTTAGCTCATAAAGTTTAGATCAAAAGATTTCGTAGTTTGGGTGTCTTCAAATCATCATTTACTGAACGTGAGCTTCTAGAAAGAAAAGTTTCATGTAGATTTCCCCCACATGGTTTAGGCCATTTTATAAGTATGGTTTTTCATGATGTTGCTGGCAGACCAAATTACGAAGACCCACATCCAAATTTTGTTTACTTGAGACTGCGTCGTACATTACAAGAGAATATGGTAGTCACGAATGAACCAGGTTGTTATTTCAATGAATATTTATTGAAAGGGTTCATTGATAAATATCCAAATAGGAATGAGGGTATAGATCATGAAGTTCTCGAGAAATACATGTACGTTGAAGGTGTTAGAGTTGAAGATGATATTCTAGTCACTAAAGATGGATATGAGAATTTACCAAGATAACCAGTGATCCTAATGAAATTCAAAAAGATTGTTTCTAAAGGTTTGCAAAAAGACTTGTTCAGATTTCTATGTTATTGCTTAATGTCTAGTGACCGAACCAGAAGAAGTTTGATATCTAACACTTTGTGCTCTTTTTTCACAGGAATCGTTCATAAAAAGTTTTATTTTACTGAAGTACATCTTCTACTGGCGAAAATTCGAAGTTTTTGGTATCAAAGATTACGCTATGCATTGGGGTGTTAGATTATTAGAATATGAAGTGGTATCACAAAGGAAATTATTTATATTTTACATAAAGCTGACAATTGTTGGGGTTGATCATCAAATACTTGTTAGTTGACGGGAGACAGTAAATTTAATAGAGATTTATATGCCTCTAAAAAAGCTTTAAATTTTTCCATATCGCTCACATTGTCCAAGTACTGTCTAAATTCTTCATCCTCTTTGGTGAAGACATCCTCATTTAATTCCTTTCTCAAAGTCTGTATCAATTCTGAGTGGTACTCAAACACATCATTTCTTAGGAGACTTACCACTTTATTCGAGCTTTCCTGATGGAAGGTAAGCAACTCATATGTAGATATATTAGTTTCTTGCTTCTGTTTCAACACTTTTTTCAGCAGTTTATTCTGCTCCTTAAGAACCTGCAACCTATTATCTTCTGTGACAAGGAGATCTAAGAGACTCTTATAATGCATTAGGGAACTATCACCATCACTATCACCATCACTATCACCATCACTATCATCATTTAGACTGGCCCTCTGCTTCAGAAACATATCAAACAATGCAATATCACCATTGGTCGCCTGATTGGCTGGATCCTCTGTTCCTTCGTTGTTCTCTTGTTTGACAATTTCGTTAGCTGTTTTATAGATTTGATCAACATTCTTCAATAATAAATCGTGCTGTTTCTTGTTCTCTCTCATCTGTGCAATCAGTTTCTCAGCCAGCGAGTACATGTACGTCAAGTTTTCAGCCTGAGGGCTGATGTACAGCTGATGGTGCTGATGTTGGTGGTGCTGATGGCTTTTATTTGGCATCACTTTTATGTCTCATACAAAACTATTCTCGAAGCTCCAAAAAACTCACCCAAAACAAAGTTGCAATTCCTGAAGATTCCAAAGGTCTACAATTCGAAAGGACTTCTTGACCAGTGCAATCAATTGAAATAACTGCTTTACCATCAAAATACCATCAGATTCTTTGTATTTATAAAATATTACACAAATTGTCAAAAACCTTTAATTATTGAATATATATAATGGGCATCGCGATACCACTATAAAAATGAAATATTCACAAAATTAACTGCTAAAAAGTGTATTAAGCAGAATGAACGCTCGTTAAAGTTGCTGTTTGGTGAGTTTTATATAGCATATTGATACGGGAACCAACGGGAGCCATTGCTTGCTGAAATGTGCAATTTTCAAGCATTTTGAAAGGTTTTAGAGGATTGGTCTAAGGATGTAACCGTATTGAGTTTGTGCAAGTCAAAGATTAACAAGATTTGTGATTCGTGATGATCGTGTGTGATACTTATATGTAACTGTCATTAATGGTGTTCATTGTGATGTTGATTGTGATGTTCATTGATGTTGATTGTGATGCTCATTCATGTGAATTTGTGGCATCTGACAGGTATATCATGCCCTTCATTAGTGAAATTGGGATGTATAGCTAGTTCTGATTCATCATATTGTCGACTACTGATAAGCATTTAATATCTCTGGGTAAAATACTCTCTCTGAAAATACTCTCTCTGAAAATACTCTCTCTGAAAATACTCCCTTTGATTACACTTTGTCATTCAGAAACCAAAATCCTACTGCCATGTCGCAAAGGTGTTTGCTAGGTCAGAGAAGATTACATACAAGTATACAGAATGACATCAAAAAAATCAATGAATGGTGGTCATCGCCAAGATTTGAATACACAAAAAGATTGCACTCTCCATTAGATGTCATAAAACACAGAGGTTCATCGTATTTATATGATGCTACAAGATATCCTTCATCTGTACAGGCTGATAAATTATTCAATCTACTTGAAACTCATTTTGAAGCTAAGAAACCATTACATACTCTGGGTGTCATAGATCCTGTCCAAATGTCACAGTTAGCTAAATGTCCCGATATTAAGGTTATTTATATATCAGGTTGGGCTTGTTCATCAACTCTTGTAGGATCAACAAATGAAGTTTCCCCAGATTTTGGCGATTATCCATATGATACAGTTCCAAATCAAGTTGAAAGAATATTCAAAGCTCAACAATTGCATGATAGAAAATTCAATCTAGAAAAATTCAATCATGGTTCTAATGAGTCTTCTGAAACAGATTATTTGAAACCTATTATTGCTGATGCAGATATGGGCCATGGTGGAATCACTACAGTGATGAAATTAGCTAAACTATTTAGCCAAAATGGTGCTGCTGCTATTCATATAGAGGATCAATTGATGGGTGGTAAAAGATGCGGCCATTTAGGAGGAACGGTAGTCGTTCCTACCATGACTCATCTTTCCAGATTACAAGCCATTAGATTTCAATGGGATATTATGGGTACTAATAATATGGTAATTGCACGTACAGACTCTTTAAACAGTAAATTATTGAGTAGTAGCGTTGATCCTAGAGATCATGCTTATATCAAAGGTATAATCAATAAGGATACAAAATCTATATCTGAAACTCTCGTCAATCTAAGCAATGAAAACACTCCTCATTTAAATTTAAGCTCAGTTGAAGAGGAATGGTATAATAAGAATAAATTATTCACCTTCGATGAAGCAGTTCAACAACAATTGAACAATCAAGAATTTACAGAATATAATAACTTAAAGATTAGAGTAATGTCTGATCTTAACAGAAATTACCTGAGCCTATCGGAGATGAAAAGTATTGCTGAACAAGTTTCTCCAAGTAAAATTGTTAGTTTTGATTGGGATGCACCTAGAACAATTGAAGGATATTATATGTATAATGGCTGTATGGAAGCTGCAATCAAAAGGTCTTTATGTTTTGTTCCTTTTGCAGATATGATATGGTTGGAAACCAAAACACCAGATCTGAAGGAAGCTAAAATGATCAGTAACGGAATCCATCAAATCTATCCTAATACCAAACTAGTCTACAATTTATCTCCAAGCTTTAATTGGATGAGTAATGGCTTTACACAAGAAACATTGAAAAGTTTCATATGGGACTTGGCAAGGGAAGGATATGTCTTACAATTAGTGTCATTGGCGGGATTACATACAAATGGAACATCATTTTGGGGACTTGCTAATGAATTTCAAAAAGAAGGTATGAAGGCATACGTTGATCTTGTCCAACAAAAGGAAAAAGAAAGTAAATGTGATCTGTTAACTCATCAAAAGTGGTCTGGGGCAGAATATGTAGATTCATTACTGAAAACTGTCAACAATGGATCTTCTTCTAAAACACAAAGTACAACGGGTGATAGCTTTACTGAAGGTCAATTTTAGAGTGTTTACATCTACCATTGGAATATTTGATGGATATGTATGTATCTGAGTTAAGGCCCTGGCAGTCAGTCACAAAATCACTGTATGATAGCTCCCATATTAACAACATATGTTACAAATTACACACTTACAAATTGAACAGCTAGTGTATACAATTTTCTCTGCATTCATTTAGTACTACGAAATAATAGTGATTTTTTGAAATATTTAGCTAGTCTATACTATGCCAATGAGATGTTACAAATGTCCCTTTCGATAAGCTTTCTGCTTCCAGCATCACGGAAAGTCGTTGTCGCAATATCACATCAAGTAGTGTAGCTAGTCTCATAATTTTTAGGTATTTTCTGTTTATCTAGTCTATGTAGATTTCAATTATCTGTGTCATACAATATTTATTTTTATCCATTCATAAAACCGGTTATATCAATCATTTCTTATAGTAATAATATTCTCAATATTCAAAGCATTTTGCTTGATCAATCTTGCATTCAATAGATCATTGGACTGAAACTTTTTGATACCCTCCTCGATAGTATTTACAAGACCTGCTTTTAAATGCCTTTTGGCCACTCTTTCTTGTATTACCAATTCATCAATGTCAATGTTATAAATTAAGACAGCCTGGGTATCAAGAAGGGCATTACAAAGATGAGACCAATTTTCCTTGTTGTATAACAGATAAAGGCCTTCAAATATAACAATTCTAGTAAAGCAAGTAATATCATGGGAATTTGCTTTTGGATCTTTTTCTACATGATTGAAACCTGGTATCCAAATATCAGGGATACTTTTGTCAAAAGTTTTGGTGAAGATTTCAAAAGCATCTGCATTTGTATCAGCACTCGACAATTGAGGTTTAATTGAACTACTTTTTGCAATCAATTTACATAATTGTAAAAAATTGTTAGAATCAAAAGTCATGGGTGAACCTCTTCTCTTGTGTGCTTCAATTGGATCTTTGAAGTTATCCAAACATTTCAATGAAAGGTGAAACCCATCCATAGGAACAATTTGTGCAATATCAATGTCTAATGGCTCTCTGACTACAGCTTCAGATCTAAGATTTTCTTTGATCTCAATACGATTGTCTAAACCACCACGTCCGATGATAGTAGCAGATGTTGAATCCTTATGAAACTTCTTCATTGGTACTAAGTCCACATCTTCCACGCAATTTTTATGAAAACTAACCTTACCTTGGGTTATTCTGTCATATGTAGCTGGGTCAATAGATGGAATTTCTTTGACAGCTTCTTGCACAGTTTGGCCTGAATTAACCGATTCTATGCTACGATTATGGTCTTTCAAATAGGAATGATACCGTTGGTTCAACACTGTACACACTTTCTCTGCAATCGTCGACTTACCTGAACCAGGAGGACCTACAATAACGACATTGATCCTATAATTTGCAGTTGCTCTCTTTTGACAGACGTCGAGTATCTGGTCTACTATTGCCTCAATATCCACCATTATAAGATGTGACTGATGCTCCACAGAACTAAGTTTCTACCTGTTTGATAATCATTGGCCAGAAGTGTTAAGATCAGTGGTACCAAATTCAAGATCCAAGAAGAAATCTGAAGGTTTTCCAAACTCTCAAAATCTGAGTATTTTCGGAAGTAAGTATTACAACAATAAAACCTCGAGAAATCTGTATGATCAGGACTATTTAATGCATTATTTGAGCAAAATAATGCAACACATTTGATGTTTGAGTTTTACTTTCATGTCAAACTTCTATCCATAAATTTTTGTCAGTTCACAACCGTATCCTGACTCAATTTTGGCCCAAATTTCACCAGATTTTTTACGTTCCAAGTCACACATATCATCAAGACTAGACACTAATTTAAGCCCTTCTCTTTCACATCTATCAATTGTTCAGAATTTGCTCAGTTTTTATTATTATTTCATTTACTGTCACTTTGATGTATTTCCAAGTAACGGAAAGAGTCATTTCAATATTATGTAACAAATAAGTCAATCAGATGATTAATTTTAATGAAGTTGACATTATTTCAGTCTCGAAAGGTTAAGACGACTTTGAACAAGAATTGTAACAGTTTTGGCTATTTTTATTACAGTGTATAGTGAGGTTTAGAAAAGGTTTAGAAAAGGTCTAGTAAGGGTGTCAAAATTTGGTACGAATCGAAATGCTGGGAAATTGTATTGTTAAGAACAGAAGTGGTGCACTGCCAAGAGTAAGTGCACTCCTGAGATCGAGCTCATTTGGTGGTAGCATCGCTTACAGGTTCAACTCGACACTTGCCTATCTCGAGACGACAAAAGATGGTAAGGTAACTTCTGCAGCCATGGCAGCTATATCAGCATCAAAAGCTCTGGGGAATCCTGTATCGTTATTAGTTACGGGCCCCCATGCAGCCAGTAGTTTGGAATCACTCAAGAATAGTGTGAAATTGGATAATTTGAAAAATGTTTATCTTGCTACTGATCAGGTGTATGAACAAAGGTTATCTGAATCCATTTCACCGTTAATTGGTAAATTGTTGTCCGACAAGGACAACGATATCACAAATTTTGTAGTTGGTGGATCGATGTTGGGTAAAGATTTGCTTGCCAAATTATCAGCTTTAACCGAAATTCAACCAATTTCTGATATTGTCAAAATACAGAATATAAACACTTTCCAAAGATATATGTTTTCAGGTAAATTGCTTGCAACTATCAAATCAAACCAAAAACAACGTTTATTAAGTGTCCGTCCATCTGCATTTTCTGATATTGAACAAGGTAAATTGAGCAGTGACATACATATCAACGAAATCGAATCTTCACCCTCGAGTGCGCAAGATAATATTACCTTGGTTAGAGAAGATAATGTTGCAGATGGGAATGGAGTTGATCTTCAAACTGCTAAAATTGTCGTTTGTGGTGGAAGAGCATTGAAAAATAAAGAGACTTTCGAATCTCTATTGAATCCATTATGTGCAAAACTGAATGCCGCTATTGGTGCAACCAGGGCAGCTGTAGATAATGGATACTGTGACAATTCATTGCAAATTGGCCAAACCGGTAAGATAATAGCTCCTGATGTGTACATAGCAGTGGGTGTATCAGGTGCCATCCAACATTTAGCAGGTATCAAAGACGCCAAGACGATTGTCACCATCAACAAGGACCCAGAAGCACCTATAATGAACAATTCTGATTATATCCTAGAAGGTGATTTGTATGAAATATTGCCTGAACTGACATCCAAGATAAATTGAACGACTGTTTTCGTTCGAAGTACAAATATACAACTGTAAAACGTACAAACTGTGTAAGAATGTATTTAAACTGATATAATACTATATAAGACTGTAATTAAACTGATATACTATAATGTAATAGCAATGTTCATTGGTCGTCGAGAATTGCTGTCACTTTGAATTGCACGAATTTGCGTCGCAAACCGCGTGACCGGAGACACCGGTTAATTATGGAAATCCCCTGCAAAATTGAATAAATATGAAATACAACAAGAATATCAATTCATTGTAGCAGCTGTTTAGCATTCAAAAGCCATGAATATCAGGTCAACGAGCAAGATTCGGTAGATTTTGACCCTTGGAACGGACTCCCAGTGGCTGGTTTTGGTTAGTTCGAGTTTTGTCCCGTGAGAAACCGTTTATTTTGTTGAAATTTGGCACCTCAAATTAATTGAACTTCAAAAAGCAAGTCTGCATTGAATACAAAAATGAACGTTTTGGGGAGATCTGTGGTTGCACCCGCTGTGCGCTCCGCTTCGTGCAAGTTGCTGTGGTGTAATCCAAGCAGGACGTATGTCACATTGAAAGAAGTGGAGATGAGATTGAAATCTATTAAAAATATTGAAAAAATCACTAAAACGATGAAAATTGTGGCAAGTACCAGATTGACAAAAGCTGAAAAGGCGAAATTATCATCTAGAAATTATATGGATGCTCATTCTCAATTTTATAAGGATGCAGAAACTAAAAAATATGTGCCACCAGAAGTTAAAGGCAAAGAATCTGAACAAGGCAACAAGAACTATCTGATAATTGCAGTATCTTCAGACAAAGGTTTATGTGGATCTATCCATTCACAGTTGGGTAAACGGGTAAGAGCTGATATTTGGGAAGATCCAAACAGATCGACGAACCATTATGATATTATTGCAGTTGGTGATAAGATTAAAGGTCAATTGTTGAGAAATTTCCCTGATGAATTGAAATTAGGATTTTCTCAAGTTTGTAAAAGGGTACCAACGTTTGAAGAAGCATCCGCAATTACAGATATGATCTTCAAGGATTTTATTAATAAAAAGAAGTATGATGGTATCAAAATTTATTTTAATGAACCAGTTTCATCATTATCATTCACACCAAAGGAATCAGAATTTTTCAATACAAAAGATATTGAAGAATCACCAAATTTCTCTAAATTTGAAGTTGATCCAACAATTGAAGATGTTCCAAAAGATTTAATGGAATACAATCTAGCTAATAAAATTTTTACTGCAATGACACAAGGTTATGCAGCTGAAATCTCTGCAAGAAGAAATGCTATGGACAATGCATCAAAGAATGCTCAAGATATGATTCAAAAGAACTCCATTCTGTACAACCGTACCAGACAAGCTGTTATCACCAACGAATTGGTGGATATCATTACTGGTGCAAGTTCCTTAGAATAAATGCATCACGCTCTTATTCTTGGTTTTTCTGTCGTTATCAAACAAATATGCGTTGTTTCAATTGTAAATTCGAATTTTATTCCAGTTCAATTTCGAGCTCCGTTCGAACTTTACTACTATGAGCAACTTATATATAAATATATTCCTCTCCTGTCTATAAAATATATGCAATATATTGAATATTCTATCAAAGTTGACAAGCACATTGCTCGTACTATACCGTATTCATATATGATAATTTACTTGTTATTTGAATCATTATTATGTATTACCGGCCCTTTTCCAACTAAAGACCGCTCCATTTTTTGTAAACTTATTTTTCATCAAATACTTTGAACAACATTTTGAATTTCAATTTACTTTGAAAAAAGTGGTAGATTGCTTCTCATTCAGGTTTAATCGATATTACCATTGAATTTGGCTTGTCAAGATGGGTAGAACAAGTCTACAACGAGCGATGAAACGTATATTTTCATTAATTTTGTCACCCTTTTTATTTTTGTACCAAATTTTGATTGTTACACCAATTGACTTCTTGGACAATCGTTATAGGATTAAAGAAGACTTCCACATTGTTCCTTTCTTCTTTAAGGCACTTTTCAGTTATATCTGGGCTTTACATACGAATAAATTCCATTGTTGGTACGTATTTGAGAGGAATGTACGTAAATACCCAAATAATCTATTCATTAAATTTATTAGTTCCAACAATAATGAACTACAGACGTACACATATAAAGAGACTTACGATATTGTGTTACGTTTATCGTATCATTTGACTCAGGTGTATAATGTTCAAGCTGGTGATCATATCGCTTTGGATTGTACCAATAAACCTTTATTCTTGTTTATGTGGATGGCCCTATGGAATATTGGTGCTATACCTGCTTTCCTCAATTACAGTAGTAAAGGTCAACCTTTGGTACACTCGTTGAAAATTTCTAATATCAAACAAGTTTTCGTTGATCCTGATGCTAAAAATTGTTTTATTCAGACTGAACCACAGATCAAAAAAGAATTACCAAATTTACCAATTCACTATATTGACGAACACTCTTTACAACAAGATGTTTTACTCAATAATGAAGCTAAGCAATTTTTACAAGATCATAAAATAAGATGTCCACCTGAACTAACTGATTTCAAACCTTCTATGTTTATCTATACTTCAGGCACAACTGGACTACCAAAAGCTGCAATCATGTCTTGGAGAAAGTCAAATATTGGTACTGAACTTTTTGCTCATGTTTTCCACATGGATAGCAATAGTATCGTATTCACAGCAATGCCATTATTTCATTCGACTGCTGCTTTATTAGGTGTTTGTGCTGTTTTGGCTAAAGGTTCATGTATCGCAATGTCACCAAAATTCTCTTCATCCAAATTTTGGGAACAAGTTTATCAAATTAATGCAACCCATATGCAATATGTTGGTGAAATTTGTAGATATTTGCTGAACTCCCCTGTTTCAGAATATGAAAGTATGCATCATGTTAAAATTGCAATGGGTAATGGTTTAAGGCCAGATATTTGGAGAGAATTTAAATCAAGATTTAATATTCCAATCATTGGTGAGTTTTATGCTGCAACTGAAGCTCCATTTGCAACTACAAATTATCAAAAGGGAGACTTTGGTATTGGTGCCTGTAGAAATTATGGTTCTTTTATCCAATGGTTTTTAGCATTTCAACAAACTTTAGTCAAAATGGACCCTGATGATGATATGCACATTTATAGAAATGAAAAAGGGTTTGGTGAACATCCAGCTGTTGGTGAACCTGGTGAAATGTTGATGAGAATTTTTTTCCCAAAAAAACCTGAAACTTCTTTCCAAGGGTATCTAGGTAATAAAAAGGAAACAGAATCTAAAGTTATTAGAGATGTTTTCAGAAAAGGTGATGCTTGGTATAGGTGTGGTGACCTTTTAAGAGAAGATGAAAATGGATTATGGTATTTCATGGATAGAATGGGTGATACATTTAGATGGAAATCGGAAAATGTTTCAACAACAGAAGTTGAAGATCAGATTATAAGTTCTAATGCAAAAGATTTTGCTCAAGTCGTTGTAGTAGGTATAAAAGTTCCAACATATGAAGGTCGTGCTGGTTTTGCATTGATCAAGTTGAATCAACCAGAATCTACAATTTCCAACGCACAAAAATCACAAATGTTAAACGATATGCTTACCGAAATTTCAGCAGACTTACCAAAATATGCTCTACCATTATTTGTTAAATTTGTTGATGAATTCCAAATGACAGAATCTCATAAAATTCGTAAGAAGCTTTATAGAGATCAAGTGTTACCACATGGTAAAGACGGTAAAGACACTATTTTCTGGCTGGCAAACTACAAAGAGTACGAAGTTTTAACAGATGAAGGCTGGTATGATATTCAACTACAGAAGGTAAAGCTCTAGGCTCTTCCTCATAGAATACTTTCTTGGTCTTTCTATATTAGGTGCCTTTCACTGCTTGAGATATTCGTATGGTGATGACAAACCATTGGCGAAAACGTTTTCTGGCTTTATGGTACTGTTGATAGATCTTTACTGACCCTTGATATTGTTCAAAGACTCTATATACTTTATGCCATTCTTAAAGGATTTTATATGCCCGTAATGACATATATTTATTATAAAATGACTGTTTCATGTTCTCTTTTGAGGTAAGACCAATTAATTAAATAATAAAACAGCTTCAAACTAATTTGAAAGGTAACGAACAGAAATATACTATATGTATTTTACATAAGTGTGGCTGTTAAAACAATTATATAACAAAAGTAGGTCAGCCAAGTGGTATTGTGTTTAGATGTATATGTAAGGAATATTATTATTTTTTAGATGGCTCTTTATAGTAACGGGATTCGACCAAAGGACCCTTGGACGTAATGATTTTGAAAAATTTATTTCTCTTCTCGAACCAAAGAGTTGAGTTAGATTTTTGATAACCAGGTTTTACATAGGCATGACCTACACCTACACCACCCAAGGAAGGTGAAGGAGCACCAGATGTAACTTTACCAATGGAATCAGTTTTTGATTCTTGTGCGTACAACTCTGTATCTCTTCTTGGTGCATATCCTCTGGATTCACATTTGAAGGTAACTCTGTATGATTCGGCTGTTTTATTGTTTAATTGATCCATAATTTTTGAATACCCATTAAACTTACCCAATCCACCGTCTCTTCTTGATTTTGAAATAACAAATGGTATAGATGCCTCGACTGGTGTGGTGGATTGGTTCAAATCATTTCCATATAAACATAAACCAGCTTCCATTCTCAAACTATCTCTAGCGGCAAATCCAACTGGCTTAGTGTATGAATTAAATAATAGCATTCTTGCAACAGTTTCAGCATTATCCTTATGTACATAAAATTCGAACCCATCTTCACCGGTATAACCAGTTCTCGAAATATCAACAGCTGTGCCATCTTGCAAAGTATATCTTCTTCTATTCATAAAGTAAAAATCATCAATAGTTTGACCAGGACCTAGTAATCCTTTGAGCACTACTTTGGCATCTGGCCCTTGTAAGGCAAATATGCACATATCAGTCAAAGGTCCCCATTTAACAGAGTCTTGGAAAGCTTCCGCTTCTTTACGCAAGAAAGCACTATCTTTGTCCGTCTCTGAAGCATTTGACACCATATGGAATGAGTCTTCTGCCTCCTTTGCAACCACTACATCGTCCACTATGCCACCATTTTCATTAAGTAGAACAGTATATTTAATTTGTCCCACTTTCAACGTCGTAAAATCAGATGGAGTGACTTTATGCAACAGATCTATGGCTCCTTTACCAGTGAAACGGCTTTGAAGCATATGAGACACATCAAAAAATCCACATTTTTCTCTTGTCCACAGGTGGGATTCCAAAGGAGTCTGTCCCTTGTATTGCATGGGCAGCATGAACCCTGCATATGGAACCATAGAGGCACCAGTTTCCTTTATGAAGAAGTCATTCAATGGAATTTTTTTGTACGCAACACTTTTAAACCTTTTAGCAATCATAACCAATCGGTTGTCCAAACAGAGAGTCTTTTGCCTCGAAATCATGATGGGTAAATGCTTCTCGATGACTCTTTTTTTTTTCACCTGTATCTTCCTTGATTTTGGTTCTTTTGTAACAGTTCAAATTTGCTTGTAAAGCACTTTTAGCTAGCTATTAATGTTCTCACGGATATGTAGCTGCTTTAACAGTTTTCAGTTAGGTTTATCGCAAACTCTGTTGGCCTTTTGAAGGTTTCCCTGATATGTTAATTATTATACATTTAAATATTGAAAAAAAGAGTCATCTTGAAAGAAAACCGATGAGCTTTGAAGTTGCTGCGTCACAAATTGGTTGAGATTTAATTAATGGATTATCGTCAATTACAGCTAATTTATCATGATTGCTAACATTTACAAGTTGGCATTCATCGACTGGATGAATTTAGCGTTATTTACATATGTTATATAGTTGCTTGTATAGTTGAACGACAAGCAAGATGGAGTGAGCACTTGTTGAAGTTGATTACAAGTTAAATAGAAATTGGACTTGACTGATGTCGGTGATGAAAACAGTGTTAAAAGTAGTGCTAGGGTATCTGTAGTTCATCAAGGTCGTGCCCTCTTTTTAGGTGGCTCATTGATTGAAGTAACGACCGTATCACAACTATGCAATAACCGCAGCATCACTTGAATATTGTACAGGCCCTCATCTAGTTTATTCCACGGCTCCATGATTCCAAGAGCTCTGGCATCTTGTGGGTGTTTGTCATCTCGAGATAGATGTACACTGGTAAAATTACTTGACGAAAATGTGTGCATAGCGAGATTGGTTGCACTCAGACTGGATATACCTTGAGAATTTTGGAGAGAGTTGATTAAAGGTAAAGGAAGTATATTCAATAGTTCAGATAGTACAAATTTTTCCGTTTGTTCTGTGATATTGCTCATTTTTTCTTCAAGGTAATGTAATGATTTAGCTAGAGAGATACCATATGCTGGTACAAACCCATCTTTCATTCCATGTAGTATTATGTTGTTCATGATATTATCCAGGTTCATTATTCTTTCCATCATTTCTACCTCACTTGCACCTCCTACATGAACAGTGATCATATTTGTAAACAGGCTCTCTGAAGGAGATCCTGTCATCTCTTCACGTAGCTGTGCAAAATCGAGAGTGCCGTACAAAAGAGCATCATCAGTTGTTGCCTTTAATGCACGTATCTCACCAAAATATTCTCTTGCATTGGCCTTACAAGGAACATCTGGTGAATAAATTGGTGAATATATACTTGCCATGCCATTTGGAATTTTCATGAATTTCATTAGCAGCCTATTTTCTCCTAGTGACAATCCATTGAATGAAGATTCATCATATTTCATCACTATAGTTTTACTTTTACTTCCATTTCTCTTATTTTTGTTATTATGAATGCTTATAGCATTCAATGCATCACCATGACAAATACCACCATTGATTACAACGAGCAGTGGTCGATTAGATTTAGTTGCATAATTTATAGCAGGTAATATTTGTTTTGGATCATTAATACTACCGTCAATCAATAACACAAGAACGTTTTCTTCTTCAACCATTTTCTTTCCTCGAAGTCCCAATGATTTCAGATAAGCTCCATTGTCTTTTATAATTCCATTTGGTAATTGTAAACCATTACTTACTTCAATATGATCATCAATAGTATTGCTCTTTTGAAAAATTATATTAGGGGTTGGACTGAAGTTATATTTTAATTTTTGTAACACTTTTTGTAACAAGTTGAAATCATCAACACTTTGTGTATGGTTTCTAACGATCCGATCAACTTCTTCATGATCAGTTATATGTATCTTTTTCTCTCTCAGAAATTTTCTAATCAACTCTAATGATGAGCAGATACCTTTAACAGCAGAAGATGCGTTATCACTTTTGTCTATGCTCTTTATGAGATGAGTGGTCAATGTAGTTATATCCGGTGTAACATTACCTGAATTAATTGACAAAAATAATCGCAATCCAATGATTGAGAGCTGTTCCTCAAAATGATTCAATTGATATTGAAAATTTTGCCTTGAGAGGTTCATTTCTTTATATTTCACATAATTATCAAATATATGGTTCAAACGTGTGGCGCTATTGCCAGAAATAAATTCAGGAATAGTTTTGTACCTTCCCAGGTACATTAGAGATTTGTTGTGTGAAGTAGAATTTAAAACATTTGCAAGAGTTGATATTCCTTCGTTCATTGATTTTTTAACCTGTGCATCTTTGCTCGAGAAGATTGGTGTAGCCAACGTCTTGATGTTTCGCACATACGAATTATTGTGAAGTGCTTGCGGTCTTGATATGAATGTGAACATAGCTTTACTCACGATAGACAATATATGAACAACCACTGACTAAACTTAAAGCGTCTTTGAAAGGGAACCACCATAGATTATTCACCGTCAATTCAGTTCCGTTCCACTTCGCTCCATATGTAATGATAAGTTTGATCTTGAAGAACCCAAGCCTTTCATGAATGAACTAATAGTGAAAAAATTACCTAAATTTTTTTCAATATTTCGGTTTGTTTTCCAAACTAAAATTTATATTTGTAATGATTCCATTGATCAAACAGTCGGAGTCATCATAGAAAATGATAATATCAGATGCTGATGTTGTGAGAAGATGGCTTTAAAGTTGTGCGAAGATAGCTTCAAGGTTCAGAATGAATTTGAAATGGCAGAGAGCTGTTCATTCTGTAAAGTATATAATTGCAGCAGTTCGTCCATTGAATACGTTTGACCAGCGTTTTCCATTGTACCAAATCTCGAAAGTACGTCTATAGTAATATCAGAAACGTTATCGAAACCTTTACTATGAGTAGCTTCTTCCTTCGAGTTCTTTGAATACGAAAGCATTTGATATTTATCTGATATTAATTGGATGTCTGTAATTTCTCCAGATTGTTCCATATCGATGATAATGATATTGTCTATCCCTTCATTGGTATTGTTAAAGTCGTTTGAAGGTATCCCATCTGGCATTTCATCCTCAGCACTATCATCAAAAATGTACTTTATATTTGTAGGGAAGGCCAAAGTTCTGTCTGTATCAATTCTATCATATCTTTCTCTGGTGGAAGTAATAGTTGTATTGTCTCTGGTGTAAGCTGCACCTGTCATTGCATTCTCTCTTGTAATGGATGTACCTCTGTTGTCTCCGCCATCAAGTGTCAGAGATACGTTTTTATCCACAACCTTAACGAATACCTGTGACATGTGTGTATATATGTTATATATTGTTGGTTATTAGTGGTTTTGATTCTGTTGATGAATAAATACTGCAATCTTTTGAGGCAATACTAAAATGTTGAAAGGAAAATACTCGAACGAAATTTGATCAGCTTGTTACGTCAAAATTTCTGATCCTCCTAGATTAGATATCCTGGTTTAAATAGATGTTGAAATCGTTAGGTTGCAATTTGATATTGAAATCGTAACTTTGCAATTTATATATTTTTATATTTGCATGAACAGTAAAATGGAGCAGTGGTATGAGGACGCAAAGGAGATAGTGAGATGATCTTCTAGACAAAAAAAAAAAGAAATATTGAGCTTAAGTACTGTATGATGTTGATGATGGCCAGTTAATAGTCCTTTTGGTATGATTATTATTTAATATTGCAAAAATATTAGCCCTGTAGGGGGCTCGAACCCCTAACCTTGAGATTAAGAGTCTCACGCGCTACCGATTGCGCCAACAAGGCTCTAATTTTACAATTTTGGAATCCGCAAGGTAATCGACACCGCACCTAATTTTATGTTATACCTTGCCATAAATGAGCGTTTGAACTATTCAACTTGAAGTGACACTAACATTTTACATGACACATTGCTTACAAAAGTGACAGAGTCTCCAGAAACCCAAAAACTGATATTGTTAGTTTTCATGTGATTCAAATGTGACCTACATAATCCCAAGGTGTCAAGCATAGAAGATCTCTTCTACAACCATACGACTTCTTCCTGTTGGACAAGAATATCTAAATGCATACAGTTTTTATGCTCTACTCTTCCTGTTATCCATTTCCATTGTTCCCTCGACAACGCTTCAAACAGTATTATTATATACTAATATATAGAGCAGAAGACCGTTCAGATTAGCACAAATAATATTATCTACATTTGAATATTAGGCATATTCAGAATATTGCCTTGTAGTTAGAACGTTCGAGCACACAACCTTGGTCTTACATACATGATGTTAGGGCATGCACAATCTGAATGCACGTACGATCACTCACTCGAATAGCACATTTTTGTCAAGACTTTCTCGTGAATGCACTCTTTCTATGAGGCTTACACGTTGCAGTAACGAGAACTCTTCATTTTTATGACTGTGAATGGCTATACAAACTTACATCCCACCCCAACACAAACAAGAAGTGAAATTTCAGCCAAATGTAACCAACACGTACAATCAAGACGTACAATCAAGACGTACAATCAAGACGTACAAACAAGACGTGCGTATTACAGCTGAATGGGATGAGAATAGCTGATACTGCGAATGGTGGGGCCCATAAAGTGTTGGTTACCTGCTCTTGCTCTTGCTCTTGCTCTTGCTCTTGTACAACGAAAATTGTTGTTGTTTTGGCCCGTTTCCTCTAAGAAACAGTGGAATAACAACACATCGACAACTTCGAGTCATCAGAAACTGAAATAAACATGAAATTTGCTGGTTTCAGAGTTTCCTGTGCGAACTTGGTGATTCGTGTGTGTTTCCTTGTGGCCACTGGCTGATTCTTATTGTGATTCTTCAGGAATCGCAGTGCACTCTTGATGATTCTTCACGAATTGTACTGTACTCTCAATAATTCTTCACGAATCGTACTGAACTCTTGGTGATTCCTTGTGGTTTCCTGGTGATTCCTCGAGATTGGAAACCTGGAATGTAAGGAAACAAAGGCTCTTTGCTGTGGGGGGACTTGAAGAAGGAGGAGAAGGAGGGGGTAAAAGTGTCCTGGTATAAATGATGCAGCGTATACAGGATTATTTACACCAAATTGCAGCGAGTATAAGTACATATATAAACATTATTTGAACATTATTTGAGTGTGTATATGTATGTGTAGTTTAGTATGAAGTAGTTACTTATCTTATTTGACTTGGTATAGTTTAGCTTAGTTCAGTGAAGTACAGTTTAGCTTAGCATAGTTCAGTATAGTTCAGCTCAATACAGTATAGTACAATTCAGCACAGTGCTCGAATATCTTAATATGTCAAATGTTCCAGAAAGTGTCAAGGGAGTCGTTGAGATTGATCCATGGTTAGAGCCACATTCTCAGGTTCTAGCAGAACGTCGTTATTTAGCTGATCGTTTCTTGTACGACCTCACCCATTCTGGTGGGAAAGAAACTACTCTCAGTGAATTTGCTAGAGACTCGTACAAGAAATATGGGTTACATGCTAACCAGGAGACTAAAGAGATTAATTACGTCGAATGGGCACCAAATGCTGTTAAAGCATGGATTGTTGGTGAATTCAACGATTGGAAAATTGAACAATTCAATGAGATGAAAAAGGATGAATTTGGTGTGTTCCACATCACATTACCACCAAACAGTAATAACGATTTTATGATTCCTCACGATTCGAAGATCAAAGTTGTATTTGAATTACCAAATGGTGAAAAAATATATCGTTTACCTGCATGGATTACTCGTGCAACTCAACCAGATAAACAGACTCAAGATAAATTCGGTCCTGTTTACGAAGCAAGATTTTGGAATCCAAATCAATCTTATCATTTCAAGAATTCACGTCCCAAAATTGATAAAAACACTGCTTCTTTACGTATCTATGAAGCTCATGTTGGTATCTCTTCACCTGAAGGTAAAGTAACTTCATACCTTGAATTTACCAAAAATATACTACCAAGAATCAAATATTTAGGTTATGATGCAATTCAATTGATGGCAATTATGGAACATGCTTATTATGCATCATTTGGTTATCAAGTAACTAATTTTTTTGCTGCTTCTTCTCGTTATGGTACACCAGAAGAGTTGAAAGAATTAGTTGATACAGCTCATGGTATGGGTATATTGGTATTATTAGATGTTGTACATTCACATGCATCAAAAAATACAGAAGATGGATTGAATAACTTTGATGGTTCTGACCATCAATATTTCCACTCTTTAGCAGGTGGGAGAGGTGAACATCCACTTTGGGACTCACGTCTTTTCAATTATGGTTCTTTTGAAGTTCAAAGATTTTTATTAGCCAATTTAGCCTTTTATATCGATACTTATCAATTTGATGGGTTCAGATTCGATGGTGTTACAAGTATGCTATATTTACATCATGGTGTTGGTGAAGGTGGTGCTTTCAGTGGTGATTATCATGAATATTTAGATAAAGATCGTAGTGGAGTTGACCATGAAGCCTTAGCCTATTTGATGTTAGCAAATGACTTAGTTCATGAACTTTTACCTGAATCAGGTATCACTATCGCAGAAGATGTCTCAGGTTATCCAACTTTATCCATGCCAAGAAATAAAGGTGGTGCTGGTTTTGATTATCGTCTGGCAATGGCTTTACCTGATATGTGGATTAAACTGTTAAAAGAGAAAAAAGATGAAGATTGGGATATGGGTCATATTGTTCATACTTTAACAAATAGAAGATATGGTGAAAAGGTTGTTGCTTATTGTGAATCGCATGATCAAGCATTAGTTGGTGATAAAACTTTAGCGTTTTGGTTAATGGATGCTGCAATGTATACAGATATGACAGTTCTAAAAGAAACAACACCAATTATTGATCGTGGTATCGCATTGCATAAAATGATCAGAATGATTACTCATTCTTTAGGTGGTGAAGCTTATTTAAATTTTGAAGGTAATGAATTTGGTCATCCCGAATGGTTAGATTTCCCCAATCCAAATAATCAAGACTCTTATCATTATGCTCGTCGTCAATTTAATTTAGTTGATGATCATCTATTACGTTATCAACATCTGTATGAATTTGATCATGCATTACAAACCACTGAAAGAAACTTTAAATGGTTAAATACACCACAAGCTTACGTTTCATTAAAACATGAAGTTGATAAAGTTATCGCTTTTGAAAGAAATGGATTAGTCTTCATTTTTAACTTCCATCCAACAAATTCATTTACTGATTATAGAATTGGTGTTGATATTGCAGGTACTTATAAAATTATCCTATCAACAGATGAAAAAAGGTTTGGTGGTCATGATAGAATTGATATGAGCTCGAAGTTTTTCACAACTGATCTGGAATGGAACAATAGGAGAAACTTCGTTCAAGTTTACATACCTTGCAGAACTGCCATCATTCTGGCCAGAGAGTAGAGTAATACGAAAAAATCACCCAAAATTTTTTTTACATGGTACTATGAGCTTGGTTGTCACCCAACTTTCACATACATGACACTATAATCTTAGTTGTCACCCAACTTTTATATAACTGACGATCTAAGCCTGGTACCAGTTAAAGAAAATACTATGACAAAACTACACTGGGCCTTCCAGACATAACAATACTCTATGATATTCTTTATACTGTATATATTAATCAACAAAATGTTCATCCCTGGTGACTATGTGTGAGAAGAAAGCTTTGTTCCACCACATAGCAGTAACTATGTGGTAAGATCCAGCCTGGTTTCAAATTCTACCTGGCACATTCATATAAATTCTGGCCAAAAACAAACTGCTTTTATCTACCATTGAAAAATATAATGAAAGAACAAAATGCATAAAGATATAGAAGTCACTAATACAAACAAAATCGATGTACCTGAATATCCACTTCAATTGATACCATTACTATAATAATTATTATTATTATTATTATTATTATTATTATTATTATTATTATTATTATTATTATTATTATTATTATTATTATTATTATTATTATTATTATGATTATTATTGCCTGTCAGCGTCACTTTACACGACTTTCCGGTTAGTTAATTGCGGATCTGTCAAGAGCCAATTTCACTATATAAAGAGACGCCTACTTTACAGGAGGAGGATATGCAGTTAAAGATTCACCACCTATAGACAGTTTGTAGCCGCAATCCATAGTAACACTCGTTCAATTGGTGGGTTTTTACTTCACATTGCCCCTTTGCTCACATTTTATTGGCTATTTGATCAAATTCTGGTGAAATTTTGAGCCCTTTGGTGAGACTGATTTACGTGGTAAAACTGGTTCATTTTGTTGTAATTTGACATTTAAGTGCTCTGTGCTTAATTTGGTACAAATTGGCGCAAATTTGACATTGAACAGTCTCTTTTCCCCTTTTAGGAAATTTTCATAAGTGCAAATTTAGGTCAATTTGTATTTTACTTTTATCTGATCAAATTATTTCAATTGGACTTCAAGCCAGACGTCCTATTATACTATACTGTTCATTCAGACATCCCATCATACTGAATTGATCATTGATTTCGACTAACATAACTAATTGTACTGTATTGATCATTGATTTCAACTAACAAATCCCTATTGTACTGTATTGATCATTAGTTTTGCTTCGTTTTGCTAACAACTGTTGTATTTTATTGTATTTCTTATTGAATTTATTGTTTTACATTTGCCTTTTTATTTCTGATTCAACCCACCAAGACAAGTCTTAGCGCAACATGACAACAGCAAATGAAGAAGCTATCTTTAGGTCTGCACCAATGACCTACGTCCAATTTTATATTCCGTTAGAAACATCTAAAGAAGTGGTCTCCCTATTTGGAAGACTGGGAAACATCATGTTTAGAGATATGAACTCTGAAATGAGCGCCTTCCAGAGAGGATATGTGTCTCAACTGAGAAAATGTGAAGATATTGAAAGGCTTGTGAAATATCTGAAAGATATTGCATATAAACACCATAATGCCACTTGGCAATACACATTACATGTCGACGAAGAAGGTAATCCAATATTGCCGCCAGACTCTGCCGTAACTAATACATATTCCACACTTGATTCAATCTCTCAGGAAAATATCAATGATCTTTTGCACGATATCTCAGGTTTTGAATCTAGAGTGAAACAATTAGATGACTCTCTAGAGGAATTAAATAGTAAATTAAACGTTTTGATTGAAAAAAGACATGTTATATTTCAATGCAGGAAATTCTTAGAGATCAATCCAGGTATTGCAGGTAGATTATCTAGAGAAAGAAGAGATAGATTGGATACAGATGATTATGACTTGGATGAGGAAGAATATAATAATGATTTGGTCAATGAAACTTTTTCAATTGATACAGAAGATAACGAAGAAATTAATGAAAATACCCATCTTAATAGTTTTTCGAATTCCAATGAACAATCTGGCTTTCTCGAACAAGGAATCCATCAAAGATTTATGATTGCAGGTTCCATCTCACGAACAAAAATTGAAGTGCTAAACAGAATTTTATGGCGATTACTACGAGGAAATTTATATTTTCAAAATTTCCCAATTGATGAACCTTTGTTAGAAGGCAAAGAGTTAGTAGAAAAGGATTCATTTGTTATATTTACTCATGGTGAAACTTCATTGAATAAAGCTAAACGTGTTATTGATTCATTAAGCGGATCTGTTCATTCTTTAAGGGAGACAACAAATCAAACCATCGATCAATTAAATGAAAGAATTTCAGAGATTCATCAAATTATAACGACAACTGAACAAACCCTTCATACTGAGTTACTAGTAGTAAATGACCAACTTCCTCTTTGGTCTGCGCTAGTGAAAAGAGAAAAATATATATATGCAACATTAAACCTTTTCAGAAGAGGAGGACAAGGTTTATTGGCCGAGGGATGGATACCAACCTCTGGTATTACCATGGTTTCAAATGCCTTAAAGGATCATAGTGAGATGATTGGATCTGAGTATAGTCCTGTATTGAACGTTATTAAGACAAACAAGGCACCACCAACATTTCATCGTACAAATAAGTTTACGCAGGCTTTTCAAGCAATTGTAGATGCCTATGGTATCTCCACATACAGAGAAATAAATCCAGGACTGGCCACCATTGTCACATTTCCATTTTTATTTGCCATTATGTTTGGTGACGCTGGGCATGGTTTCCTGGTATTATTAATTGCGCTGTACTTGGTATTTAATGAATCCAAGTTCGATGCCATGAAAAGAGGGGAAATATTTGACATGGCTTATACTGGTAGATACGTACTGGCCTTAATGGGATTTTTTTCCATATATACGGGTTTGTTATACAACGATATCTTTTCGAAGTCCATGACATTTTTCCACTCAGGATGGAAATGGCCTGAACATTTCAAAGTAGGTGAAACATTAGAGGCAGAAAAAGTGGGTGTGTACCCATTTGGTTTAGACTGGGCTTGGCATGGTACGAACAATGCTTTATTATTCACGAATTCATATAAAATGAAACTGTCCATCTTGATGGGTTTTGCACATATGACATATTCTTTCTTTTTCTCGTTGGTTAATTATCGTTTCTTCAATTCTCGAGTTGATATTATTGGTAATTTCATCCCAGGTCTGATATTTATGCAATCTATTTTTGGTTATCTATCGTGGGCTATCGTTTATAAATGGTCGAAAGACTGGATTAAAGATGGTAAGCCTAGTCCAAGTTTGCTTAACATGTTAATTAATATGTTTCTAGCACCGGGAGTTATTGAAGACAAATTGTATACGGGACAAGCTTTCGTACAAAAAATATTGTTGGTTGCCTCCCTAGTCTGTGTGCCCTGGTTGTTACTGTACAAACCCTTAACGCTTAGAAAACAAAACTCCAATGCTATCAAACTGGGCTACGAAAATTTAGATCAACAGCGAATAGATGAATCATATCTAGAAACACAAGCTACCTTAAGTGATGGTGATGAAATGGTTGTAGAGGACTATTCCCCAGATGAAGAAACTAACGAAAAGACATTTAATTTCGGTGATGTTATGATTCACCAGGTTATTCACACTATTGAATTTTGTCTAAACTGTATATCCCATACAGCATCCTATTTACGTCTTTGGGCTCTATCATTAGCACATGCACAGTTATCGACGGTTTTATGGGATATGACTATTGCTAATGCCTTTCATATCAAGAATCCAAACTCACCTTTGGCTGTTTTCAAAGTTGTATTTCTGTTCGCTATGTGGTTTGTTTTAACCTTCTGTATTCTTGTAGCAATGGAAGGTACATCAGCAATGTTGCATGCACTTAGATTGATATGGGTGGAGGCGATGTCAAAGTTTTTCGAAGGTGAAGGGTATGCATATGAGCCTTTCACTTTCAAGAATTTGGAATTAGAGGACGATTAAAATATAGAGGTATGAAACCTTTTATAGACAAAATGAACTATTTGTATCTCTATACCCATGCTCAAAATAGTTCAAAGGGCGTTTTGCTAGGAATATAGCAAGTAGATGACTTTACAACCATGATTCATAGATAAGCCTACTCACTTTGAAAGAAGTTACAAAATCGTTAAAATATATAGTGATATACTACAAACAGTATAATGCGCCGTACATAGGTGTATATGAGGCTTAAAAAGACGTTGAAAGGTTTTTTACAATTCATCTTGTACCAATGTCGTCTTGGATTTAGATTTTCCTTTCGCAGTGTTTGATGAAGTGCCATGCAATTTAGATGAAGTGCTTTGAATTGAAGTTGAAGTGCTTTTCAAGGAAGTTGAAGCAGTTGAATTAGTTTTTTCGAATGTTGTAGTGTTTGCTTCAATTGAGCTTTTGAGTTCTGAAGTTGCTACACTCGTAGCATTTTGTTTTTTCAGTTCCCTCTCTTCCCTTCTTTTTATGATTCTCAATTTTCTTCTGTAACCAGCTTGGACTTCATTTAATTTATATTCTATAGCTCTGGAGTAGTAAGTGAACTGCTCTTTTAATGTTTCTAAGTTTTCATCCATTTTTGTTTTAATGTTAAATAACTCTTCTCTGTTTGTTCCCTTCAATTTTTTGTTAACCAATGTTTCTAAATTAGTGACATCTTTAAAGAAAGATTCGTAGGTCTGATTCCATGTCGACAATGCAGTCTTCAGATAACGAGGCAACGAAATCTCATGGAACGCTTCAGCAGGATCAGCTTCCATAACGACTTTGTAGTTTTCTCCAAACGTAGCTAAAGATTTGAACGCTTTTTGTTCCACTGTCTCAATATCAGAGATTAAAGTATTGCAGTCATTGAGAATTGAGCTAAATTGTTTGTGGTCTAATGGTTCATTGCTGCTCTTAATGAAAACTTCAACATTTTGTTGTAGACTATCCAATTCTTCGAGAGCTTTTGAAACTTCAGCATGGGTATGTTTGTCAACTTCATCTTCTAACCAAGAGAGATATTTCTCTACCAATTCAGTTAAGCGTTTCATCTGCTTTGCTGGACCTTTTGAAGCAACTTCTTCATCTGAAATGAATGAACGAATATTGTACAGTTTAGATTCCAAGACATTTAATGCCTGATCAAGTGCTTCACGTTTTGAGTCCAAATCGTTTAATTTATTAATTTCAGTTCTAGCACGAGATATATCTGTCAAAGACAAAGGAGAGTGTGCAAAAGTTGAGGTAACGAATGGAGTTTCGATGGTGTCATTATTACAGTGAGCCGTAACAGAAACCAATTTGAACATACGATTTTTATCTAGTTCGAAAGTCAAATTCATATAACCTGTTTTATCTTTATTGCATTTCTTCAATAATTGTTGCAGTGGTTTAGTGTTGAAGACTAAACTATTCATAAAGTTTGATCCTTCAAACAAACTGACCGAATGTTCACTCGATGAGAGATCAAAGTCAGTTGCGTTTAAAATAAATGATGTGACGTTTGGATATATGGAACCTCTGGGAAAGATAGTAACATTTTGTAACGAAAAGGAATCCAAACTGATTGAGTAGTTGAATGAAGATCTGTCAACGAAATCTAAGGCTTTTGTCTTGAAAGCATTGAATAACTTTATACCACGAATAGTTACACCATTGACGTTTGATTCATCTGCATTAACATTTCTTAGTACTTTATTCTGCGAACCCATGAATTTGACCAATTCTGCTTGAACTAATGGAACACGGGTAGAACCACCTGCAATGATAATACCATCCAAATCTTTTAAATTGATCTGGCTTTCCCATAGTTGATTTTCTAGTACTGAAGATATTGGTCTTGTAATTAAAGTAGTGTTAATCATTTTCTCAAAGTCTTTTCTATAAACAGTTGTTGAGAAATCTTTATCTTGAGTTGGTACACTTTCAACAGAGATATAAGCATCGGTATTAGCGCTTAAAACAGTTTTGGCCTTTTCAGCGGCGCTTATAATTCTTGCTCTTGCTCTTGCATCCAAAGAGGCGATATCTTGAGTCAAGGTCTGATTCAATAGATCAAGAATATAAGTAGTGAAGAGATCACCACCATAACCATGTTCCACGGCAGAACCACCGATTTCTATCTGTAATGGTTCAGTTTCATTTGTTGGCCGTAATACTGAAAATAATGTTGCCTTTGTATCCATAGACCCCATATCGTAGACAACGTAATGGTAACTTTTACCCTTTTCAAAAGAACGTTGTTGTCTCATGGCAAAATTTATTGCCACTGCATTACCATCAGCAATCAAGACGGGATCAGGATTAGCTGGAGTCATTGCGATGGCATTCAATAAAGCTTCTCTTTTGAAGAAATCAAAATAGTCTGGGATGGACACAGACAAATAATCTATCAAAGAAGGCGATGATAAAGTACTGCTGGCTTGACGTATGTAAGCATCTAATTGCATAGCAATCATCTCTTCAATCAAATAACCATTTTTTTTATCAATCATGAATTTTAGTGTATTTCTATCAGTGACGCTTAATTCCACACCAGGGTGTAACTTATCATATAATTCACCTGTCTCGTTTGTACCGAGCAGATATTTGAGGTTCAACAGAGTATTTTGAGGGAATCTGGTCGCAAGAGAACCAATTTCACTACCGTACACACGTTCTAAGACAGAATTTTTGTGATTACGAATGAAAACACCACTCAAATCTTTCCTGCGTGATTGAGGAGTTAAAACCAATTCCAATGGAGCATTTGGCGCCACCAGCATTGCTTTTACGTTAGCTGCACCATAATCGAGACCCAGCAAAGCTGCAATTGTTGCAGCAGGCAGAAACAGCACAATTAAGGGAAACCAGCAGGCGAGTTTCATGTTATGTCCATACAATACGACCCAGAGTTCAATGCTAGATACTTTTCTAGTGGATTGCTTGATGATGGAACAGAAGAAGTGATGATTGAAGATTTTTAATGATTGACGTGTTTTATATTATTTGAATTTTGAATGGGGAGACTTCCAAGTTTCGAACGCGGGATTTGTGGCTGGGATCTGACATATATATATATATATACCTATTATATTAAATAGAAATAGATGTGATACAGTAGTAAGTTAGAAGCTGCACCTGTCGTGTTATTACATTTCAAGTAAGGATACGTAGGGTGCTCAGAAATTGAATGGTTGTTGAGATAGTTGTTTTGTAAAGTTGATTAAGATTCGAAACAGGAAGTTCAAGTTCAGAAGTACAAAACATAAAGTTATGAATAAAAAAAAACAAAAAATTAAGACGTGAAAAATGAATGGTACTCAAAGGAAATTAGAATAATGTTAAAAATACAACTATTATTTGGCAAAAAGAATGCGAAAGCCGGGAATCGAACCCGGGGCCCAACGATGGCAACGTTGGATTTTACCACTAAACCACCTTCGCTAAGTATGTAAATCCTGGACGAGTCCGGAGTCGAACCGAAGACCTCTCCCATGCTAAGGGAGCGCGCTACCAACTACGCCACACGCCCATACTAATTTGTTGAAAAGTTTACTTTGCAGAACATAATGACATTCATGGCATGCATTTCAAATGAGCTCAAATTTCAATAAAATCTCGAGTGTGATCTCGAGGATGAAGATATAATTTGGTGATTTACATGCCAATGGATATACGTTTCAAACCGTTGAGTTTCCATGACTCGTTAGTTATTTCAGTACTCTCTTTTTCATTACCAAGGTTCAATAATTAAGCTTTGGAGAGGTGTAGAATTCTTGGTGGCAGTGTTTTCTTGTAGTATCTTTACAATTAAATACACAATATTCTTTCTGGCCCTTTTATCAAGCAGACATTTCATAATATGCAAAGTGGTTTGATCAAAGCTAACAATTCTCGGTCCATAGCCTCCATGTACACACAGAAATAACTGCAATTCAGCAATACATGCTTTCCTTCTCAATCTAGAGACTCGTCAGATAGCAATTTCTTATTAGTTCTCGTTACTACTAATCTAGCCGTTATGATAAGATATTGCTTTAAATATATCTTCTCTTTACAGTAATATTAGTGGTGGCAACAGGAAATTCTAGTCTACCACAATTTTTTTTATGGTGGTACCTGCGAAAATTTATTCCCAATGTCGTTGTATAATTGTTACTAACTTCTGTGTAGCTTTTCAACTACTGAATGTTTTGAAGTTATGACGTACTTAATTTATTCGTTGTTACGCTCATTCTTATGACAGTATTCCAATTCTTTAATTATGCTTTTACAATCTAACTTTCCTCTGTACTATCAAATCCTGACAATTCTTTTACCTTTTTATTTGGTTTTTCAAAATTCAGTAAGTAAGCTCGACAGAAATATACTATTGATAAGAAAGTATTTTCGTTTTGTAAAGGTGGATACAAAAAAAGCTTATATTTCTCCTCATGGCTTTCTTTCAAAACAAATTAGACCAAACAAAAAATTTGAATTGATCAAAAGTAGACAAGTCATGGCTCGTACTCGTAGTTAATGTACATATATAACTGTAAATTAATTTCATCAAATTGGTAAAATAATTTCACTTTCAGAATGACAGTAAATGAGTAACCGCCCCCACCAACCTACACACTACCAGAGGGTTATTACTTACTAGTGCTTGTAGCTACAGTTTATAGTTATAACAAGGTGTTATCTTAGTATCTTTTATTTTACCAGGATTGATTTGTACAGATGCTATACTCTTCCCTATCTCATGAACTTATCCACTGCAAGTGTTCTTAATGCCCTAACGTAGTGTTTGAAATGTTTCAGGGGCTACTAACTTCTTTCCAGAAAAGAGACAATTAATTTATTTCTTTGAACGTATCTGAGTTCGGATCATTGAACTCATGAGTGAAATGTTCACTAATTAATTTCGTCTTGGATAGCAAAATCTTGACATATACACAGTTTTTGCCCAAAAGACACAAGAAAAAGACCTAGGTGATCTCTATATCAGAAGTGTGAGCCGTAACAGTCCAATACTGCTGACAGAATTGATCGTTGGCATCTTAAATCTTGAATATCTGTGAAGGATCCTGTCATATGATGTCTTTAAAAACAAGCAACATTTTTCAGTGGAATAAACCCCTAGCACTCGTGGACTCCATCAAATAACAAAACCAATACATGCAATCATGGACCATCTACCTCTACCCTACTCTACTCTACTCTTATCTCGTCTTGTCTTGTCTGGTATTACTGTACGTTACTAGGTACCAACAGCAAAAGATACCCGATGCGGGAACACTCCCGCACAGCCCGGAATCTTCGAGAAACGTCTCGGGTCGCCCAAAGAGGAAGATCAGTTAATATATCGAATTGCATGAAACATTCCTTAAAGAAGCCACTGGAACTAGCCAGTTGCAATTTCCACTCTTACAAGGGATGGAGAAGCTGGAAGGTTACTGAAGGCAATAGAAGAGTCGAGAATTCAGGAGAAACATGGTGTTGTTCCAAGGGAGCACAGGAACGCAGGATCTTGTCCAAGGGGACCACTGGCATTGAGGTATATAAGGCAGCACTTGTCGCAGTTTAGTAGCCCTCAGTTATTTCTTGTCCCATCAGATATCCAACAACAACAACAAACACTCTTAACTTTAAGTGATACAAATATCGTTTTATCCAAAGGTTAATTGCGAACAAGTTATTATATTCTGCAAGAAACAAGAAATACAATTATTTTCCTAGAAAATGTCTAAAGCTGTCGGTATTGATTTGGGTACAACATACTCATGTGTTGCCCATTTCTCCAATGATAGAGTTGAAATCATTGCTAATGATCAAGGTAACAGAACTACTCCATCTTTCGTTGCCTTTACAGACACTGAAAGATTGATTGGTGATGCTGCTAAGAACCAAGCCGCTATGAACCCAACAAATACAGTATTTGATGCTAAGCGTTTGATTGGTAGAAATTTCAAAGATCCAGAAGTTCAAGGTGATATGAAACATTTCCCATTTAAAGTGGTGGACGTTGATGGTAAGCCACAGATCCAAGTTGAATACAAAGGTGAACAGAAAAAATTTACACCTGAACAGATTTCTTCCATGGTTTTGGGTAAGATGAAGGAAACCGCAGAATCTTTCTTAGGTACTACCGTAAATGATGCAGTCGTTACCGTACCTGCATACTTCAACGATTCCCAGAGACAAGCCACTAAAGATGCTGGTACGATTGCTGGTTTGAACGTTTTAAGAATTATCAATGAACCAACCGCAGCAGCTATTGCTTACGGTTTAGATAAGAAAGGTAAAGAAGAAAAAGTTTTAATCTTTGATTTAGGTGGTGGTACTTTTGATGTCTCTCTATTGTCTATCGAAGATGGTATCTTTGAAGTTAAAGCTACTGCAGGTGATACTCATTTGGGTGGTGAAGATTTTGATAACAGATTGGTCAACCATTTGGCTCAAGAATTCCAGAGAAAGAACAAGAAAGATTTGACTACAAATCAAAGAGCTTTGAGAAGATTGAGAACTGCATGTGAGAGAGCAAAGAGAACTTTATCATCTTCTGCTCAAACCACTATTGAAATTGACTCTTTATACGAAGGTATTGATTTCTACACTTCCATCACTAGAGCTAGATTCGAAGAATTATGTGGTGATCTATTCAGATCAACTCTAGATCCTGTTGAAAAAGTCTTGAGAGATGCTAAATTAGATAAATCTCAAGTTGATGAAATTGTTTTGGTTGGTGGTTCTACTAGAATTCCAAAAGTACAAAAATTGGTTACAGATTTCTTTAACGGTAAAGAACCAAATAAATCAATTAACCCAGATGAAGCTGTTGCATATGGTGCAGCAGTTCAAGCTGCAATTTTAACTGGTGACACATCTAGTAAAACACAAGATTTGTTACTATTAGATGTTGCTCCATTGTCTTTAGGTATTGAAACCGCAGGTGGTGTTATGACTAAATTGATTCCAAGAAACTCTACTATTCCAACTAAGAAATCTGAAATATTCTCTACTTATGCTGACAACCAACCAGGTGTCTTGATTCAAGTCTTTGAAGGTGAAAGAGCTAAGACTAAGGATAACAATTTGTTAGGTAAATTTGAATTAGCTGGTATCCCACCAGCTCCAAGAGGTGTTCCACAAATTGAAGTTACTTTCGATATTGATGTTAATGGTATTTTGAACGTCTCTGCCGTTGAGAAGGGTACTGGTAAATCTTCTAAGATTACTATCACCAACGATAAAGGTAGATTGTCTAAGGAAGATATCGAAAAGATGGTTGCTGAAGCTGAAAAATTCAAAGAAGAAGATGAAAAGGAAACCGAAAGAATTCAAGCAAAGAACCAGTTGGAGTCTGTTGCTTACTCTTTGAAACAAACCATCAACGAACAAGGTGATAAATTGGATGAAGCAGACAAAACTGCAGCAACCCAAAAAGTTGAAGAGGTCATTACTTGGATTGACAACAACCAAACCGCTACAAAAGAAGAATATGACGATATGTTGAAGGACTTGCAATCTGTAACAAACCCCATAATGAGCAAATTGTACCAAGGCGCTGGCGCCTCAGCTGGTCCAACCGGTGGCCCATCTGCTCCTGCTCCTGAATCCAATGGCCCAACCGTTGAAGAGGTCGATTAATCCAACTAAAAAATTTGCATTAATTAGTAATTTCATTTCACCAATAATTTTAAACCTTTATTTTACTATTCTTCCTGTTAATCATTGATTTTAGTTATAAACTGTCTACATATATGTAATTATAAATAAATCATAAAACAATTTTTATTTCTCTAAAATGCATCGAAATACATTCAGGAGTATGGCTGTCTGTGCACGTCTATTATTGCCTCAAACACAAGAGATTATCCAGGAAAACTACGTTAAACATTGCAAAACTACTTCAAGTGATGAAAAGAAAAGATTCGGATCTCAGATTATTCCTGCTTTTATTTTATTCCCCTTGTCGGCGGCTAATTTCCGAGTGGAACCTCGCTGGGCGGGTAACACCTGACTTTTTTAAAGATGAGCTGAAATTTCTTTAAAATTCAGATTTATCATACTTTTAGACAACTTTGCAAAAGTCAGAAAGGTGAGCCATTTACTGTTGACTGTGCATTAGGAGAACCGGCCATCACTATCTAATATGTCTGGAGATCGTTTAGAGGACCTTCGAGCCAAAATTATTGCCTCCATGAGCACACCTTCAATAAAGAAGAGCTACCCAAGAACGGACGCAAGTGGACCAAATACAGTCCATAAAACGCTTCCTTCAGGTCCGCAGTCGAGATCACAATCACAGTCATACGGTGGCGGGAATACCCAGCACAAAAGGAGGTCTGATGGCACATCTATGGACCAAAAAAATAAGTTTAGACGAGAAAATAGTAATTATAGAGACTCCAGGCGTGGATTCAAAGGAAATGATACCAGATACACGAGCAATCCTTACATTGAGAATAGGGACTCTGCTAGAAAGCATACGGATACGAGGAATGGTACACGCTTCAACCGTTCAGCAGGACGTAATAACGTGGAGCCGTCGTTGCCTTCTGGACCCAGACAGAGATTAAAACCCACTAGATGGGATATACCGTACAAGGGATTCGAAAAAATTCCTGCAGAAAGGGCAAAATTGTCTGGAATCTTTCCATCACCTGGTGAACCAAGGAATCAGTTGGATAATGAACTCTTAAATTTAATCAGTAATGCAACTGATATTTCAAATCTATCTTCTTCTGTGTTGACCAATAACAGACGGTTACAAATCTTGTTGGAGACCGATGATACTCTGAAGTATGTAACGAAATCCAAATTGAATAATACTATAATTCTAACATTTTCCGTCTCAACCTCTGAACATGATATGGAACAAATCCAAGATGTTATCTCCAAATTGATTACACACTGGTGCTCCTCGCCACAATATACTATTTCTGAACACAACGATATTACTGCTCCAATAGAGTCGACAATGACTGCAGTTTTCAGTTCACCAATAGCAGCCACAATTATCATTGCATTACAAGACTATTTGAAAAAAAAATATCCACATATAATTACTATAAAACGACCTAATTCATACATCCTTCTGACTGACTGTCCTGAGAGTCGATGTGGACCCAACACTATTGCAATTCACGGATTAGAAAAAATTTCTCCACAAGGTACACAACAGTCAATTCATGAATACCTGACTTCCTTACAACTATCTCCCGAAATAATTACACCGTTAATGTCAGATACCGGAGAGTTTACTGGTGTAAGCTTAGTTACATTCAAATCAAAAGACCAGTTTGTTTCAAAGATGGGATCTTTATTCTTCACTGAACCTAATAAAGGTGAGGCAACTCAAACCTTAGCAGACTTTAACTTTCAAAACATACCTCACTTAGTGAGAGGTCTCAATAGCACAAATTCGTCTTCAAACATCTTGTGTCTTTTGAATTGTGTTGATCAGTTGGATTTGAAGTCACAGAGTTTCGTGAATGAAATTAAGGACACCTTATTTGAGTCATTTGAAGACGTTATGGACATCAAAGTTAACCTACCAGATGAGGACTATAGACTGAATTATAATCATTTAAGTGATGGTGTTGGTAATATCTATTTAAAATTCAAAAATCACCAAGATGCCGTCAAAACTAAGGAGCTAGTAACAGGGAAGAGGTTCAATGGTAGAACTGTATTGTCATGTTTTGTCGATCAAGAAGATTTCGAGATAGGACTTTTATAAGTTTGGCTTTCATCTCAATATATTTCAATTCCGATGAGAATGCGATCCAAAGAATATGCAAGGGAATATTATTATATATTAATATATATGTATTATTTATTATTGAAGTTGATATGGGGTATTGAAAGATGGTCAACTAAGCCTTGGTACAGTTTATCAGGAATATCTAGTAAGAGTGGTATTGAATCCATTATTAACTTTCTCGAATTTTTCAATTTAATATTGTCTAAAATATCAATAGGGACATCACTATTCAAGATGTCCAATTTATGTTGTTTCATCAAACCAATAATGAAAATGATATTTAAATGAAATCCATATGCAAGCATAAAGTCCCATAAAATACAAACTTCTTCCATTGGTGAGAAACAAGCACAAAATGAGAATAAAGCTGAATAAGCATAAATTTCAGCTGACGCCATTCTACTACGTAGATGATCATACAATTCACGATCCAGGTGGAACAAACAGTTTTCAAGAAGATTAATGCTATTTCGTATACCAATATTATCATCTCTTAGATAAGTTGGAATGACAGATCCACAGAGCTTACAAAACATTTTCCAACTCATTGCTTCTGAAGTAAATACGTAGGCAATTGGCCGCAGTAACATAAGCATACCTTGCTGATAATGTGGTAAATTCATCTCATCTGCTACATAGTCATAGCATGTTAAAACACGAATCAAGGATTCGTCAGAGACTAATTTTTGGAAATTTTGATCTTGGTACAGACTCTTCCAAACATCACTTTTTATTTGTGTTGACACCATTTGACTATTTTCTTGCAAAATAGTCATGTATTGATCTGTACAGTTTAACATATCAGTCTGTGACAAAATGGACCAAATGTGTGCCCTCAATTGTCTGTCATTGCTAGACTGTGATCTGGGTATGTCATACGACAGAACCTGGAATCGCAGTTTAGAGAGTGCATCTTTGATGAGAGGTGGCCGTTTTTGCAACAAGGTATATATAGGATGATTATTATTATTAGTATTAACAGACATTGATGGCTCCTCGGTTGCTTAGATCAGAATTGCATGTTTTTTAGGCATCATTTTGAAATTTTTCAACCAATACTTTTGAGGCGAATGAATTTTCGATGACTATTTTACTTTGTTATTACAAGTAATTATTTTGTGACAAACACTTGGTATAACTTTCCAATTTTAATAGAATTCACATATTATCTATACCAGAGCTAAAATATTTATACCTGTTAATGTATATTTAGGCAGATTTTTTTTTATATAGTCAAGCAAAACACGGCTACTATTCCATTGGCAATGGGAACATCCATCTCTGGAATTTATCGTACAGGGCCAAAGCACCAGCAGCGGCAACACTTCTCAGGATGTTTGCACCACAACCTCTGAACAATTTAGTAGGGCCTTCTTGCGTTACGATCTTTTGGAAACAGTCGTAAGAACCTTTGTATTTGACGTTGCTGCCAGATGTCAGCATCATTCTTCTTCTTACTGTATCCAGAGGGTATGAACAACAAGAAGCTGAGATGGTAACACCCCAACCGAGCAAGAACGATGCCAAGAGAGAGTCATGCCATAACGAATCTGGTCCCAGCACAGAAGGTCTTATTGTATCGTAAAGGCCAAAATACAAACCTCTGTACACGGCAATACCTAGCACAGAGACCATGAAACCTCTATATAAACCAACAGGTCCGTCTGTAACCATTGTACGTTTCCAAACGTCGATGGTACCGGTGTACTGACGTTGGATCTTACCTTGACGGTCCAGTTTGGCATCGGTAGCCAATCTTGTCCTTGCGTAGTCCAATGGGTATACGAATCCCAATGAAAGAGCACCAGCGCAGCTACCAGCTGCAATGTTCCCGGCAAACGAACCTTTGGCATTCATTGCTCTCTTAATCTTGTCTTTGAATGCGAAATTGAGGGCTTGTGTAGGGAAGTATCGTATTACGTTTGCCAGATTACCTCTCCATAGTGCCAATGGTCCCTCATGAAATGTTACTCTCTGGATAGCATCGAATAAACCTTTGTAAGGACGTGAAAGCACACCTTGATTGATCATTTCTTGTTGGTTTTGTACTAATAGTTTACCGCGTTCCAGTGGTGCAGCACAAGATTTGGCAACTGCAGCTGCAGTACCACCAAGCATAAAATCTGTGAGGAATCCACGTTGGTTTTTAGCAGCAATATTTTTATCCTTCATTTTGTTGTAATTTGTTGGTAATATTCTACTTGATGTACATCAAATTGTACATCCAAGAGCTTGTATCGATGCACTTCAGATATATACATTTTTACAGCTACACAGACGAAATATACACTGTTCAGCTGCACATATAATATATATAGAGACTAAAACTGCGTATAGATATAAAGGTACATACTTGAATCATAAATATAGCTTTTATTAAGGAATCAGCAATACTGAATTAGTGACACTTTACAAAAAAGAACAGTAAGAAGCGCAAATGTAAGTATGAATGCAAGCACACTCATATAATGAAAGTGTACATTGAATGTATGAACACAAAGTATACGAATGTATGAACACAAAGTATATATGAAAGTGTACGAATGTATGAGCCCATGTTGTCCCTGCATCCTTAATGCTGAATATGGATGAACCCTTAAGGCGATCAGCACATGTACTACAACATTCTATAACTATTACGGCACGGCAATAAACGTTGCATATACGAAATTACATACTGGTCAACCTGAACGCATAATATGCTAACTTATTGTATTCATGAAATTCAGTATGTGTTTGAATGTATATAGTATTGGCAGCACGGAAAATTTACTTTTTGTAGGAAATCGATATAATATTAATTGGTGCCAAGGAATCAAATATTTACAAGAAATCAACGATTCCACAGAACGTACCCAAGGATCAGACACCTCGTATATGTATATTATTGTCGCTAGATACTATGCCGTCAGGTAGCAGAGCAGTACTTACACCAGTCGCAGAGCACTGCACCCATTAAAGTTACATACCGAACCAAGCACTACAATACTCTACCCTAACTACTTTATGATATAAAATGTGTGCTAAACAGATATAATGGACATTTGACGCTGTTACTGTGAAATTGAATTTAACGCTGTTACTGTATTATTGAACTTGTAGAATTATTATAGTATGTAAATTTCGTGTATTGTGAGAGTACTTGACGCGTCACGTGAAACACGAAACACGAAAAGATGAAACAAATTGCACTTCACGCGTCGCTACTGGAAACAGACACGAAACACATATATGAAACACCAGTCACGTGCACGGGTTAACGCGTCGCTATCACGTAAACACGCCGTTCACGCGTCTCGCTGTCGCTCACGCGTCTCACAGTCGCCATCGCTGTCGCGTCGCGGATCTCGCATTTTCCAGCGTGGCTGGCATTACACTTCCCGATCCGGAAGGCCTATATTTAGCCCAACCAGCATATTCAAAACGTATAAAAAGAGAGGACCTAGAAACTTTCACTCTAATCTCACCGTCCATTCTCATCCTGTACTTCTCAGATATCCGTCGCTCTCCATTACGAAAACAATCGCTTGTTATGCTTTCGTTGAAATTTTATCAGACTTTGGCTGCTTTGGCAGTATTTGCTACTTCAGGTGCCGCTACCGATGCTTCATGCAACCCATTGAAGGAAACCAATTGTCCTGCTGAGGCTGCGTTGGGTAAAGCTGTTGCTTTGGATTTCAAGAGTTCTTCGTCGCTTTTCACTCCATTGGATAATCCAGGTAATATTACTTACGGTGATGACGGTTTGAATGTCATCTTGAACAAAAGGTTGGATAACCCTTCTTTGAGATCAAACTTCTATTTGATGTTTGGTAAATTTGAAGTTTTGGCTCAAGCTGCTCCTGGTCAAGGTATTATATCATCTGTTTTCTTACAATCTGATGATTTAGATGAATTAGATATTGAATGGGTTGGTGGTGATACTACTCAAGTACAATCAAATTTCTTCTCCAAGGGTCAAACCATTACTTATGATCGTGGTGCTTTCCATTCTGTTGATCAACCACAATCAACCGTTCATAATTATACTTTGGATTGGGGTAAAGATCAAACCGTTTGGTACATTGATGGCGTTGCAGTACGTACTTTGCTAAGTACAGATCCACAAGGTTATCCACAAACTCCAATGCGTCTATTTATGGGTATTTGGGCAGGTGGTGATCCATCAAATGCTCCTGGTACTATTGAATGGGCTGGTGGTTTAACTGATTATTCAAAAGCTCCATTTTCAATGAATATCAAACGTCTTGTGATCACTGATTATTCTACTGGTGAAGAATATTCTTATGGTGATCAATCCGGTGATGCTTCCAGTATTAATGCTAAAAATGGTCAAGTTTACGGTAGATACGATCAAGCTCAAGTTGAGTTCGCCAATCTAGTTGGTAGTAACGAAGTTTCCGAAGTCTCTGCCTCAATCTCAAGCTCAAGCTCTTCAAGTTCTTCTGCTTCTTCTACTAGTGCATCTACTTCTGCTTCTTCTACAGTTATCTCCACATCTGCTTCCTCTAGCTCCAGCTCTAGCTCCAGCTCCAGCAGCTCCAGCTCCACATCTTTCAACTCTTTCAGCTCAAGCACTTCCACTGCATCAAACACCACTGTTTCCCACTCAACTCTAGCACCAAACTCTACCATCTCGCACAACTCTACTTCATCCAAGACCCAAATTTCTACAAAAATAACTTCTTCCAAGGCCAGCGTAGCCTCCACATCCTCTTCTGCCACTTCCAGCCAAAGTATAACTACCTCTACCACTTCCAAGGAACTAAGAGTAGCTACATCCATACTATCAGCAAATGCTGCCAACACAATGATAATAAACACTTTTGTCTCATTGCTTGCATTCTTGGGTGTCGCTTTGGTTTAAGCTTCCAAAATACATTCTCCATATCCCACTCTGTATAAATATTTTTATTCCCGCTTAACTTCACTGTTAAGGCATCATCATTAGACATTTAGGTTCTTTTTAATACATATCAAACAAATTAATAAACTGCATTGTATTGTCATTCTAAAGTAATATCAACTATTTGAACTGAGGTTCTCGAAGAATATCAACGATCGTGAATTTCATTACACATGTATCACCTCTTTATCTCGTCTTGACAAGGACATAATCTTGACAAGGAAATAGTCTTGCCTTGAATATTTAATACTTGAATATTCTGATATTTTTAATTTGTGACGTTCGAATTTGTGACGCCGCTACATTCTCTGTCGCTTCCTATCCAGAAATGTCAATGACGACGATCAAAAATAGAGTGACACATATAAATAGAGCCCATTGTCTGAACAACACCAAATTCCCCATACACAATCTCTGGTCTTTCTAGTACTAAACCTCCAACTCTAAAGTGGCTTCTATCTCGTTAAGTTGGGATTTTTACTAGATTTCGACCATCCCACGCTAATCTACGTCAAAGGTTTACCCCAGTTCAACTCATTTTCTCCCCTCAACCACTTTACAAAAACTTGTAATGACTGAGACTAAAATCGTTTTGAACCAGAAATTGCTGGACAAGTTCTCTAGGAACTCTCCTACGATTACTCATTTGAGAAAATACCGTATGGTTAACAACGGTATCAATTTTGTATTTGGTATCCCTATCATCTCTACCATCATTAATTTCTATATGTTGTCCATTTGGAGATTTAGAAAATGGTGTACAGAGTCTAAAAATGCTCCATCTTTTGTTAAACCAACCTATAACTATATAATGGGGTTTTACTCGTCTTTGGATAGTTTGTTCAACCTTTTGGTGCTAAGGGAAGGTTTAGATGCTCTTTTGATCATGTCAAAGAGACATTCTTATAGACCAGGTTTTTGGATTCTTTGGTTTATGGTTGATTTTTTCGCAAATAGTCTAAATATCATCTTGAAGACATTTATTCTACAACCATTCCATTTAGTCAAAAATTTACCATCTGAAAAGTCCAATAACAACAATAATATGAACAGTATCAAAGGCTCTTCACCATTTGCTGATAAATTTTCTGATAACCATAGTAAACCACATAACATTTCCTTCAATGGTTCTTCTACCATGACTCAAAATGGTAATAACGGTGATGAATTATCGTATAAAAATTTACCACACGTCTCTGAACTAAGTGAAACGACAAGAACTGTCTCTAGAGAATTGCAAGAAAAATTAACTTCTGATTTCGTATCACCTGCAAAGGATAAAGTTAATGTTCATATCGATGCTTACGTTAAACCAACTTATGACTCGATGGTCGAAAGTTATAAAAATGTTTCTGATGCTTATCAAGAAAACTATAATAAATTAGAAAGTGTTCCTCGTGCTGTTTTGACAACAAGCGTTGAATTTGGTACAAATACAATTAAAAGTATCAAAAATTCAAAATGGGGTTCAAACAATTCAAATGCTTCTTCGCCCGTTTCATCAATCAATTCAGAAGGATTGGCAGATAAATTATCATATAAATTATCAGCCACAAACACAGCAGATGCAACTGCCATGGTTGATCCCGCTACAGCTACCGCTAAAGCAACAGATGATCTTGGAAATGAATCAAAAGAGAATTTCGGTTCATCAAATATCAATAACAAAAAAAAGACCATTAAAACTGCTAACTAATAATGAGCACCACATGTAAATCTCCATTGTTTTTTTCCTTCTTTTGATTCGATCCAAAATTTATTACCTTCGCTATAATTTTTTTCCTTATTCTTTCTCTTATTAATCTATTACTTTTTCTTTTATTATTTTACTTTTTTTATTTCTATGAATTTTTTTTCTCTCTTGTACCTTTGATTTCATAACCAATGTGAAGATCCCTACCAATATTTCATCCTGTTAAACATTTATCAACTCCATCATAACAATGCTTCATACTTTCGTTTCTGCAAACAAACTATAATCTTCACACAAACATGTTTTAACCATTACATCAACTAAGGTAAGAGACACATATAAACTTAAATAACTAAAAACAACTATTTTTTTTCATATGGTACTATACGAATCTAACACAAAATGTAGTAAAAATCAGTTAGAGCAAGACTTTCTGTCCAGGAAAACTTTCACCTATTTTTCAATGTATTATTTCACAAATTGATTGCTTTCTAGAGTAACTAATTATCAACATTTTTGACTTTTTTTTTTTAATTGAAAACAACTCTAGTCTACCAGCTATCGTTTGTTACTGAAAACAAGAAGCTAAACAATCTCCATATGAAAATTAGCGATTAACTATGATCTGTTCGTTCTTTAATTTGCTAAATTAATGTCTACACGGTTTCCGGCAATTTTATCGTTCTTTCTCGATGTGTATTTGAAAAATGTACGTTTTTTCAATATTTGAATATTTGCATAAATGGGTGCAATTTATGAGCTTTGACTGTTATTCTTCAACAAATTGAGTTCCACTTCCACCTTGAGCAAACAGTACGCACGATTTTACTATATAAAGTAGGATTGTTCACTTTATATCCTACCGGTTGAATTTTTAATATCGAGAATATTAAGGTACTTTGAAAAATGGCAAAGAAGATGTCTTTGGGTAAAATCCCACAGATTGATGCATCTTTGGATAAACCGTTGGATGCAGACGCACCTCCAACCATCTATGCATCTGAATTGACTCCACAATTATCTACGGCTGCTTTGAACCTTTGTATTGATTTTTTGAAACAAAAAGAAGGTCTTGCGAACAGTTATCTATTATTCCATCCATTCACTGTGTTTGCCATTTTTATTGCTGTGATAATATATCTAGTGGGTCACTTCAATGTCCCAGGTAATATTGTTGCCAAGTCAGCAACTGGTTATTTGTACCAATTGATTATGATCAATAATAGAACTTTCGTTACTGCGTGTATCGTGTTAGCGATTAGTGCAGTTTGTATCTTTACATTTGTTACTAGATTCTCTGAAACTTTTTTCAAAGATAAAGTATCAGAAATTACAAGTGTAAATGCTGAAAATATCTATGGTGTAGATTTAGCCAAGTATAAGAACGGCGACATTGAACCAACAAGTGAAGAGTCAAAGAATTTTGTCAAGAACACACATGTTATAATCTACAGAAATGTTCCAATTGCACTGGTTTCCATAGCTGAGAATAAGATTTTGTCAAAAAATGAATCATTAGTTATGAGTATCTCTACAATCGGATGCCGTAAAGTGTATATCAATAGTGGTATATTGGATGATTTAATTGATTGGGCAATGATAAGAACGAAAGAAATTGCACAGAAGGGCAAATATGGCAACTCAATGAAGGTTTTAGTTGATATTTATTCCTTTGATACTGATATGAAGGCCTTATTACAAAGAAAGGGTTTCAGCATGATTCAAATGGGTAAATTAACAGAAAATAGAGTCTTGGGTGGACTATTTGGTGTTAAATCAGAGTTATGGGGTGTTCAGTTCCATTATGAACCTACCGCTGGCCAGAAAAAGACCAAGAGCAATTAATGAATCAGGTGAATTAGTCGCCATATATTGACGTTTTTGAAGTTATATCCATATATCCATCCGTATATCTCTATATATATATGTATATTTGAGGTGAAAGAAAGCCTCACATATCGAAAAGAACCTCACTCTTACGAATCTGATGAAACCAAAAATGAGTGCTTTGTAAGTACAAGTTGGTCGAGAAAATTGTTTGTAAGTCAATGAATTGCTCGCATGAATTCTATTTATCCTGCAGAATGGAAAACCAATAAATATGAAGATGAAATGAAATGTTGGGTTATCTTTACGAAGATATAATTAATGTCAGTAAGAAAAGGCACAGTGCCACGGATGCCAATCATGAATAATGCACAGTTGAATAACCCTGAGGAAGAAAAAATATTCATAAACAAGGACGTATTCAAATTAATAAGGTAAGAAATCATTTTTTTTGTTCAAGCTCAATTGGGCACCTTTCCAATGTTTCATACTAACTCTCAAATAAACCGATGCAAAATAAAAGATAACCAATAATGAAGTAAAAAACAGATACTTGAATAGATTGAAAATTAGACTAACAAACCAATTTCTTTCCTTTGGATGTGAACGTTGTTGATTTGTTTGAACATTTCTATTTCTGTTTATATTGTTATTAATCTTGGCGTTTATATTTGAATCTTGTTGTAGTGAATCTCGAATACTTTGGATGTTATACCTTTTCTTATAGAAACTTTTAACGGAATTGATATAGTTCTTATCATTTGTATTTTTTTCATTATTTTCATAAATCCAGTGAAATTCATCACATTTAACGTTAATAATATCGATATCCTGTGTTGCATCATAATTTAGTCCACTGATACTGATATATCTCTGATCATTTTGTTCATTTTTAGGTATATGAATAAATCCATTCTGTTGAGTAATTTCGAACCATTCAGATGAATCATTTGGATTTTGAATATCAATCTTCAAAGAGCCTAAACTTTCAAAATAAACGAGACGTATATTGAAATAAGCGACATCATTTTGCCACCAATCCTTTAATGGAACATCAGTTTTACTCAAATATATGGATGGTAATTCACCTGGAGTTTTCCAATGGAAATTTGAGTTACCATTTAATATGACATCAATTTTTTCAGTATCAGATTTCAAATCATGTTGATATACAAGGGCTAAACCAGGTAAATTTCTAGGTACACCCATAAGCTCAGTGTTATGACCGAGTATACCACCTGAATTGATGGTATACTGTTGTTTGGCATACCCAGATCGAAGATTTTGTGTTACGAATGAATTTTCTGGTGAGATCATAATGGCGAAACCAGATGTATCACGACGATTTTCAATAATATCATTATCATTACCAGTCGTAGTGGTATCTGTTTCATCGAGGGAAGATCTTTGAATTTTTGGTTTAGCTACTCTTAATCTAATATTAATTTCGAAATCATCCATTTCATTATCACCAATACCATTTGAAATGACAACACCATGTGAATTACGAATACCAGATTTAACCAATCTGATAAAATCAGAATTTCGAATATGCACATTCCCACCAATATGCCAGTAATCGTTTACTCTATCGAGGAATGGAACGAACAGACTGGCATCAGAATTGAAAATTTTAATTATATTTGATGGATCAATATTTGATGCTTTACTGGACGTGGAAATTTGCGTATAAGATCGTGAATCTGTTGCAGAAGAACCAGAGAATATCCAACATATCACCAAGAAAACGGTGAAGATTGTGATACCAAATTTATAGTATGAATTGACGTTATTTCGATTTTGTGAAAGCATCATTGGAACGATCCATGAAAATATTATGATTTGGGCCTCTTTGAGAAGGTAATTTCGAGCACAATTTTTTGCAACAAGTGAAATTTTAACGAGTATCAATTTGCAATAATTAAATTCCAACCAAACCCACTTTCCAAAGAGTCCCTCGAGCTACTGGATCTCGAGATCTTGGACAGCTCGATGTCTTTTATTATTGAATTCTCCAGATGACACGCCTAATTAGTCGATATTTTTCAGACGCGTTGGAACAGTGAAAAAACAGCCAGAAAAGAGCCAAGTGACAGTACTTCGAGGCAGCGACAGCAAATGGAGCAAGAAGATTTCGAAGGTTGAGCTGGTGACAGGATTCTTCTTTGATGAAGACATATTTTCTGTATCGTACTGAGAAATTTTGTCGAAATTTTGTCGAAATTTTGTCGAAATTTTGTACGAATTTTGTTCGATTGGAAATGGCCTTGAGAAATGATTCTACAATGCGGTGAGCAGTGGTGAATGAAGAGATACTGATGGAAGAGAGGTCAATTAGAGCTCAATGTTGCACCATTTGATCGTTGTTTAATAGTTGTTGTCACTTCACGTGGTGAAGATCCAGATCTTGAAGGAACCGACATTGAAAAAAAAAAAATTTCAACAAACAAAAGAATCTCATCGAATGAGCAGTTAAAAGTTGGGAAGACAAACGAATCGTCAACAGCTAACAGTTCGAGAAGACAACATCAACAATGACACTATCTCATGCACCCACACCAAGATGTATCATCGTTAGACATGGACAGACTGAATGGTCAAAATCTGGTCAATATACAGGTTTAACAGATTTACCATTAACAGAATTTGGTGTTGGACAGATGAAACGTACAGGAGAATCAATATTTCGTAACAGATTTATCGATCCTTCGCATATCACATATGTATTTACATCGCCATTACAAAGGGCTAGAAAGACAGTTGATCTTGTATTGGAAAGTTTAAGCGAAGAGCAGAGAAGTCGTATTAGAATTGTTGTTGATGAAGATTTGAGAGAATGGGAATACGGTGATTACGAAGGGTTATTGACTAAACAGATTATTGAATTGAGAAAGAGTCGTGGATTGGATGTTGATAGACCATGGAATATATGGAGAGATGGTTGTGAAAATGGTGAAAGTACGCAAGAATTTGGATTACGTCTTTCACGAGTAATTGCACGTATACAAAATTTACATAGGAAACATCAGATGGAAGGTATTCCTAGTGATATAATGGTATTTGCACATGGACATGCATTACGTTATTTTGCAGCATTATGGTTTAAATTAGGAGTTGAAAAAAAATGTGTTGAAAATTGGGAAATTGTTAAAGTTAAAAGTTATAAAGATGAAAGTGTACCATACGTTAGTTTGGATTCGTATAGACATTTGATTGATAATCCATGTTTCCTGTTAGATGCAGGTGGTATTGGTGTTTTATCATATGCACATCATAATATTGATGAACCATCTTTAGCTTTAGCTGGTGCATTTGTATCACCACCAGAAGAAGAATCTCAACATGATGGAGTGGAAAAATCATAGAGTTTTGATTTATTTGTATTGTTTATAATATAGATGTAGATACTACAAAGAACGAACTAAAATAGACATAGTCTAACGTGAGGATGAAGATGTGTTAAGTCACATATATCCGAAAGAGAAGGAGGAGATGCCTAGTAGAAGACAAAATTTGCTTTACCAGATAAAACGGAAACGGTACAACCATCAGTAGTTGAACCGGTAAATACACCATTTTCGTATTTACATTCACCATTTGAATTTGAACCATCTTCTGGTTGAATTTTAACGTTAAAATTTGGTTTATCTTTATTATTTGGATTTGGAATAATTGATAAATAAGCGACACCATTGATATAACCTGTACCTAAGACGACAGGAGCCCAATTACCGATACCTGAACCTTCGTTACCCCAGATACAACCTTGTTCTGGAGAGACACCTTTATTATTGACATAATATTGAGAAGAAGTTGGTTTACCTTGCCATTTGTAGTAAGTTGATTCATCGACGACAGACATTGGTTTTGAATCACCCGATTTAACAAAAGTTGGTATAACCATATTTTCAGAACCTGGATAATCAGTTCTACAAAGGGAGATAGATTGATCGACGTTATTAATAGCATTTGAATAATCGACCCCCCATTCACAAAGATATTTGGAATCATTGTTTGATCTTTCAAGATAACCATCAGAGTTACAGTATAACCCGCCAAGGGATCTACCATCAGCTGGTTGATTTGATGGCCATTGAGTTTTAGACATACCTGCTTGACAAGCATAAGAACAGTAATAACCCTTTTCACAAGTCATTGAAGTTTGACCATTTTCGTTCATGATAGAGGCCCAACCGTTCATACCTAACCATGGTAAAGAGATGACACCTTGACCGGATGGGAAATCTGAACATTTGATGGTACCATCTTTGAATTCATTTGATGGATTTGAGAATGAAGAGAGGTCACCGGAGATGCCAGAGGAGGATGAAGAGGAGGATGAGGAGGAAGCAGTTGGTAGAGTAGCAGTAGCTTGGACATAGGAGACGGCTTCAGTAGACGAAGTCGACGAAGTACTAGTAGTACTTGTACTGGTACTACTAGTACTAGTACTTGTAGTACTCACTGGTAATGTTGAATAAGAAAAGATATCATTATTAACAATGACAGTTGATTGTTTTTCACCTGGTATAATAACGTTACCATCTTGATCAACGTATTGAGTAACGGTAACCAAAGCACGTTTATCAATAGATTGTTGCTTTGCATGTTTATGCAACCATGGAGCTGGAGCCGCTAAAGCGGTTGAAAAAAAGAGCGAAGCGTAAATGATTGAATTTTTCATAATAAAGATAAGTGAGTGACTACTCGAGAATGAATGACTGCTCGATGAATGATGATACTCTAGAAATGAATGACAAAGAGTACGTTAAATGAGTACGTTAAATACGCAAAAGAATGTAATAATGACAGTGAAACACAATGTTTTTGTCAATTTTGATATGCGGTAGATGCTTACTTTTATGAAATACCAAAACAAAGTATAATATATCAAAGTATAATATATCAAAGTATAATAAAATATATAGTAAAATACAATATATAATACAACAGATATAGAACGTAATACGCATTGGGAATCGATGGATCGAAATCTGTCGAGTATTTATACTTTTCCAGTGGCGAATGAATCGGAAAAACCGATCGGCGGCAACGAAGACAAAGCGAAGAGAAGAGAAGACAAAGAGAAGCACAGCGAAGCGATGAGATGCCGGTTTGCTGTTTCAGGAGACGTAAGTGCATTCCGCGGCCGGATCGGGCAGGCCTGTCTGTAAACAGACAGGCGTGTCCCAACACGGCTCTTCCCGTCCCGAAGTGGAATACAGATTGCCGCTGGCCGGCCACTTGCTTTGCCGGATCGGGCAGTGCAAGTGGCGCGCCCAGACACCGGACGTGGCCGGGCGTGGCCGGGCGTGGCCGAAATGGGCAGTTCCGGCGAGGCGCGCGGTGTGCGGGTGGCCGTGGCGGCCGTGGTGTGCGGGCGGATGACGCGGTGCGCTCCGGTTACCCTTTCGGGCGGCAGAGCCGACTGGCCAGACCCGGGCTGGCCAGTCGGACCCGAGGAGTCTGGCCCGGCACCGGAGCACGTGCTGAGAGCAGCGAGAGCACGTGCGGTCGTGCCAGGTTACCACACAAGAGCGCAAGCACGTGCGCACGTGCGTTTGTGTTACCCGGCTGCTGCAACCGAGATCACGTGCGCACGTGATCCGAACACCACTACCATTACCCCGCCACACATCAACTTTGCTGCGCGTGTCACGTGCTCTCGCTGCGCTCAGCACGTGACTGCATTGATCCGTTATACAACGTACGTGCGTGCAATATACAGTGGGCAATGTACGTACATTGTGTATGTGTCGGTGTTATAGTATACGTACCCCTGTCGGTGTTATTGTTTGTGTGCTGTGAGATTGCAATGCGTCAGCTGGCTGTATTGATCTGTCGGGCTGTTTTGGTCTGTTTTGGTTCTTTTTCAAAAGAACGGGGTTAAATAGAACGGGGTTAAATAGAACGGGGTTAAATTTAACAGTAGGATGGTGTTGTCGCCTTGTGCTGTGACGAAACCGTTGAATTCAATATTTAGAGTAATTGTTGTTGGACCTAAGCTTATCTCTTGCATGACAGTGATTGCTCGAGAGATCTCATACTCTGCGACTTGGAGTTCGATGACTCTCTCATCGAGAGAAATTCTTCATTTATTAAAAATTAATATCAAACTACAAAGTATTATTCTTGTAAAAGTATTTCTTATAGTATACACGTAAGTACTTCGGATTTATTCCAAGTAGTATTGCAATTGACTTCCACTGTCATGACTGTTTTTTTGTAGTTACTACAACTTTGCTTTGTCATGCTCATAATATTCAAATCTTGGTTACGTACCTCTGATATATCAATCCTGACAAACCTTGTATTAGGCTGGGTTGGTTGCCAGAGAAGTTTGTTAAAGTTTTCCTAATCTAAATATTTCCGTATCTTCAAATAGACAGACGTGCAAACAATGTGATAAATATATGTTTATTATTTAACCTACAAAAGCGCTGGACATCAGAGGTTGAGATCTATCCAACTTTTAAATTATTGATGACTTTTTTAGTAGTCTCCATTTTATTATCAAAATTAATAATAAAGCTACAAAGTATACTATTCTTGTAGAGTATTGTATTAGTTACACAAATAAATACTCTGTATTCTTCGTGGTCTTTTTAGCAAAACACTATACATACAGTGTTTGATCGAAGTTAGCAAGTCTTGATCTATCAGAACATAAGATGTCAGGTTCAGTTGATATAGCGACATACCCTTATATAATGAAACTTCAACTACTACTCATCTTCGATACGATAATAAAATGAATTCTACTATCAAGGCTATAACAGAGTCGCCATCGACCCAAAACCAGGATAATTTTGAAGTATTCGATGACTCTTTGAGTTGTGTTAGTAGTCTCCATTTTATTATCAAAATTAATAATTAAACTTGTAGAGGATTATTATTCTTATGAAAGTATTAATTGTATTATCTATATAACTGAGTGATTGGATTCTCTCCCGGTTTTAGCATAAAGACAATATATAATATACAAAGTGATGAAAGTTAGCAACTCTTGAACCATAGCCGACGTGATGTACTTCTCGATATAAACACTTGTCATACAGTAATTCCTCATTAGTATTTTTTACTACCAATCTAGCCATGATGATAAGATCTAGTGTAATTATTCCCATTGTCGTATTGTAATGGTAACTGACTTACTGCATTTTCGTGACTGTTTTTTTGTAGTAACTACACCTTTGAATTTTCATGCTTATGAATCTTGATTTAGGTATTTACTATCTAAATTACTTCTGATATCTCAAATCATGACAAACTCAGATCTCCAGAGCATACGTATGGTAAATAAAAACATATTTTTATCTCACTGTTTGGCACGTCTGCCTATTTGAAACTACACTCCAAATATCCAGATAACGAAAACTTTATGCTTAGAAAAACTTTAATAAAATTCTCTGGCAACCAACCCAGACTAATACATGGAGAAAAGCTCACCAGAAGCAGAGATGCCAAGGTCCATGAATTATATATTTCGGGAAATATTTATCCAACTTGGTTTCAAGTACTCCGTCACTCCTATCAATTGTATTAATTTAGTATACTGTCAATTCTTGAATTTCTCTTACTCTTTTACAAACCATTATAATATACGAGTGTTTGATCAAAGTAGCCCTTGGTTTAGCCGCCGTTCGAACAAAGGTACTCTAGTCGTTATGGTGTTCTTGTCCTTATACGTTTCCTATAAAAGCGCAATGGCATTGTTAAATTTTACGTACAACAATTTCTACGATGGCACCAAAGGCAGTTTACTCCCGTTGACGTATCGTAATTGTAACTGATCCGCTGTCATGACTATTTTTTTTGTAGTTACTATACCCTTGTTTGAATGCTCATGATATTCAAATCTTGGTTACGTATGCACTACTTACCTTTGATATATCAATCCTGACAATATAGTTAATTCATTTTAGCCACTCTATAATGCAACAACTTTCTTTAAAACATGAGGCATTTTCTTTTGTTTTACTGCTCGTGTTTTATGGATTGTTGGAGCATTCATTTCCAAACATACATTCATGTATGATAGGTTTCATTTATGTTTTTGGCTTTTCTACAATTTATCTATGATATCTTTTTGAATACTAATTTAACTTTTTTCACTCTACCACATTGTCATGTATTATTACATCTTCTCGTTTTAATGTCCTTATTCTTACTCTGTATTACCCCCATTTATCTCTACTACTTTCGTTCAAATTTAATATCCTTATACCCATGTCTACTGACGTTTTTTCTTATACCCATGTCTACTGACGTATTTTCTTATACTTTTGGTATAATATCGTCATGTCTTTTGTTAACTATAACATATTCGATATACTAGTATTTTCTGATTTCTTTGGCGTTTCAGTACACTACTTCAATATCTCATTCATTCTCGTTCTTTTAAATATATATTATCCGATTCATTCTATATATTTTTTAACATCAGTTAGCGTGCCTCATCAATCTTACCATTCCTTCACATTCATGGTCTGTCACATTATATGAGATTCTTAATCTCAACAACCAGCTCGAAAGGACATTCACGGTTATGTAACTACTAATTATTCTTTGCACTTAAAAGTACTATAGAGTCAGCTGCTTCTCGAATTTATTATAAATCCGCATCACCATAAATCCTATTATTATATTTCCCTGAATAGCGGCGCCTCACAAGCTTGCTTTGTGTCTGTAAAGACGATCTCGAGCCATATAGATTCAAATTTGAATAATCAAGCTATCTATATTTATTTTAGTACCTAGAATATTATAGCACTGTACATTATTATCGAATTTGGGTCGACGAGGACCTGTTGGCCCCCGCCAGCAAATATACGAAGACAGACATAAATTATTCTCAATGCATGGGAATTGGTGAAACCTGAGGATATCTCCTAGGATGATTGGTATTACTTTATATGATTGGTATTACTTTATATGATTGGTATTACTTTATTATGGCGCCAGGTCAGGTGATACGCGTCACAGTGAAGTGAGAACTCAACAATTCCCAGTTATAAAGTGGTATTCTGCACTGCGAGAAGACTTTCAGGTGTCCATATAAGCTCAATGGTAGCATAACTAAACCCCAACCTCCAACTACAAATCACTTTCCCCCATTCATAGTACAAGAGTGTGGAACACGACAAGAAAGCAAGTTGTATAGTAATAAATGAGAAAGCAAACATTGTAATAACAATTGACAAGAAGCAAGCAGTACAATAACAAATTACGAGTAACCATTGCTCACCTGGCACTATACTAGGTACATATCAATACTCGTCTCTTGTAGTGCAACCCGGATGTTAATCATTCACTGGCATTGAAGATATTTACGCGTCACGTTACGCGTAAATTCATAGTTTCATATTTTATATGAGAAAGCAGGAATGCTAAAAGTATAACAAGAAACCAAGGACAGGAACAACTCAGAGACCAGAACCTCAGGAACCAGAACCACAGGAACACGTCCAGCTGCAGACTCGCAATGTCAAACATATCACTCTTGGGCATAAAAGTACTCAACAATCCAGCAAAATTCACAGATCCGTACGAGTTTGAAATCACGTTCGAGTGTATCGAGAAGCTGCAGAACGATCTCGAATGGAAATTGACGTACGTTGGGTCGTCCCGGTCGCTCGACCACGACCAAGAGCTGGACTCCATACTCGTTGGACCCGTCCCACTCGGTATTAATAAATTCGTATTCCACGCTGAACCGCCATCTCCAGACCTGATCCCTGCCAGTGAGCTCGTCAGCGTCACCGTTATACTCTTGAGCTGTCTGTACAAGGGCAGAGAGTTCGTCAGAGTCGGATACTACGTGAATAACGAGTACAATGACGACGAATTGAGGGAAAACCCACCCAGTAAAGTGCAGATCGATAAAGTTGTCAGAAATATACTCGCGGAGAAACCCAGAGTGACAAGGTTCAATATCGTGTGGGATGGTGATGAGAACGAAGACGATTTCTTACCACCTGAATTGAATAATATCAACGTGGATGAAGAAGAGGACGAAGAGGAAGAAGAAGAAGAAGAAGAGGAAGAGGAGGAAGAAGAAGAGGAAGAAGATGGAGATGGAGATGGGGATGGAGACGGAGAGGAAGCAGAGGAGGAAGCAGAGGAAGAGGAAGACGAGGACGACGAAGGTGAAGATCTAGAGGCAGAAGAAGCAGAAGAAGAAGAGGAAGAAGAAGAAGAAGAAGAAGAAGAAGAGGAAATACTCGATGGCGACGATATAGACGACCAAAAGATAGAAATGGATCTCATAGACCAAGGAAGAGACCAAGATATCCACGAAGACGAATCCGCCCTGAAAAAGCGCAAACTAGACGATGCATCAACTCCAGAGACAGAAGTAACCACCCCAGTAGACTGATCCATAACCACCACTCCTGACAGAGAAGTAACGACTCCAGCAGACTGATCTATACTCATCACACCTAACAAAGAACATTATTATTATATATATTGCAATTTGGGTTACCCGTACCACGTGTTTTATCACATTATACATATATAAAAGTAGTCTCAACTACAAACCAAACAGCCCCATTTCCTAATTACTAGTCTGCACTCTACACTGCCATCAAGACCACAATTTGAGATGAGATTTGGTGATCAGCTGAAAAATTCGCTTATACGCCAATATTCGTACTATTATATCTCGTACGAAGACCTCAAATCGTTCATAAACACAAATTTGGACAAGAACAACGACCAATGGAATGAACAGTTGGAGACTGAATTTCTCACGTCTTTGGAACTTGAACTCGATAAAGTGTACAGTTTCTGCAAAGTGAAACACTCAGAACTGATAAGAAGGATCAAAGATGCTACTGATCAAGTACAATATATTATAAGGGCAATCGACTCATCTTCACCACCTTCAGAATTGGAATTTAACACTTTAGAGGAAGAATTAAGCGATATCATTGCAGATGTGCACGATTTGGCTAAATTTGCCAGATTGAACTATACTGGATTTCAAAAAATTATCAAAAAACACGATATTAGAACAAAATTTATATTAAAACCTGTATTCCAAGTTAGATTAGATGCAAAACCTTTCTTCAAAGAGAATTACGATGATCTCGTACTCAAAATATCGCAATTATACGATATTGTAAGGACAAGAGGTAACCCAATCAAAGGTGATTCATCAGCAGGTGGTAAACAACAAAATTTTGTTCGTCAAACGACTAAATATTGGGTTCATCCAGAAAATATCACTGAATTGAAATTGATCATCTTAAAACATCTACCAGTTTTGGTTTTCAACCCAAATAAAGAATTTGAAAAAGAAGATTCTGCCATCACTTCAATTTATTTCGATAACGACAATTTAGATCTATATTACGGTAGATTGAGAAAAGATGAAGGTGCAGAAGCTCATAGATTGAGATGGTATGGTGGTATGTCGACAGATACTATTTTCGTTGAAAGGAAGACTCATCGTGAAGATTGGACAGGTGAAAAATCTGTTAAAGCTAGATTCTCACTAAAGGAAAAATATGTCAACGATTTCATTCATGGTAAATATACAGCTTCACAAGTTTTTGAAAAAATGAAAAGAGATGGTAAAAAATCAGTTAAAGAAATTGAAAATTTACAATCATTAGCCGTTGAGATTCAATATACAATGCTTAAAAAAAAATTAAAACCAGTTATGAGATCTTTCTATAATAGAACAGCTTTCCAATTACCTGGTGATGCTAGAGTTCGTATCTCCTTAGATACAGAATTATCAATGATTAGAGAAGATAATTTTGATGGTATCGATAGAACGAAAGGTAATTGGAGAAGAACAGATATCGGTGTAGATTGGCCATTCAAACAGTTGCCTGAAAAGGATATTTGCAGGTTCCCGTACGCTGTTTTAGAAGTCAAGTTACAAACTCAATTGGGTCAAGAACCACCTGAATGGGTACGTGAATTGGTAGGATCACATTTGGTTGAACCTGTACCAAAATTTTCAAAATTTATTCATGGTGTGGCTACTTTACTCAATGATAAAGTTGACTCAATCCCATTTTGGTTACCACAGATGAATGTAGATATAAGGAAACCACAAATTCAATCAAATATAAATATCACTAGACCAAATCATCTTCTAACAAATAATGATATGGATGAAGATGATGAAGATGATGCAATGTTAGTTGATGCAATGATGAATAATTCACATCCAACAGGAAATTTGTTAGATGCAGAGGAGCAAGTTGGATCATCATCATACGGCGCAACAGACAATTCAAATTCAAATTCAATTCCAAACACAAATATTGAATCAGGTCTAAGTGAAAACACCGCTTATTACAGATCGAAAATTTTGACATCAAGCAATATCATATCACGTTCATATTACAAGACTGCCTCATTTTTAGATCACTATTTCAACGATAACCAATTCTCTAAAGTACCAAAGGGTACAAGTTTCGATACTGTCATCAAGGCACCCCCAGGAAAGACAATCTGTGTCCCTGTGCGTATCGAACCCAAAGTGTACTTCGCCACAGAACGTACTTTCTTATCGTGGCTATCCATCTCCATCGTACTAGGAGGTGTTTCAACTACACTTTTAACATTTGGTACCAGGGTCACAATGGTGGCAAGCATTGGTTTTTTCATCAGTGCAATTTACACTATAATCCACGCTACCATCGTGTATGCGCAGAGAGTAGTCGATATCAGAATGAAGAGAGCATCAAATTACGAGGATAAATCGGGCCCAAAGATAATCTGTGTTCTCTTCATCATGTCAATACTCTTTTCGTACTACTGTAATCTGGCATTGTAAATTATCTGTGCTTCCAAATTCTCTTCAACTTCCCCAAACTAAAAAGACAAATGTACATAATATATTATATAAATTCCAACACAACATTACTGCGAATGCAGCACCAACTGGACACACTCAAACTATCTTAATGAATCTAGGTATCACTATTATTTATTGCTATTAACCTTATTATGGTGACAGGCATCACGTGACCAAATTGGAATTTTAACGATGAGCCAAAATACAATAAAATGTCAATAAAAGATCATCACTAACAGAAGCTTTTCAGGAATGTATAGATGTGAGGATTTGAGACCAGTAGAGCAGTTATTGGCCGCTGAGAGTGTGATTATCCTGTTCAGCAGGCTGACTTTTACTAAGAGTTTTGCAATTGGCACTGTATTAAGAGGATTTTAAGTGACTGCTTCATGGCCCAAATTTTAGATGGATCCCGTCGACTTTAGTGTAATTGAGTCTAACAAAGAGAACATATTACCGTTAAGAGAAGGCAGATCAGCACGCACGCTGGCAGAACATATAGAGAGTGATGCATCCCAATTGCACGCTGAAAAGATCAGGTTTGAGACACGGCTGATTGAAGATTTGGAGGATTCAGACGATCCATTAGAGATCTTCCTCGAGTACATATACTGGATCAATCATGCGTATCCACAAGGTGGCTCCTCCAAACAGAGCGGTATGTTGCAGGTGATGGAGCGATGCCTGGTGTACTTCAAGGACACAGAGACGTACGCTAATGATCCTCGATATTTGAAAGTTTGGCTGTGGTATATTGAGTTGTTCTTCAGCCATTCGTTTAGCGAAGCTAAAGATATTTTTGTTTACATGCTGCGGAAGGGAATAGCCTGCAAGTTGAGCCTGTTCTATGAGGAATTTTCTCAACTACTTTACGATAATAAATGCTATTTCGATTCGTACCAGATACTGCAATTAGGAATACACGAGAACTCTCGACCTCAGAAGAGATTGCAGAAAAAATTTGCAGCTCTAGAGACTGATATGCGAGATAGAAATATAGATCTTGATAATCCATCAAATACTGTTATTGATATAGAAAACACTAACTTACCGGCAATGGTTTTGGGTAAGGAGAGATCAAGCATAAATTTCAATAATACAAGTAATGATAGACTGAATGTTGTAAATCCAGAAGGGTCCACGAATCAAAAGTATCAAATTTTTAAAGACAGTCCAGAAGATTCCATGCATGGCAGTATACCTAATGATATGGCCCATCAAAAATCTTGGGATATACTAAATTCAAAGATACAGAAGACAAAGGAAAATAAAATCCTTAGTGGGAGACTTGGTACCGAACACAATTTAGGTAAATTGAACCAATACAATGAAAGCCATAATCCTCTTCAAAGCAAGCATAAACTAGCAATTTTCCAAGATAAGTTAGGTAGATCAGGCCCTGTTTACAAAATTATTGATACACCAGGCAAGAAAGAAATGATAGACTGTAACTTCAATCTGATCTATCCCCAAAATGGCGAAGAGTATTGTATTGAAGAATTACTAGCAATTTCAAGAAATATATATCACAAATCTGATACGCGACATACATTACTTTCCAATAATACTAAAATGGCAGAGAGTTCTCGAAGCAACCCACTTTCAGAGCACAAAAAGCTTCAAACCGATGATGATTCGATCTCAAAAAGATCGAACGAATCCAGTGGTCCTGGTCTTGTAAAAAAACGCAAAACTTCATATATTTTTTCTGATACTGTAGGAAACACACCAGATGATGCAAACAATCCGTTTCAAGATGCAACTGATCACTATAATACCCTAACCCATGATCATGGGCTTGTACATCGAGATATAAAAACAAAAAGTAATAATATTCCTCTAAATATAATATCTTCACCCCAACAAAACTATAAAACGGGAGAATTACAAGTAAAAATACCTTCTACTACCGAAGATGACATTCAGACATACAATAATGATCAAAAACCGTCCGACATGTCACAGAAGAACAAAGAGCCGCCATCAAATCTCAAGAATATGACAGACACGATAATTTTACCATTAAATGATACTTTAAATGGCACAAAGGACGCAGTAAATGATACCCCAGTCTCACCTACAGTAACCTTTTATTCAAAAGATGCAATGTCAGAAGTCTATTCAATGTTCAACCAAAGCTATTCTGAACTTCCAAAGGATGAGACAACTAGATTCACTATGTATGACATAACATCACAGACAGTATCAAAACCAAAACTTGAGGATCTGACAGAAGTCAAACTTGCGGCGACCAACGGTTTGGAACAAAATAAAACTGTCGTAGAAGAAACTCATGTTAATGAATCATCAAATAACAATGAAAGCATTGACAGCAACAGAATATCAAAGAATGAAAACAATCCATTACAACAAAATTATCTCATGACACCAATAAAGGAAAACTATACTGAGTCGAATAGTTATGCACAAGATAGGGATAATGACACGGTGACTAGAATGTCACAGTTCAGCTCACCATTCTTAACCCAGCCTGAAGAAAACAATAATCACAATTCAGTCCCTTCTTTACCATTGTCTCAAAATAAACTGGGAAAACCTTTAAGCGTTATAACTAACCCTTTGGATGATAATTGGAGAAAGCAACTGCTCTCAACTTTAGAGAAACCACTTGAGAAGTATAAAACGTTTTATCGTTACAATAATTCTCTTAATATGTCATCAACCCTGAAAAAGATCCACGAGGCATCAAAGAATAACAATAAAACCCCAATTGTAGAATTCAAAAAGGAGAATGACCTGTACTGCATACGTGCAGTACTAGGCGAAGGTGGGTTTGCCACTGTATATCTTGCAGAGTCTGGAATTGGAAAGCTAAGTGCATTGAAAGTCGAGAAACCTCATAATTTTTGGGAATATTACATACTGAAACAAGTAGAATACAGACTAAAAATGCATGACAAAGTGCTGAATTCTATTGTCACTGTCTCTTCATTGCATTATTTTGAAGATGAAAGTTATTTGGTACTGAACTACATAACACAGGGTACGTTATTAGATTTACTAAATTACTACCGAGAAAGATCAAGACCTTCATTTGATGAACAGTTATGTATTTTTTTCTCAATTGAATTAATGAAGGTTGTAGAGCAACTACATTTGGTAGGTATCATCCATGCAGATTTAAAATTGGATAACTGCATGGTTCGATTTCAAGAGGGCAATTTGGGTCACTATGATCCCAACGGGAATGAAGGTTGGATGAAAAAGGGCCTTTATTTGATAGATTTTGGGAGATCTTTTGACATGAAACTACTGCCGGAGAATACAAAGTTTATATCCAATTGGAAAACTGATAATCAAGATTGTTACGAAATGCGAAATAATTTACCGTGGAGTTATGAAGTTGATTATCATGGCATCGCAAACATTATTCATATGATGTTGTTTGGAAGCGTCATAAAAACCACCCAATTGCCCAATGGTAAATGTAAACTATCTACAACTTTTAAGAGATATTGGAAACAAGAAATTTGGCGGAACGTTTTTGATGTACTTCTAAATAGTGGGACGTATGAACTACCGATAATTGATCAACTTTCAAATTTAAGGACGCAACTAGAAAACAGTTTAGTGGAAGAGGGTGGCGAAAAACTTAGAAACATCATCTTGGATATTGAGTCAGATCTAGCAAAAATGAAGTAATTTTTCATACATTTAAAAAAGCCATATATATTTATATATATATACAGCATAAATATTCAGGATTGAATATTAGAAATACCCTGAAAAGCATTTTCTAAACTTCAAAATTGTATGCAGAGGATTTATTTTAGCTATTGTATATAAAATTGTTGCCAAAAAATTATAAGGAAAGAATACAACTAAAACACAAAGGAGTTTAGTGAATGATATAATTGCAAATAGGAAAATAGTGAACTAACGAAACAAAAAGATAACGATCATATAATGAATTAGAAACTAAAAGAAGTGATGTGATGAGAAAATCAAATAAATTTGGAAAGGAAAAGATCAATAAAAGGTATCGCCAGATGCATCTGTATAAAATGTTTCCATAGTTTTGGACTTAAACTTTTCATTAACAGGCTCATTCAATGTAAAATAAGAGTTAGAATTTCCAACTGGTGGAGAAATGTCGTCAAAGTTGGGGTTACCGCCCACTTTGTTATTACCATAGATATCTCTCAGTTTAGTGAAAGTCAATGTTTCTGCTCTTGAAGGATTTGTTTCAATTTGCTCTAAGAGGTAATCTTTGTAGAAATCCATACATTCTAAAGTGGTCAAGATATCCAAAGTATCACTAACTTGTAGCAAACGCTCTATTTCCTCTCGGGCCAAGTAGTCAATGCTTGGCAATCTTGGTAATCCAAACATTAAGGACTCCAGCTCTATTTTACTAGAATGGAATGAGTGAGGTCTACCATAGAGTTCTAGCACATTCATCATAGGAACAATGAAACGAATCAATGCTTCTAAATGGCTGACACCATTGTGAGAAATAGGTCTGATCAAAATACCAGTTGCTGGTTGTGAACCATCTGTATATGTGACATTACCAATCATTTTCAAAAATAGCAGTGATTCCAAAAATTCTTCCATTTTGATATCAGTGATTGAATTCATGTTATTGAAGAAAAATAGTTCTGGTCTAGATTCATCACTCGAAATTAAACAAATCATATTTTCAGGTTTCTTGTCTTTATCATTAAAAAACTTGATACATCTCTCTTTCTTCCTCGTATCAACGTAAAACCATACTTTTGTCCAACCTTGATCTTCTAGATAAATTTCACACCAGTCTTTGAAAGTACGTTTATTCTTCAAGATGACATGCATATCTAATATTTGAGGAGACATAGAAGCAATAAGGGCACCAGTTAATGCTTTATACAATTGGTAACATTCAAAGAGCGAATAGAAACACAACTTACCCAATTTAAGCAATAAAGCCATATCAGTGCATGACAACTGAGAACCATTAATATTTAAAGTATGGGAAGCTTCATCAATGCTCATGCTCATATCTACGTTATCACATTGAATAAGATCAATGTTTTCCACGAATTGGTCACCCTTTAGAGTCAGATTAGTTCCCAACAATGATATACTAGAGATATATTCACCGTTTAAAGTCCACGTCTCAGGACCTTTGCTCCATTCAAAATACGATTTGCTCTGCTGAGATTGTAGTAACACAAATATTGGTTTCACAGATGAGTAAACCTCTCTTGGCAACTCTTTAAACACTTTAGCATTGGGATCATGCTCCAATTCCGCATTACCAAACTTTGAAGCTCGAATAAAAGACAATGTGCTCCTAAAACTGCTGCGTTTCGAGCTTCTAGCAGATTTGGTCGTTGGAAAGACCGGTACTGGTTCTTCTACATCGTCTTCAAGCATACCAAAAACATCTGCAGTCTGTGTTTCTATTTCCTCAATATCTGCATCTATTTCTGTATCCAGCTCCTTCCTTTTCTTACCAAAAAACTTCATATTCCACAGTTAGTACCAGTTTTTTATGACAATTCTTGTGGTACTACCTCCACTTCCCTAGAGTCAAAATTATGATGTCTTTAGCAACTTTTTAACTGATCTTGATTCGTCTCATCAAATATTGAAATTTCACTAAATTTCGCTATTTACCTTTCCGTGGAGGGAATTTTGTATATGTTGATGCAAAATGGCTTAGCGAAAAACATTAAACATTAAACGACAACAATTTGAGTTTCCATTAGATACGTCTGTTGCCTGTTGAGAAATTCATAATACCGATTGTTTTATATTCCACAAAATTAAACAGACTTTTTAATTTTTTTGCAAATTTTTCTGGCAAAATTTGAGTAAAATCTTCAGATGAAAAAAAAAATGAATCAAAATTATATTTCTATAACTTATCAGCACCTTTATTAGTAGGGTGGTAGCTATGACTTGTTCTTGAAGTCTGTGATGCAGTTTGAATATTTTATTAGTTAATTTTTGGCTTTTCAGTGCAATATTTTTGGATATAGTATATTAGATAATGGGTTCATCACTTCCTAGCAATGGTGCATCTTCGTAGTCATCGATTACCACATTTTGTTGGGGTTCTTGTACCTCACCATGAGATTGTTCAGGAAATTTTTTTGCGGCGGCAACCTTCAAGTCAGCTTGGGTTACACCATGAACCGTAAACTGACGCAATGAACAATATTCTGTACTGACCTCTTGTGTTTCTTCCACCTGAAACAATACAGATCTGACAGGCACACGTTGTGTGATGAACCAGGATGGTAAGTTGAAATTTTGGATAGGATCACTACTACCAATGTCGTAATTTACTGTGCTAATCTTGATAAATTGTGGTGCTGCCCAATACCGTTCTAACGTACCCATACTGCTTGGGTTTAGATCTTGTACTGGCTGCACATACAACGAAACGGTACGAGGTGCTGATGTCATCAAATGTAGATTGTGTAATAATCGACCGTGCATATATGCTAACGACGTTAGAAATAATGGTTGCGCAAATTCAATTGCCCAAGAACAACCATGGTCCTTGTCCATGACACATTGCCAATATGTCGAAGATGCAAAGCTCTTAGTATCTCGTAATAGCTCCACTGGTGATATGCCATTGCCTTGATGCCATGTATTTGATGTATAGCCGCTGATTAATTTTGTACCTTGTACATTTGTAGCAAAATCCACATCATTTTGCTTGTTAAACGATATCCGTTTGGGTAAGATATTGGATACCTGCTCATCAATATATTCGTATATATTTTGTTCATTGTTTTGCAGGTGTTCTTGTAAAGTTTGAACAAAGGTAGCTTTATCAATGAATTGGAACTTATCTGTTAAAATTTCTTCAATATACCTGTTCATTGTCAAATTAAAATTTAATTCAGGCTCCAATTGCATGGATGTAATCCCATTAATCAATTTAACAATATATTCATGTACTTCTGGTAAAATTAGCATTACATTCTCTTCACCATCAATTATGATAGGTATTTCCTGTGGGAGATCATTTTGTAGTTTTGCAATCAGTTCTTTAGGATTCAACCTACGTTGATCAGTGATACGTTCCACTACAGATGACAGATATTCCACTCTTTGATTCAACAGTTCAATCTGACTCTTCAATTTGAGCAAGTCTTGGGGTACCAGATTTTTGATATTATCTTCAAATGTCGATATACCTCTCTCAATACTGGTATCAAATACTTTTTTCTGACCCAGATCCATATTTTGAACCTCATCAAACAGATGAGCTATCTGTTTCTGCAGTATTTCCACACTTTGTAATCCATGTGGACCTGTAAAGAACAATCTAGCAATAAATCCAATCAAAATGGACATACCTATGATTATAAACCCCATTTTGACGCCATTCAAATGAACTGGGTCCACCAAATCATCCTTCCCATCATATTCAAAAGATTCATCTCCATAGAACGAGTGATCTAGGACTCGTAAGTTGTCAGAACCCTGTTGGCTCTGTTTAGTGTGCTCATCACTGTCCCAATCAGACCCAACCAAGCTATCAGACTCGTATTTTGGCAGGATTGTATCGTTGACACCAACAAAAGATGTTTCATCATGGATTCCAGACGTCTCATGCCTTCTTTTAGCTCTTCTTCTTACCACTTCGTATGCATCATCTGCAGAAATATTGTAAAAAGCTTCTTTAGAGGCCATGTTGGGTTCAAATTGGACTTCTAGCCCACTTTATTGGCGGTTTAATTCAGATTCTACCACTAAAATGACCCAATTACGAGCTTCAAGGTACTATTTTGAGTCTTATTTGAATTCTGAGTGTGTAGTAAACTTTTGGCAACATTTTATAATCGCATCAGAAAGAAAACTTGGTGTATTTGGTACCAAAAGAAACCTTGAGAATTGTACTTTCATAAGGCCAAATACGCTTGTTGCATGCTTGTTTGTGGCCCAACAAACATCAATTATATAGATTCAAGTCTCTCCAAGAGTATATATGATTTACTGCTAAGAAATCGAGAGAAAAGGTTTCTGGGCAAAGTAAACCCAAAAAAACGATTTCTGACATCTTCAGAGACCGTTTGGACTTGCTTAGACCTCAAAACAGGATTTGCTCATCGAGTTACGTCTAGTTTTTAAAGGCTTTTTTTGTTAGAATCGGGCATTTAAAGGCTTCAAGAAACCTTTAAAAATTCGAGATCTGAAAAATTCAGTAAAACAAAAGGAATTTGAGACTTTCAGGAAAGCTAAAAAGCTCAAAATTGACGACCAAGGAGCTTGTTTTTCGAAGTTTGAGTGCGCCCATTGGATTTAGCTGCTAAAATTGGTCTATAAGAGTGTGGTTTGGGAGTTGTGAAGATGTCAGTTACAGTTCAATGGCAGACGGTAAGATGGATGTCAAAGAGAAGGATTGCGTATCCATACTATCCATTCAAACGGCTCACACGGCAGCATCCCAAGGCCCATGATACCAACTTGAAGTATGCGATGCGACAGTTTTTGGGGCCTCGAAATTACAAAGGTGAATACGTGATGAACAGATATTTTGCTCCTCCTCAGAACCATGTACCCAAATACATACAGCCAGATATCGAGAGAGGTGTGTCGTTGGAGCACCCTCTGACCAAGCAGCCGATGGCTGTATCGCCATCTGAGAAATCAGATGCATTGGTTCCAACGAACGTCGAGAGAAGGAGATCTGTCAGTGAGAAACGTTTATTACAGCCTTTCCCAGAGAATCCATACTGTTTGACCAACCAGATAGTGAGTGATAGCTTGAAGAAAGAGATATACGAAGCGTTGAATGTTGAAAAATTGACTCCACAACAGGTGTCACAGAAGTATGGTCTCAAAATTTCCAGAATTGAAGCAATTGACAGATTGTACAAGATTGAATATAATTGGAAAAAGAACAATAGGATCACAGCTGAAATGTCCAAGATGGCAGACACGATGTACAAGATGTTCCCAGTGTTTAAACCAGAAGATACATGGAAAAGAGAAAATTTAAGTGAAATTCCTGTCCCTAGAAAGGCATTGAATTCAAGATTCATCACCATAGCGGAATCACAGCCATTTGGGCCAATAGACGCTGCCAAAATCCTGGATTTAGAGCCTGCAGAAGTTACTTTGCAGAAGCTAGCCACAGAAGGTGAAACAACCACACAAGAGTCAAACCAGAACAGAAAGAAAAAAGTAATTCTGGGTCCTGTTTACGAAGGTGATAGATCTGTGCTCAAATTCACGGAAGCCAAAGTGGGCCATGTTGGTGTTCGTTACGGTAAAGCCAATAGAGACACCAAGAGTGATCGTGGTATCGGGTTTGACGAGCTAGGTCGTATGGTATACATCTGATAAAAGCACTCTCGATTATTCATAATCCGTCATACAATTGACATATATTCAAACAATTCTTGTCTGTAAATAATACTACATATCTTTTAATAATGATACTATATAATTTGACTGGTCAATCTATATTTGACCTTTTTCCTGTGATGACAGTACTATAATTTTTTTTCCAACTAACATATTTATACTGATCTAAAGAGCTACACAACTTTAAAAGAAGACTTCTACAGAGGAAAGCAGATATACATACAAACCAACACTCCACAGAAGCTTACTTGGAGTAATCTGATACACTATGGAATGCTTTATACCGATCAATAACAACATTGACAGGAAAAACATCGAATCAATACGATCATCACACAGACTTCGTCAATTCATATTGTTCGATGAGACACTTCGACTGTTCATCAGCTGTCCAAAGGTAGGTAATGACAAGATAGCCATCGCCAACTTCTCCATATGGATCAATGATACTGAAGTATTGAAGAGTAACGACTTTTCACTTTTTGAAGTTGTAGAGACTGCAGACTGGGGCACTCTGTTTGAGTTGAAAGCCAATGTTTGCTCAGAAATCGTTTTCAGATCGAGTGTAGTGATGAATAATGGATATAGCAACGAGATCAAGATTGAGTTCAATTATAGGTATGTTCCAATCAAACATAATCCTAGTGATACGATAGATGACAAACTGGATGATAAAAAGGAAGAATATTTACCAAATTACGAACCAGTGTATATCTGGGACTTGGATGAGCACCAGAAGGGGACAAATGAGGAGAAGAACTTGAATAATGACGATTTTGAAAAGTTAAAAGTGTCTCATGCACACCTCTTCAATTCATCCAAGACTGCATCTCGCCGTACAGGCTCCAATCTAGCCTCTGAGGAACTGTTGCACTCTGCAACATCTAATAACTATGAAGTTCCAGAAAATACAAATGAATTGAAGTTGCATTATCCAATATATTCGTTACTAAGTATGAGGCTAAGAAACTCATCATCTAAATCTAACAATATAATACTGTCTTCATTGGATTTCCAAGTGTCTAAAACTGCGCTACAATTGAGCGAGGCTTTCTGTATATCCAATAATGGTGATAATGAATCTGACCCGTTTCAATTGGTTTTTAAAGAGATTGATTATGAATTGTTAGATAAAACTTCTCATATCAAAATTGATCCAATCTGCCCCTTTGATGTACCTTTCACAGCATACAAACACGACAGTTTTAGCTTTGGTTACCAATTACCGTTAAGCTCTCCAGAAACTCTGCCTCGTAGAGTGAAGATAACATTAAACTATGAGTTTATGACATTGCATATAGACGAGAATGGTAAAGAGTCTGAAATTCGTATACCGATTACGACATCATGGGAGACAGATGTGACATTGAAGAGGACCAGCAATAGGTTACGTTTGCAATCACAAACTTCATCTGCTTTGTCAATTCCCAAACTATATGGGGTCTTACCAAAAATGGGGGTTCCTGAATCATCAACATCGTTTGTCAATAATAAGATGAGCAATGTAAAGTTCAAATTCATCAATAATAACATTAAAGTAATGAAAGGCAAGAAATTCACAATGAAGTTACAGATTATTAACAACTCATTTGCGTCGCTAGATTTGGTTATCTATTACAATAATAAGACTCAACCACCTTCGAATACACCATTATCATTGGACAAACAGTACCAATTGCACAGAAAATTCAGTAATTTGACAGAGGGAATTATACTTCAATCCAATGACTTCAAAGTACCAATAATTGGACCCAACGAGACATATTTTGTCGACTTGAGCTTTATTGGTATAATGTGCGGCTATTACTCATCTCTGAGCGGGCTAAAAGTACTTGATCTGCAAACCAACGAATTGATAGAAATTGGCAGTGGGGCATGCATTCTTGTCCAATAAACAATCCACTGTTTCCCACTAGCATATTTGTTGTTCAAATTGACTGCTTGTTCAACCGCCAATTGTCAGTTTTAAGTCAAGCAAACTCCAGAAAAAAAACCTCTTTCTAATAACAACCAGATCTGACGATCATCACAGAACATATATGTCTTCCCAGAACTCAAATATCCAACCAATATCCCATCAGACGTGTACTATTTACTATGTATTATTATTTACTGTCGCCAAAACACGTGATTTTTCACTAACAGGGGCCTAACAAATTTCAATATGTAGAAATTGAAGAAACGCAGCCAACAACAATAATGGAAGATACAACTGTGATTTGGTCAGAGTCTCATCATTTTACGGGTCAATTGAAGTCAGTGTTGTTGCACAGTTGCCAAACTTTCTTTGAACTGTATTCTACACTTTGAACCATCCAAATTGGACCATTTTCAGACTCACAACGATACTATAAAAAATGTCAGAAACCTTTGAGAGCTCACCATTTGATGATCCAACTGCTTCCCATGCTGAGGAAGCTGATACCAATCTAGGGGATGCTCCACAGAATCTGAATAACGACGATGATGGGTTTGACGATTTTGACAGTGCACCAGCTCCAATTAGTTCTTCATCTGTGGAACCAATGGGAGAGTCTTCGTTGTTTAACAATACATCTACCCAGGGTGATGGATCAGCTTTGGCTGCATGGAAGGAGAAACGTGCGGAAGAGATCAGAGAGAGGGATGCCAGAGATGCAGAAGCCAAAAAGAGTCTGCAAGAAGCTGCTGTGAAACACATTGACGAGTTCTACGAAAGTTACAACAACCAGAAGGAGAAGAATATTGAGAAAGTGAGAAAGGAAGCGGAAGAGTTTGCCAAAAAGCACGAAGATTTCTCGAACCAGGAAGGTACATCGACTTGGGATCGAGTTATGGAATTAATCAACGTGGACGATGCCGATGTTGTCGGTGGTAGAGACAGATCTAAGTTCAAGGAAATTTTGTTGAAGTTGAAGGGTAATCCAAATGCTCCAGGCGCTTGAGAAACATCAACTTGATATTGTAATGATACACTACCCAAGCAAGTTGAAATCACAGACTACAGCGGAATGATGGTCCGATATATGCTTAGATAACTAGACATTCAATAAGCATAAATTAATAGCAATCTATATATATACATATACAGCAGATGCTAATTTAGAAGACATATGGCATGGATACTTTTTATTGACGACACAAATGATTTTTACATGAAAAAGTTGTGAGAAAAACACTCAAATTTCAATGCGAGGATATCACTGAGTCTCAAATATATATCCGAGTGCTGGCAAACATATATAAATGCATGGAAACGTCCATCTTTGATACTTTTATTGATAATGATCTTTATTATGGTCACTTCACGTGACGTAGATTTCACATAATAAAAATTTTTCACTTAGAAAGCTCATCTCATCACCAGTTAAAGATGATTAAAAGTGTTAGCTTTGCTTGAAATACTATCAGACGAACACATATTCGATTGAACAAAAGGTTGGCGTGTCTCTGTTCGTTTAGTGAAAGTTTGGTTCAAATTGCGTTCAAATTGACTGAGTTTTGATAGATTAAATAGTGCTCATCACCTAAACACAATACATCAGAGAACAATGGCTAAATCGGCGCTATCCAACGAATACGTATCAGACTCTGACTCTGACAGCGAACCACAGTATGTTTTACCATTCAAAGCACCAAAACATTTCAAGAAAGTGGAGCATTTGAAACAGTTTCCAAGTGATAAAAAACTCAAATCTGATCACAAACAGTTGTGGTTGATCAAATTACCTGCAGATGTGGATATTTCCAAATTGAAGAAATTGCCAATTGGTCCATCCAGTGGCAGTTCCCATGCCACCACATTAAAGATCGATTCTGGTAAAACGAAGAAAGTTTACTCTGTTCACGAATCAATTACACAACAAGAGAAGACAGAAAGCAGCAATTACTCCCTCTTAATACCTAATGACACCAAAAATAAACTAAAAATGAGTGATGTGGAAAAATCGCTTCCCTTTGATAGAGTATTCAGTATAACAGAAGTTGCCAATATTCCAGAAATCGATTATGAAAAGATTAGAGTACCACGTAAAGACGTTGTAAAAGTGGAAGGTTTGCAAATGAAACATTTTGCAACCGGTTACTCAGCAAGAGATTTCGGTCTTCCTGATGAAGCACCAAAACCTAGTAAGAAACGTCTAGCTTCAGCACTTGAAGATATGGAAGACTCAGAACCTGTCACTTTAGAGGAACCCAAGAAGAAGAAGGACAAGAAGGACAAGAAGGAAAAGAAGGACAAGAAGAAGAAGAAGGACAAGAAATAGAGAATTTTTGTCTTCCTTGCATAATTTTACAAATCTGTCTCAATGGGTATCATATCATGGCATCTGTCAGAGTGTATAATATTTGGTATATAATTAAATTCACCTCATACATTTAAATAAAAATCTACGTTCAAACAAACTTATACAGTCGACTGAGGTCAACTCATTCACGAATTCATCCACTCTTGGTAAGCTGTTTTCCAAGAATTTGGCTTGGCTGAATTACTAATTTTTATTTTGAAATCCAATAGAAACGAAACATTTGAAATAATACAGCCGTGTATAAACAATTACACAATTCTTGAAATATCATACCTGAGAAAAGATTTCTTGACAAATTGATACACCAGTTTGAACTGGATCTCTATCATTAGTGAACATTGACATACTTTTAAGATGAAATTCGAGTCTGAACAGGATAAGAAGGTGTTTAATCAGGTTTACGAGGCATTGCCTGAATTGATCGTTGGTAAATGCCAAGGTTACGATGAGCTGTACGGTTACAAATTGAACCACAAGGATACCAACAAAGAACTGGTTGACAAATATTTCAATGAAGAAATTGCTAAAAGTCTAGTTTATAAACTGTGCAAGGCGTACAGTTTCACATACCAAGATATAGTAGATCACATCGTTAAAGTACTGAATTGGAGACGTGAGTTCAATCCATTAAGTGCTGCTTTCAAAGAATCTCACGATGAGACGTTACAAAAGATTGGTTTAGTTACAAATTATCCCAATGGTGCACCCGGCATGAAAGTAGTTACTTGGAACCTGTATGGTATTGTTTCTGGACACAAGGAACTCTTCAAAGATGTGGATGCATTCAGCAGATACAGAGTTGGACTCATGGAGAGAGGGTTGAGACTGTTAGATTTTACTAGTGATGATAATGATTATATGGCACAAGTGCACGACTATAAAGGTGTTTCGATGTTTAGAATGGATGGAGATACGAAAAAATGTACTAAACGTGTTATTGCATTGTTCCAGGAATACTACCCAGAATTGCTGTCATCCAAATTTTTCGTCAATGTTCCTACAGTTTTAGCCTGGGTATACGATGTAGTCAAGACATTTGTTGATCCAAACACCAGAAAGAAGTTTGTAGTGCTCAGTGACGGTAAGAAGCTGGGTGCACATTTGCCAGAATGTCCATCAAAATTGTATGGAGGCAAAGATACTAAAAAAAGTTTGCAAGAGCAAAGTGTGGGCACACCAAGGCCAACAGAATATACGTTGTATTTATTCGAGCAACAAAACAACGATGTGGAGTGAAAAGTGCCCTCAAATCTAGCAAATATTTCTTAAAATTAATTTACGGTCATACATTTACAAATATAACCAAGCAGCGACAATTTAAAAAGAGGGCAGTTAAACACTAATCTTACAAAACGATTTAGACTACGAATAACACCTAGGTCTTAAATATCAATATACATTGAAGATAATATGATAATACATAATTTGAGTCGTTGATGTGAAATTCTCGTGATTTCGGAGCTGATTAAGTAAGCAATTGGATCATAATGAACGTTATCAAATATCAACTCGGAACTGCCTGGATATTTAAATATTCAATTTGTAATGCTTCGAATGTCCAATTTATTTCATTTTCAACTGATTATATCACTAAATTGAATCTGAACTGGTTTCGAAAACCTTCAAAATTAGATAAAAAGATATATTTGTTATAAATAAGGATATAAGACACACCTTTACTGCTTTGTAAGTATAGTTAATTTTAATCAAGAAAGTGTAGTTAATTTTAATCAAATATGATAGTTCCCAGGACAGGAAGAGACACACAGATGAAAACAGGTAGTTTCAGCAGTGTGGGATCGAGATATGCACAAGTTGTGAGGAACCAAGAAGTAATGCGATCAAAGAAGGACTTCTCACGAAGTAATCCAGGTCCAGATAACTGGCACATTGGGGAAGATGAAGTTGGTATGAGAGTAGGGAATGAGAGAAATGGACTTATTTATTATATATTCGAAGTGAGGCGAGCACCAGACGAAAGGTTTGATAGAGATAATCATCAGCAGGAAAGGAGCGGCAACAATTCACAACGTTCACCTGGATCAAATTTTGGTGACAACGATATACCAATGTATGGAGCAAGCTAGCGTCGTTTCATGCTTTCTTACCTAGCGTTTGGGTGGTTGAAAGTACTTACAGATACCCTCTACGAAATATCGTAATATACATTATGACATCAGACCCTTTAACATTAAATATGATTCCCCGTTTTCTTCTGAATGTATCAGGTACTTTATATTGAATAATTGATCAAATGACTGATCAAAGCACATTAAATAATATATATTATATCAATATATGTTTGTTAGTAATTGAAGTATGATTGAAAATACATTAGAGGACATGTTCTTGAAATATTCATAGTGTTGGGTGAATAATGATTAATGATTGATTAATCTAGCAAAATCTATAAAACTACATTAAAAGATAATTAAATAAAAAACAAATTATGAAAAAAATGACAGGAGAAATTAAATGAAGTAGCTGTAGCAACAGAAGAAGAAGAAGAAGAAAACGATGATAAAAATAATACAATGCCAGTAGTACCATATGGAGAAACATATCATTTTCCTTCGCAAGTTTGATGCGTCCCACCAGATGAAAACCCATTGGTTACCATCTTATTAACGTCATCAGTCGCATTAAGCGCAGGATCTGTAGAGGCGTTTATAGTTGTTGAACTGGTTTGATCTCCACTCTCTAAGATGTAATTTGCATCTTTGTCAAGATCTGTCGCAGATGCAGACAAAGGTAATGTTCCTAATGGATACCAGTCTTCTGAAAATGGTTGATTCGTTATAAATGGATGCATTGCTGCCTGTTGTGGAGTCCACCTCTCCAATGGGTTCAAGTTCAATACACCGTGAAGAAAGTGTATCAAACATTTCCTTTCTAGCATTTCCTTTTCAATCAAGTCAGGTTGATCTTGGATGTGCTTTGGCAATCTATAGTTTTTAATAACATCATCTAAAACTTTCCATTTAAAATACTGTTTACCAGATTTTTCATCAACTTTGTATTCTATTTTGAATTCATCAACTGTTTTCAATCTATATTTGCATTGGGTATCTTGCTCAGATTCTGTTTCCACCGATGTGAAATATTTAGATGAATTTTTACCTCTATCAATCATCCATTGTGGTGGATATCCTATTGATTCAACAATTCTGGTTATTTGATTGAATTCCGATGCACCAGGAAATATTGGAATACCAAGAAATAATTCAGCAACAATACAACCAAATGACCACATATCAATACTGGTTGAATATGGTATACCTAAAATGACTTCAGGAGATCTGTAGAAACGTGACTGGATATACGTGTATAGAGTTTTGAATTCTTCACACGAAGATCCAAAATCAATGACTTTGATTTCAGGTTTATCTGGTTTTACCAAAAGAATATTCTCTGGTTTCAAATCACAATGGACAATTTTGGCATTTTTTAATACTGACAAGGAGTCAAGTAATTGTTTGCTGAATTCTTTAATGATAGGCATAGTTAAACCATGAAATCTATTCTGTTTTAAGATTTCATACAAATTACTGCTCAATAATTCAAAGGCAAGACACAAATGTTTTTTATGTACAAATGTATCATGCAAACGTAAGAAATGGTGTTTATTGTAAGGATCAATTTTCTGATTTAATAATTCCAAAATTTTTGCTTCTGAAACACTTTGATTCAAATATTCCATTCTAGATTTTATAACTTTGACAGCAACAATCTCTTTTGTTAAAATGTTCTGACATTTAACGACTTGACCGAAAGTACCTTGACCTAATATATCCAAAACAAGATATTTTCTGTTCTGTTCTGTACCAAGCACATCATTGACATAAAGGATATAATCACTGTTAACATTATCAAATCCATTATTTGCTACACCTTCATTAGGTTTGGTTAATACTCTCTTTGGATTCTTAGATGTTTTATATTGAAAGTCAGACGAACATAAAGAGTAGGTAGTGATTAAACCTCTAGTTAAACCAGTTAAAGGTGAAATTGCGTTTGAATTCAATGATGCTCTTCTATATTTTGGAACATTATTTTTCAAAGGTGATAAATCAGTTTTAGAATGACATTTTCTCATTTTAGGGACAACTATGGAATTTTGCATTAAATTATAATCATCTCTAAATGAATTTTTGAAAGGTGAATTTGAAGGTTTTGGATATGCACTTAGTCTTCTACTGGATCCATTACGACTTATTTGAGCTCTTTGGTGATATAGAGACATATTAGATGAGCTAGGTGAAATAGGTTCATTATATCTAACGGAGCTTGCTGATAATAAGTCATAACGATTACTTCCATTATTTTGAAATCCTGTAACTGCTAAACTTCTTCTTCTATAAAAAGTCTCTGGATCTAAAGCTTTATTGTTATAATGATCTAATAAATTATATTCATAAAGTGCATTTTCATTTTCAAATATTTGTTTTTGTTGTTGATATGCATTGACATTATTACCTAGATGATTATCAAAATGATTTTGTAAAAAAGGATCCATAATACCAGAAGACCTGGATGGAGGTATAACAATACTTGATTTTCTTCTTTTGGATTCTTCAGTAGAAGCACGATAACTGTTGTTTGGATCCATACTCATAGATTGGGAAGATGAAGACATGTAATTATCTAAAGGTGGTGCAGAAGAGAGCATATTATAGTCTGCATTATTTGTATCCCATGGATTGTTAAATTTAAATGATTGTTGATGCAAATTCTGATTTTGGCCCTGTATTGAGTTACTTCGAAGATGGGTCTTATCCGGTGGGTAAGCATATTGAGCTTCATTTGTACGGTGTTGAGGGGATGTTATCTCAGTATCATTATTGTTGGCTTCGGGATACTCATGAATTGTTTGACTATCCATAAAAGATTTTTTCCATATTGAATTTCTATTTTGCATTGTGGCAACGATGGGTATTTATACAATCCTATGAGAGGATTAACGACAAGTATTGTGAGATATATTTACTTTCAAAAAGAGAGTTTAAAGCCTCTGGGCCAATTGTTCAATAATTGAGTTGAATTTGGCGTTGTATACCTTCACAAAATTCACTGAGAAAGAATGTAAGTGACAAAGTCTGAAAAACAGAGGAATGTGTAAATTGCCACAGAATATATTCACTTTTAATACAATTGGACGCAGTGGGTATTCAAATTTAACTAGAATTACGAAGGAAAATTTTCAATTTATTCTTTAAAACTACGATTGTTTCGTGGCATAATAACTTCGTAAATGTTCGAGAAAGGACATAAGGAGTGGTATTGATTCAGCTGACTCAAGTCAAAAATTTGCCGTCACGTGCAGATACAGTTGATGAAAAAGAATAATTCCCTCATGAAGAGTTACATTCGAACTGAAGATAACGTTGTGGGGGAGTTGTAAGCCCAAGAGAGCATAATACACGGGTATAGCATGTTATCTCGACATGTTGCGGTGTTTTCTTGGAAATTTGACGCGGTCTGTACGTAAAAAGAGATTTTATGGACCTATAATAAGTCGTACTTCAGATATAGTAGGGTAGAATGTGGTGCCAAAACTGAATCCAGATCTGAATTTGATCACTTCCAAGATTTTGCCAGGAAACATGTCGGAAGCGTGGATAATCTAGATATGAGCGTGTGAAATACTATTAATCTTCCACGAATTCTGCACAATCCTTTCACAATGTTTCCCAGCCGCTCCAGACACAATTATTGGTTCCTCATTTGATTGATCAAAACCTCGGATCCGTCACTCTGGTAGCTCACCCCAGCCCTCAAAATAGCCGCCTAACCAACCGAGATCCGACCTGTGTCTCACACAAACACACTACCAGGTGAAAGTCTAGATATGTATGTGTTGTTACTACGTCCCAGATGACAGCAGAAACTGACAGGAAATCATATCAATAACCAGTATATAAGCTGGGCGGCAACAACTGGAGAAACGTAAAGTGGTAAGAAATTTGGAACAAGGAAACCGGGAAACCCGCCGCCTTTTATACCTCGAAAACAGGGGTCCCCCCGCGGCGGGTGGCAAAAGGGAAAAAATTAGCCGCCGAGCTCGTTTGGAGGGTAACTGCGCTCGTCGGACGTGATTTGGGGTCACGTTTTCGATTTTGCCGTGAAACGTGATTTTTCAAATTTCAATAGTAAAGTTATACAGAATTAACAATATTAAAAGTATTAAAAGTATTGAAAGTATTGAAAGTGCTGAGAGTGTAGATTGGGAGTACAAGTTGGTGTAAATAGACAGGGAATAGACGAAATGAATATCTCGACGTCAGCGTACACCGTGGGAAGAAGGAGACTGAAGAAAGTGGAGGAAGAAGAGAATGCAGCAACATTGCAGTTGGGGCCAGAATTCCAGTTGCACCAGATCAACCATCAGGGTGAGGAGGAGGAGTTGATAGCTCTGAATCTGAGTGAATCGCGTTTGCTGATCAAAGAAGCGTTGATCGAGAGACGGAAAGCGTTTAAAAGGATGGAAAAGAATAATACGCAGGTTTTAGACGATGAGGACGATTTGATGCATACAGAGACTAGAGAGAAGGAGTTGGAGACTATTGATAAGCTGTTGGAGATGACGACGGGGGACAATAACAAAGATCTGAAGAATACGATGGAATATTTGACTAATTTCTCTAGATTTAGAGATCAGGAGACGGTAGGTGCAGTAATTCAATTGTTGAAAAGTAGCGGTTTGCACCCTTTCGAAATAGCACAATTAGGTTCATTGGCTTGTGATAGTGCAGATGAAGCTAAAACTCTGATACCCAGTCTTAATAATAAGATTTCAGATAATGAATTGGAAAGAATACTCAAGGGACTGTCTAATCTGGAAACTTTGTATTGATCATTATTCGAAACTTTCTTACACACTCGCAATGAGGCATACCTAGGTATGCGCTGGTATCAGTTGCATCTGTAATATATTTGAGAAACTTTTTAGAGAACGTACCGTTTGTACATACCAATTTGCATAGAACCATTGCATAGAATATTACGGTTTGTGAAATATAAATATAATACATAATTGTCATATTCATAGACGGAGTTTTGAGAAATTTTCCTCCTTCGCCTGTTCCTTTTTATATATGGGCAAACTGATACTATTTTCACTTTTGATGAACAATGTGTTGATATCGTTGATTATACCACCGTTGGGTTTTTGTTTCTTATCCATTAAAAATTTCAGCACATCATTTATATTATCAATCATCTCATCGACTGATGTTTCACCAAATTTACCAATTTTCACATTTAAACAATTATCGTTATTTGGTATATAAAATGTATTCTTGACAATAGATTTAACTTGTGCTCTGATATATTTTGGATCCACCGTTTCGTCCATCTTTTGACCTCTCTGTGGAATTTTTTTAGATATACGAACCATGAATGGTACTTTCTTATTACCATGATAAAATCTGTTCCCCAACAGTTTAGGCAACAAATGATGAACTCTGTAATCAGCAACAATCAAATCATAGTCTTTGTATATCGTATGCAGTTGTTTTTTTATCTTTTTCACAGAAGTGATATCTTTAAACAGTTCAGAAGTATATTTTGATGCTTTTAAAGTAACTTTATTCTCTTGTAATGGATCCTTCAATACTAGCAAGATTCGCTGCGAGTCAACATCTGACAGTTTGCATTTAGATAGAGGGATGATACGTGGGATGTGATCATTGGTCAAGTTCAATTTTTTCACTGTGTTGATCACTAGATGTATATATTTGTCATTTTGCAATTTGGAATCCTTTGAATGCTGGCTTAAAAGCGCAACTAGTGCCTTTTCCACTTGTTCATCGTCTAATTTCACGTTAGCCATATTCTAAAGTATCTGCAACGTTCTGGGTGTCATTGTAATTCTGGTATCTTTCAATAGATTTTGATATTTCGTTTTTCAATATTAAAATTTCATCTCATCGCAACGCTTAATTTGGCAAAAAGCTGTAATTTACATATACAATACAAAAGTCATAAAGAGTTTTGATTCTGCCAAATTCAAAAGAGAATTAGTTATTACTTGGTTGAGATTATAAAACGTACGTATTAATTTATTAAATTGGGAGGAAAGGAATTATAAAGAATAGATTAGAATGGATGGAAAGTGGTACAGCGTGATATATGTTACATGATCAAACATGGACTTTTCTTTGTAGATTTGGTCTTTGGTGTGGACTCTGAAGTGTGTTTTTTGCTATTATTTCGAGCCATGAGTCTCTGGGATATACGGGGTTTAGAGTCTCTGGTAGGGTTATGTCGCCTTGTAATGGCAAATCTCACTGTTTCATCCAAGAACTGAGTGAACTCCGTATCATCACGAAACTTCTTCTCCACGTATTCGACACCCAGATCTCTGGCCACAGTTGCATTCACACCGGTGAATTGGCCCAATGTATTCACATAAACGACAAATCCCTGTCGTTTGTTGTAAAATCGTACTTCACCCAGCGTCTCACGAATCTGAGCCAATGGGACATCCACAAGCACCACCAAACCAGCATCGCGATACGTGAAGCTGTTCTGTGCACATTTAGACGGCGAGGCATGCCAGACAGACAGGAAGCAGACCCCTGATCTGGCTAATGCCAAGGAATCTCTGAAATACGAATGATGTACCGTCGAAACGAGCACTAATTTCATAAACTCCACATGCCCCGCATCATGACGAGTAAACTCAGCATAGCTTTGAACAGGAGACAACAACGGTACCGTTGGCTCAGCCAGTGTCAACAATGACGATAAAGACGACGACTTCGTCGTCGTCGTCGTCATTATCGTGCCTGCTGACAACCGTTTTGAACGCGGAGAAACGTGCAACGTATTGGAAGACAGCACCGTCTCACTCTTGTAAAGACTCTCCATCGCAACGTCCCTGTTCTCGTCCACTTGTTGCTCCAAAATTGTGTCAAACCTGAACTTTTTTCTATCAAATTATCAAATTTTTCAATTTCTTAAAGTGCTTCCTGTTCGGGAAACTGACACATTCTCGAGACGTCAAAAACATTGAAATATCGAAATTTGGTGCCTGCAAAGACAGTAAAAAGAGCAAAATTGAAGATTTTGGGCTCTTTGGAAAGGTAAAAATTGGGATTTGACGGGTAGGTGGTGGGAAGTCGAGCTTAACGGTGGGCATTGTTGGAAAGAGGGCAAAATTTGGATCATAATGGTGTACAATGGGTACCCGAACAATGCACGTGGCCGGTGTAGAAGTCGGTTTGACAGCTTTTGATCAGGTTCCTGCAGCGTTAAAAGTTGGTGAGGTTTGGCCTTTGTTGCAGGTTTGTTGGCGTGTGTTTTGGTGGTGAGTCTTGCGGAGTTTGGTGGCTTGGAGATAGTGCAGAATGGCCAGTAGCACGATGACAGCAGACGGAGCAAAATCTCAGGATTTGGAGACGGTTCCCATGGTTGTGGACACAGATGGGACCCGTTCTCGAGGGATGTCGGTGGGGACACCGCTGAGCTCTACTACGTTCAACGATGAGTTTGAGATGACCGCATTGCCGCCCTCTGCGGTGGCTAAAGCGCTGGAAGCAGGCGCCAAGGTCAAGGATAAAGGTAAATGTCTTTCGAGTTTCGATTTGTCTACAGTTCCCGAGGGAGCTGCTAATAGCATCAAGACTCGAGCTAGAAGTCTCAGTGATCCCAGTGATTTCGTGGAGGTCAATGTTCTGTCTGATCCGGGGAATCATCCTTCTTCACATTTTAAACCTCATATGTCATCTTTGAGATTTCAAATGAGAGAGTTTTTAAAACGATTCACTGATAACCAATCGAAAAGTTTGTCGGAGTTTCAAAAGAACCAAAGAACTCCCTTGAGAGATATATTCTTCGCTTATTCTTCTCTCTTAGGTTCACATAATTTTTATTTGGTTTTTTTACCCATAACTCCATGGATTGGTCAATATAATCTGGTCTTTGATATGGTTTATATTCTTGCTTATACCATCTATCTCTCAGGTTATCTCAAAGATTATTGGTGTTTACCAAGACCAAAATCTCCTCCTTTACATCGTATCACCATGTCTGCATATACTACTCGTGAATATGGTGCTCCTTCTTCTCATACTGCTAATGCAACGGGTATGACCCTTTTATTATTCTGGTATTTGAATACAAAAACTAATTTGTCGTATACGAATCTATTCATTCTTTATGCAAGCGTTTTAGCTTATCATTTTACATTGGTCGTTGGTAGATTATATTGTGGAATGCATGGTATCCTAGATTTGGTAAGCGGTGCTATTATTGGTATATTCATCTTTCAAGTTCGTATCGGTTTTAAATTTTTCTTTGCTGATTTCGATAAATCACAACATTATTGGATCCCTGCTCTTTCATTAATATGGGGGTTCGCTCTTTTATTCTTACACGTAAGACCTGTAGATGAATGTCCATGTTTTGATGATAGCATTGCATTTATTGGTGTTGTCGGGGGACTAGAGATTACAGATTGGGTAATTCAATTTATGGGTTGGACTATTCCAAGTGATTTGAAAAATAATATCTCCTATTTACATATTTGTTATAGATTAGCTATCGGTATCCCATGCGTCGTCCTTTGGAAAGAAGTTATCTCAAAACCACTCATTTACACAATTTTATTAAAACTAAGAATCAAAGATGATAGAGAAGAAAGAAATAAGAAACGTGATATAGCAAAGAGAAACGTTAATGAATGTTCTGCATATATTGGCGTTAGTATTATTGATATCATTGGTAGATATTTCATTTATGCGGGTATCCCACCAGTCACATTAATACTATGTCCATGGATTTTCCAAAAAGTTGGAATAATGTGATAAAGTTTTCGCAAATTTTCTACCAATCATTTTTTTTCCTGTAAAAAGAACCTTATTCTTCATCATTGTGCATACTCTTTTCTTATACAGTAACCATGCATACAAAATCATGTACATCCATTGTGCACTCTTTTTTTACACAGCATTCACTCTATCGTTGTTCCTGTTGTTTGTTTTTTATTTCCATTACGATCAGTTTTTCTTCATTAATTTTCCCACAGCATTATTGAGAGTCATTTTTTCCAGCTGTATCACATACACATGTTTACTTTCTGAGGTTTCAATTTCATATATATAAATTTTATACATACACCTATCGGTACTATCTTCAGTCTGTACTTTTAGCTTAGCGTTAACCTGTTACCATCTTTACTACATGCTTTTGACCATTCATTATAAAGTCAAGGTTTTATATAGTACTCATATATTTGTAATTACAGGTACAGTTGTTACAAAGGTGAATTAATCTAATAGATGTATGGGTATTATAATTTTGCTGTCACATCAAAATTAGTGACACTTGAAGCCAGTGACACCCGTGTTGCTGTCATCAGGCCAAGAATCTTGACATGGCTTATTTCCGACAGCCACCGGCGTTAAACAACTGGATATGATCGGAAATTTGGCTTGACAGGTCATCGCTTAGATAATTTTTATTTTTTTGCACTAAGAATTTAAATACCAACATTTCGATGACAAAAACTATCCTAAAATCCTGCATCAATGATGTATTCAATTTCTTGTGATTCGAAGAATCTTAGTAGACCAGTCCACATTCTGGTAGGCTTGTTACCATAATAATCTGCTTGTCGAGCGTTCTTATTTAGCTCTGTATGATCTCGAATTAGAGGTAATCCAAGAGTGGATAAACTATTATATCACCCTCAGAAAACTACAGTAAGATGAGTTTAGTAGATCCGCCAACGATTGAGGAGATAGATTATGAGGCATTGCATCCCTCTGCACCACTTTCATCGCAATTGCTTGCTGGTGCATTTGCTGGTATAATGGAACACTCAGTATTGTTTCCTGTCGATGCCATAAAGACTAGAATTCAATCTGGTGCAATGGTTACCAATTTGTTAGCGGTTAATGGATCGACTATCTCTCAGATAAAAAATGTATCGTCTGTAGAAGGTGTGGCTTCCCTTTGGAAAGGTTTGTCATCTGTTTTATTTGGTGCAGGGCCTGCCCATGCTGTATATTTTGCCACATATGAGTATATGAAGTCCATGTTGATTGGTAACCATGAGAATAATTATTCACAATCATTTAAAATTGCCCTGTCTGGTGCATCGGCTACTATTGCATCAGATGCTCTCTTGAACCCATTTGATACCATCAAACAACGAATGCAAATCAGTCAATCTGGTTCTAATATATCTATATTCAGTATCACCCGTTCCATATATCGAAATGAAGGGTTGAAAGCATTTTATTATTCCTATCCCACAACTATAGCAACTAATATACCATTCGTTTCGATAAATTTTGTCATTTATGAGTCAGCAACATCTCTTTTAAATCCTTTAAATATTTATAACCCATGGATACATTGTTTATGTGGTGGTTTGAGTGGTGCTACAGCTGCAGCAATAACAACTCCCTTAGATTGTATAAAAACCGTTATCCAAGTTAGAGGTTCCAAAAATATATCAGATTTGAAACTGCAGAATGCAAATAGTTTTCGTAAAGCTGCTGTAGCAATTTATACGATACATGGTCCAATGGGTTTCTTAAAAGGCCTGAAACCAAGAATAATAGCTAATATGCCAGCTACAGCTATATCTTGGACGGCATACGAATGTGCCAAACATTTCTTAGCGGTGTAGCATTCGTCTAGCTCATTCAACAATTATAGACTTAACCTAAATTATCAATGACCATATTTTAAAGTTCTTTCATGTTTTTCCCTTCGTTTTATACTATTTTATAGCAAATTGCATCTTTTCCCATTTATACATACTTTTTTGTAACTCAATTAGACAATACCATCACAAATTATGTATATTCTTTTTTATGACATTATCATCATTTCATACTGATTCCAAAGAATTTCGTAGGGATTCCATGCAAGGAGTATAACGATGCCCATCAGGCGTCCATATAACAGGATAATTGGGATCACTTGGTAAATATTTACTCATTGATATACTTCTGTCCCATTCGTCGTCTGAAGATGATTCACTATCTTTGGGTAACGAGATTTGGCTCATATTCCCAATGGTACCATAACTAGAGTTATTTGCGTCTTGTTTAATCAAATAATTAGTATTTGTACTTTGACTATATCTGATACCCTTTTTAGATTGTCTAAGGGCAGATTGTGTAGATACATTATGTGATTCTGTCAAACTGTGAACTGTTGGATCAAACCTCTGATAGTTATAATAATTTGAACCTAAAAATGTTTTCTTAAAATCCCATATAAGATCTTTGATACCAAAGCAATCTCGAACAGAGTAATAAAACGTCATTCTTGCACTAGTTGGCATCGAACGAATATCATATTTGCTCCAAGGGAACGCTTGCGCATGGAATATGGCGAATCCAATCATCTCCAAAGACATTATTGCATTCTGGTAGTAATATGACCATATCAGTTTATCATTAGTTTTCACAAACGAAGTGTGGCTTATCAATTGGACCACTAGCCCTTGCCAATAAGAAGCAAAGATAATAAGTTTGATACACAGAAATTTTCTCCATGGATCGAAAGGTTTCAAATCACTATATAAGCATGCCCAAAAGAGACCCAAACTATACAACGACCATGTCATGGATATATTGTACAAAAAAATTTGTATCTTATTCAGTTTGGCCCATTTTGTATACTGGTACACAACCAATCCTATACAATAAATTGGCTTGAACCAAACGTACTGTAAAATACCAATCTTAATATACAAGAAGTCCCCGGGATCAGATAAATCTATCTCCCTCAGCCAATTCCCCAAAAGGAAGATAGGCTGCCTGAACGGTTTATGAGTAACACCTAGATTAGTGATTATTTCTCGTTCTCCACCTAATAAGAACGACATTAGAGAAAAAAAAGTATAGATGATGAAGGCCTCGTAAACCTCTCTTATTGGATCAAAAATTATCTGAGCCCATTTCGGAAAATACAATGCTCCACTACATGAGAAGCTATAGATTGGAACCATCAACAGTATGCGTACCATTAACCTCTGTTCAAGTGGCTTCCTGAAATTCATGAGATGTTTGAAGATGCAATAAATGATTATAGTAGTCGCAATTAAACAGGAAAAGACACACGCCCTTCGCAGCCAAACTTGGCCTATTTCTTCACCATCTAGCATTGGTTCTGTAACAACTATGCTCGTTGTTTTGGCCGTTGCCACACTGTAGTCTTTGAGCATCTTTTGTTTCAAAATCTGACCTTTAAAGATGATGAAATCTTTAAATCTTCAAAGTCCGAGTTTCCGACCTTAATAGGTGAAAATCGGTATGTGACAACCAATGACTGTATTTAGTGTCGTTTTTAGGTTTGAAAGCAGAGTTCAATTCTAATAATTGGATAATGATCGTAATATGGATGACAGGATTTTCTTTTTCATAATATTCTTTGTTAGGATAAAACAGTCTTTCAGTTATCTTTTTTACGAGCAACTCTTCTCGCCAATTTCTCTTTTCTTTCCAACTTTCTTTGTTCCTTCAAAGCACGCTTATCAAGCTCATCAGAGGTTTTTGCAACGTTATTTTGGGTACAGGACATTACCATTTTACCAGAGATGTCACCTAGTGTATTTACAGTTATTTGGTGATCTTCTAGCAGTCCTTTTAGGTATTCCACAATTTTTTTTCTTTGTGCTTGATCTTTGTCTCCCTTCTTCTTCGACTCATTCCCCTCAGGATCTTTGAAATTGCTGAATGTGTCTAAAAAGTTACGTCCTAGATCCTTCTTGCTGCCTAGACAAATTTGGACCCTATTGGACTTGCTGAATAAATTCAACAGTTCTTTAGTCTTCTGTTTCTTCAAGTCGACAGAACTTATTTCCCAGGAAACCTTGACATACTTGGTATCAGAATTTCTTTTCTTTTTAGTAGTTTTAGTAGTAGGTTCTTCATTCCCTCTAGTGACAGTATCTACAAATTTTTTGTACGCTACATCTGGATTCACAAGCTTAACCAAAGGAACTACTTCATCATCATCTCCCTTTTCAACATTTACAATCGAGAAACCTTGTTGTTCCAAATCGAGCATTCGGTTCAGTTCATAGATGCTCGATCTTTGGATAGAGCCAGTTGAATTATCAACAATATTTATCCTTCCGCTAATATTCAAACTTAGTATTTTCTTAGTAAGCTCCTTCGCTACTTCCTGATGTTTAGCACTCCCAGATTTCCACCTTATGACACTGTTAAATTTTGATGGTTGGGGTCTTTTGTTGAAGGAATTTTTAGGTTTATTCTGAAATTTGTTGAATGATTTATGTCCACCTTCAGATTTCGACCCAATTGGCCTTCTGCGATCCTTCTGTTTGTGTCTCTGGCCTATTAAACCCTCATTTGCATCTGCTTTCACCGCATCTTGCAGTGCTTTGAAGAGATTACCAGCATTCTTTCTCTCAACGTTACCTGTATTGTAGTGAACAATGCCTGAAAATCTGCCCAAAGTCCTTAGATTCACCAAAGGCCTGCTAAATAGTATAGAGAGTACCATGATCTCTATAGCTGGCTGTAATTGGCTTTTAATCTGGGGTAATTCTGTCTATAGTAATTTTTTTATAGCATATCAAATAATAAGCTTTATACAGGCTTTAATACATGTTCGCGACTTATATAAGAGACAGCAGATTTGGGAAATTATAGTCATCAAGAGAAGACTCGTAAAGTTCGAAATATCCTGGAATCGATATGTGCAACAAATTTTATAATAATTGATTGTTCATTGGCAAAATAATATGTATTTTATTGTATATTATAATAGTTATAAAAATGTTATTCCTTTAGTGTACAATTTTAGAGTCAGTGGTCCCAATAAAATGTATAGGTTGGGTTATAGCTAATCAACGCCAAGGACCATGGCTAGTAGTGCCATTCTGACATACATACCGTACTTCATTTCTCTGAAGTAGGCAGCACGTTGATCGTAGTCAACTTCTTCTTTGACTTCATCTTTACGTGGCAATGGATGCATAATGATCATATTTTCCTTTGCGTGTGTCAATAGTTTGTTGTCAACAATGTAAACAGACTTTAGACGTTCGTATTCTTCCTTGTCATCGAATCTTTCTTCCTGGACTCTGGTACAGTATAAAACATCTGATTGGGCAATAATCTCTGGTGCAATCTCTTCACCCACATAGTTGACCATGGAAGCGTCTTCTAGTTCTTTCAATAGCGACCCTGGTAAGGTCAATTCCTTTGGAGAAACCAAGTTAACTCTAACATTGTAAAGTTGTAATAGACGGCATAGTGAGTGGATAGTTCTACCGTTCTTCAAATCACCCATGAATGTTACAGTAATACCATTGATCGTACCCAATTCTTCACGAATAGTGAACATATCCAAGAAGGCTTGTGTTGGGTGTTCACGGGTACCATTACCACCATTTATGATAGGAACTGGAGAATATTTAGCACAGATGTGTGCAGACATTTCGTCTGGATGACGCATGACGATAGCGTCTGAGTAGCAAGCTAAGGTTCTAATGGTATCTTGTATGGTTTCACCCTTTTGAGTTGACGAAACAGTTGGGATGACATTAATAACTCTACCACCTAGACGTTCCATAGCAGCCATGAAAGATGCATTAGTTCTTGTAGAAGGTTCGAAAAAAACAGTAGTTAAAACATGACCCTTCATCAAATCCAAGACACCCTCACGTTTGACAGCTGCTCTCATTTTTTCAGCGATGTTAAACAAACAGTACAAATCAGAACGTTTGAATTGTTTAATGGATAAAATATGTCTTCCCTTGAATGGATTGTTTGCACGAATGTAGTTTTGAAGGGCTCCTGGAGTGAGCAAAGCTGGATCTGGTTGTGTTGACATCAATTTTTGTTCCAATGGTAATTCATTATCTTCTGCTGCTATAGCTTCTCTATGAGAAGCCAGTAGATGTTGTTTGTCTGGTCTCTCTGTAGGTTCGTTCGAGAAGGAAAATCTTCTTTGAGCGGCAGATACTTCTAGTTCTGGTTCAACCACTGGTGTAGCAGCAATTTGGGTAGTGACCACTTTACCAACAGGGTTAGATAAAATAACATCACCACTTAAGACAACACTTTCATCTTTCAACAAAACTCTTTCAATACCACCTGATAAATTGTCATTTCTGTATGGTGACCATCTCTTATTACCTTTAAATGAGAAGTCTAAGTCGACTTCAACGCAAGCTTCTTGAGGAGGTAACTTGAAGATTTTGACTGGATTATCGTGTAAACGCAAGACAATATCATCAATAGTTAATTTGCCAGCTTCAACAGCCGAAAATAATAATGGCAAGGCATCCTTAACACCCTGACCGTTCTCAATTCTGTTACTGGTGATATGAGCGACGGAGGTTGGTAAAGCTCCAATAGAAAAGGCATCAATTGCATCCAAATTCTTCCAGAAAAATTCCTGATCTTCAGCCCAAGGTAAAAAGACGGCCTCAGGATAATCCTCTTGGCTAACAAATAAGGAGTGGATATTGACATCACAGGTTACCTTATGGTCCTTTTCCTTAACCTTCATGATGAGCTCCAAATCTTCAGCACTAGAAACACCAGTTATATGAATGGCTCTGTTCTGAAGAGAAGCTAAAAGCAATAGTGAAGCTAGATCGGCACCCTTTGACTCAGCTATGACAGGTTTATCAATTGGCCAAGCATGGAAAATGTTCGATACCGCTGAAACTTGGTTTCTTAACTCACGGATTGGTAAAAATAGAGCTGTAACACGTTCAGAAGCTTCAGCTAGGGTCTCGACATTGTACGGAGTACCTGCAATGGTGAAGGAGTAGTCAGTAAATGAGCTATTATTCGCAGTGGAGTAAGCAGCCTTCAGAGATTGAGTGTTGGTAATAACAGGTCCTCTTTGAGATCTTGCCATAAACTGTATATGGGTAAACCCAGACTCCAAATGGATACGACTGACTTCCTTTAAATCTTCTGGACCTTGGACAACATTGGAAATATTTGGTAGATAAGCAGCAACGTTAACCAAGCCTGGCAAAGTAATACTTCTATGAGAGCTTTGCCAATCACGTTCGGATATATCTAAGGTCAAATTTCTGGAAATAGCTTCTATCAAGAGCTTAGCACATTTAACATTTGTAACCAAAGGAATAGAGTAATCAACAGCCATACGACGAGAAATGTAACCCTTAGAAACATACGATGCTGGACGTCTAAATCTGTTTGAAGATGGTAAGTTGATGTAAAGGTCAATTTTGTTTTGGGCCAAATGTTGAGTCAAAGAATATTCAGATTTTTCTTCACCTTCAGCTAGAATTTCCAGGTATTGACAGGAGATATTGTTTTCCGTCAAGAAGTCTGCTGTACCTGCGGTAGCAAACAATTTGTAACCCATGGTAAATAATTTTCTGATACTTGGTAACAACTCTTGCTTTTCCTTAAATGAACCAATAGACAAAAGAATGTTCTTCTTTGGCAGTTTGAAACCTGTAGCAAGTAGGGCCTTCAAATAAGCTTCATATTTTGAATGGCCAAATGCTGCAACTTCACCTGTGGAAGCCATTTCGACACCCAAGATTGGATCTGCACCAGCTAAACGTGGGAATGAAAATTGTGGGACCTTAACAGCGACATAATCTTTGGGCAAAGTCTTAGTTGGATAAGGAGTGAAAGGAATGCCCATGATTGCTTTGGTTGCTAACTCAATTAAATTGACATCAACGGTCTTCGATATGAATGGGAAAGAACGTGAAGCACGGACATTACATTCGATAACCTTAATTTCGTTATCCTTGGCAATAAATTGAATGTTTAATGGACCAGTGATCTTAAGAGCCTTAGCAATTTCTGATGTAGCAAAAACGATTCTGTCGACTGTCTCAGGACTCAAATCTTGTGGAGGAACCACAAGGGTAGCATCTCCGGAGTGAACACCTGCATTTTCGACATGCTCAGAAACGACATGCATAACCAATTTACCATTTTCGGCAACAGCATCCATTTCGATTTCTTTGGCATTTTCAATATATTTGGTGATAACAACTGGATATTCATGCGAGACTTCAGCGGCCTGATTCAAGAATGAGGCCAAATCATCCTTCGAATAGACTGTATTCATGGCAGCACCAGATAGCACATAAGATGGACGGACTAAAACTGGGTACCCTACACGATCAGCAAACTCTTCTGCTTCTTTGAGTGATGTCAACTCCTTCCATGCAGGTTGGTCAATTTTAATTTGATCTAACATACGAGAGAATTTGTAACGGTTTTCAGCGGAATCAATCATTTGAGGAGAAGTACCAAGAATATTCACTTGTTGACGGTGTAGACTCATGGCAATGTTATTAGATGTTTGACCACCCATGGAAACCAACGCACCAGAAGATTGTTCTGTTTCGTAAATGTCAAGGATTGTTTCAAGATTAATAGTTTCGAAATACAATCTGTCAGCTTCATCGTAATCTGTAGAAACAGTCTCTGGATTATAATTAACCATAATCGTTTTGATGTTATTTTGACGAAGAGTTCTAATCGCAGTAACAGCACACCAATCAAATTCAACAGAGGAACCAATACGGTAAACACCACTACCTAATACCATGACACCATGGTCATCAAAGGATAAATCGTGAGTAGAAGCATTGTAGGTCAAATACAGATAATTTGTGAATGCTGGGAACTCCGCTGCAACAGTATCAATTTGTTTAACATATGGAGTTATTTGATTTTCTTTTCTCAGTCTACGTATAGCAACTTCGTTTGAGTTCAAAAATTTGGCAATTTGTCTATCTGAGAAACCGAGTTGTTTAGCATTTCTCAACTTATCAATTGGGAACCCTTCAATTTGGCCAAATGCAGAAGCTTCTTTTGAGAATGTAATCAAGTTGTAAAGTTTGTTCAAGAACCATTTATCAATCTTGGTTAGTTCCCAAACCTTGTCCACAGAGTAGTTCAATTTGGTGAAAGCGTTAGCGATAGCAAAAATACGTAAATCTGATGGGTTTTTCAATTCTTCTTCTATATCCATTTCAATATCATCAACCTCACCGAAACCTAAATTAGCATATTCTGTGGATCTAATAGCTTTTTGGATAGCTTCTTCGAAAGTTCTACCAATACTCATAACTTCACCAACTGATTTCATAGATGAAGAAAGAGCTGTTGATACCCTGTTAAATTTCTTTAAATCCCATCTTGGCATTTTAACGACACAGTAATCCAATGAAGGTTCGAAACAAGCACAAGTGGATTGTGTAACCGTGTTTTTAACTTCATTTAATGGAATATTTAGACCTAATTTAGCAGCAGTATAAGCAAGTGGGTAACCAGTGGCTTTCGAAGCTAAAGCAGAAGAACGAGATAAACGAGCATTCACTTCAATGATACAATATTCTTTAGAGTCAGGGTTTAGAGCGTATTGAATATTACATTCACCGACAACACCTAAATGTCTGATAACGTTTATCGCAGTAGTTCTTAGCATGTTATAATCTTCATCGGTTAAAGTTTGAGATGGAGCCACCACAACGGAATCACCAGTATGAATACCTAAGGGATCAAAATTTTCCATATTACAAACTGTAACACAGTTATCAAAAGCATCACGAACAACTTCGTATTCGATTTCTTTCCAACCTTTCATGGATCTTTCAACTAAGACTTGTGGAGATGACGCAAATGCTACGTTACACAAATCGATCAATTCCTGTTCTGTATTAGCAAAACCAGAACCTAAACCACCCAAAGCGTAAGCGGCACGAACGATAACAGGGAACCCAATATCTCTTACAGCCTCTAAAGCTTCATCTATGGTACTTGCTGCATGTGAAACAGCACATTTCTCATTGATTTCATCCATGGCCTTTGCGAAAAGTTCTCTATCTTCAGTAGTAATAATTGTATCAATTGGTGTACCTAGAACCTGAATGCCTAAGGCTTCGAATTCATCTTTCATTTCGATACCAACTGATAGAGCTGTTTGACCACCGAATGTAACATAAATAGCATCTGGACGTTCATGTATAATAACTTTACGTACGAATTCTGCTGTGACCGGTACGAAATAAACTTTATCAGCTAAACCCTTGGAAGTTTGAATTGTTGCAATATTTGGATTGATCAAGATGGTATAAATACCTTCTTCTTTCAAAGCTTTTATAGCTTGTGAACCAGAATAATCGAATTCACCAGCTTGACCAATTGATAACCCACCTGAACCTAAAATTAAAACTTTTTTAGGTTCAACTCTTGGATGAGCAGCTCTATTTTCAGTTAATGTACCACCTGGGAATGAAATTGGTTTTAATGTATTTGTATCTTTGAAATTTTTGACAGCTTGGATGAATACGTCAAATAAGAACTCTGTATCTTTTGGACCAGGAGCAGATTCTGGATGGAATTGAACTGAGAAAAAAGGTAATTTTGTATGATAGATACCTTCATTGGATTGATCGTTTGCATTAGTAAATAATACTTCCCAATCTGTTGGTAAAGTTGATGGATCAACGGCAAACCCATGATTTTGAGAAGTGATATAACATCTACCACTAATTGAAGAGACACAAGGGATGTTATGACCACGATTACCGAATTTCATTTTACTGGTGGTTGCACCAGAAGCTCTTGCTAAAAGTTGATGACCAAGACAAATACCAAAAATTGGACATTTTTTAGACTCCATAGTTATACTCAATTTTTCAATCAATGGTTCTAATATAGCAGGATCACCAGGACCATTTGAAATGAATAAACCATCGAATTCTTCCTTATTATAGTCATAATCCCATGGTACAACTAATAATTCAACACCACGTTTGACAAAACAACGAATTTGATTATATTTCATACCAACATCGATAGCTAAGATTCTAATTTGTTTGCCATTTGACATTACAGGTACAGTTGAATGATGTTGTGATTTGTATAATTTTGGTTCTTTGATGGATACTTTAGCCACAAGGTTTTCCGTATTTGGGTTGTACCAAGCGGGAACATCGAAACAACTCTGCCAATTGTAAGAAGTAGCATCAAGAAAAGAAGTGGAAGGCTTTTGCAATGCCAATCTACCTAGCATGGAGCCTGCATCTCTCAAATATTTAGTTAAAGCTCTAGTGTCAACACCATAAATAGCAGGAATACCTTCAGTTTTCAACCAATCGGATAAAGACGAATGAGCTAACCAATGTGAGAAATCATTCGAGTAATGAGCAATTACCAAACCAGCGACATGAATTCTATTACTTTCGAAATATTTAGGGATGCCAGATACGAAATCATCCATAATAGAACGATCAGGAACACCATAGTTACCAACTAGTGGGAATGTGATAACTAGGATTTGACCTTCGTACGAAGGATCGGAGATTGCTTCAGGATAGCCAACCATACCTGTCTGAAACACCAATTCACCAGCGATTGGTTTTTCAGCACCGAATGAGAAACCTTGCAAAACGGTACCATCTTTAATTTCTAGTGCCATAAGACGATCGCCGGTGGAAGGCAGAGGTGGAGTAATTGGTTTGACAGGATAAGACATATTGAAGTGGAGTATTATGGGTTAGGGAAAGCAATATGTGCTAGAAAGTAAAAACGAAAAAACCGTTAAATTCAAGAAATTCAATTCTCTTGAATTTTGAGTTATAGAGTTGTTAGTAAACAGAGAACTGAAAGAGAACTAGAAGAAAGTGAGATGGATGTATATTGTTGAATGCTGTTTATTAAACGGTATATCAGTAAATAATTGAAACCTTATTATAGTGGAATATGGGACCCTTTAAAATTTCAATATTGGAAAAGAAGAAATTTGAATTTTTTGGCAAAGCCCGGAAAAGATCGCCGCTTCGGGTAAAAGTGGTCTCTCGAGAAGCCGGCATGCCGTTTCGGGCACAATTCCGCAAAGTGGAAATTATCACGGAATCACTGATGAATCCTCTAATATAATATAATCAGACACTTACGAGTCATATTCATCCAGATATCAGCACATCAATGTATCCAGATATTAAGATATCAATATATCAATACATCCAGATATCAACACATTAAAGTTCATCTAACACATTATAACATACTATTTGACACGGTGGGCAAATGACTGGCGAAGGTGGGCTGGAGCGGCGGTTGACGGTGTGGTTGTGCAGCTAGAGCTTTCCTTCGACTATTCCACTGAGAGGGAACAGAGGATACTAAACAAGAGAACGCAACGAAGCATATTACAATAACGATACAGCAAACACGACACACGGCAGCAAACGAATACTGGCAGCAAGCACACGCCCACAGAGAGGAAACAATACGTCCAACCGCATCTTCTTTATATAGCGGTGCAATCACCGCTCCCATCGGATTGCTCAGACCACTGAACTGTAATTTGTTCACTCTGGCTCGTCTTTTACCACTGCCAACGCTGCTTGACCGTGCGGTGAGCTGATCTGGCCGAGTCACCTGGTTTCGCGGCAAGATTTTTTGACAGAACGACGAGCTGGCGGGCCCGGTTTGTCGGGACAAACCGTGTCCGCATTTTGGTCGCATTTTTGTCGCATTTTCCGGATCGTGTGGACAAGTCTTGACAAATTGAGGTCTAGTCGCGACAAATTGAGATCTGGTTGGGACATATTTGGACAAATTTGGACAAATGGGTCTTTGCTCGAGCAGTTTGTCCGGACATGCGCTCGGCTGGCAGTGAGGTGTTTTGTCGTTTGTCCGGACATCCTGGGCCGGCCGCGGGATATCTCCGGCGTATCTCCGGCGTATCTCCGGGCCATGGCCGACGGAGATATAATATCCATACTGTGTCAAAGTATAAAGTATACCAAGGTTTATAGTATGCTATACCAAACTTTGTAAAGTTCGTAAATAAATTTGCGATAAATAATTATTTGATTGGAAAAACGATGCGATAAAAATGCCAATTGGTATTTTTCTATATGGTACAATTGTGTATATAATAGTAGGTTCTTGTCTATGGGGTATGCACAGTAGCGTGTTCCGTTGGTGTATCTTCGGTTGTGCTCGTACTTGGAAGTGTGCGTTCACTGAAAGTACTACGCTCACTCGTGAAAGTAGTAGAACTTCCTCTTATTTGTATAGGTTCATCGCTTATGATAGATTCATTTGGTGAAATTTCCGGTGTATGCGTATGCGTAGGTGTCGATGCAGATGTACGATCCTCTCTATAATGAAACCGGCTATCTTCATCTTCAGATTCATCAACGGTATCATCTTCTCTCAAAGGTGTGCCAAAATCGATTGAACTATCACTAGTTAAATGTCCTGGGAAGTGCGATGTTATCCCGGTACTACTGGTTTCCCCAGTCTCTCTAGTATCTGTGCCTTCTCTATTATCATTGTTGTATTGATGATAGTTATGTAATTCTGTATCTGATCTCAATAGACTATCAGAGTCTTCTCTCCCATGAAACGGTAATGTTATTATCCTTTCGAGAGTTCGTATACCGTTGGAAAACTGCTGTACTTTATGGCGTACATTTTGTGTAATGGCATCTCCTTTAGATTCTGTACGACCTTGTCTTTGTAATTTCATCTCTTCAATATGATCAATATGTTTCATTCTATCACTTGGTAATATGATGGCACGATCGAGCGAATTTGGTAAACCTCTGTGTTTACCTCTTATCAACAATGCGATCATTATCAATTTAGACAATGTATTGAATTGTCCAGAGAATGATTGGTTAGTATCTGGATATCCCAATGATAATCCAACTGTACCATACGCACTGACAATCTCAAATAATATTGAAAAAATATCAAATTCTGGTCTTCCTGTATCTTTGATTTTACCACCTTCACAAAGACATATAATGAATAAACTTAAAAATAAAAACCACAAATCGAATGATAATTGCATTCTTATATGTGCTCCAATATGTGATTCACCAACTTCTTTATTCAATTTCTTCCTTTTCTGTTTCTTTATCTTCCTTTTAGCCTTTTTTGATAACTTACGTAACATTTCATCACTACCAACATTACTTTCTTCATCTCCGCTGAGTGTATCTCCATCACTTGTATCACTTTCCGATGTTGTTGAATCTGTATCATGACCATAAATACCAAGAGATTGTTCCTCATAAACGTTTGTTCTCCTGACAGAAATTGCAAGTGGCATAACGGAAACATACATCAATAGCATATAAGTAACTTGGATTGCAGGATGTAATCTACGTAAATCAGTAACTGCAAATCCAGCAGTTCTTGTACTGACACCTTGAAAGAACCCAATCAAAGTTCTGTCACCCGTGGAGTATTGCTTGATTTCGGGTGTGCCAAAATCTAAGATTATGAAAAGAATCAAATCAAATAAATTCATTATGACTAGAATAATAACCAACCACCACGTAGCGCCACTTGGAAATAATAATGTAAAACAACGACGGGGATGGTCTAACAAAAATTGTAAACTCTCCTTTATCTGTGATAGTTCTGGTGAAAGTATTTTAACAATCCAGATGATAAAACGAAGTGCAATTGGAAATCCTGTATTACCAATTATAATTAGAACACTCATTACCAATAAAGGATATTTTGCTGTATTGAATGATACCATTGAGTCTGGTGTTAATGTAAAGCCTAGATCGTTGAACGAACTCATCGCTGTAAAGAACCCCCACCATGCAGGTGCAACACCATCATTTCTTACAATTTTTCTGTAATGAGGTTTTAGTACAATCCATGGAACTAACATTACAAAAGATACCACATGAAATCCGATATAATAAATCCCAAGAAGGATACAAAGTATTTTGATAGCTCGATATTCTACACCACCTAATTCCTCTCTTTGTTCTTTTGTCAATCCAATAAATGTAGAGTTACGTCCAATGGTGGGAGCATATGATAAATAAGTACTTCTTCTCCTCAATCTATGGCTTGATGGCCCAAATGTAACATCATCATCAAACTGAAGTGAATAGTCATTCTGTTCAGTATCAATATCGCCACCACTTAAATCATAATCATTATCGTGTGATATAATAGTGCCAGATCTAAACCAACTTCTGCTTTCCGTAGGTCGCAGATTTCGGGTTGTTGAATCCTGATCAGTGAATCCTAGCTCATTTGTCATAGATCGTATAAAAGAGCGCGACGGTCCGCCATGATTAGTCCAGCTCCTACTAAACTTCTTAGCCTTCCTTTTATTCTTATGTTTCTCCTTCCAATTTTGATATATTGCATCTTGAAATTCAGGTGACATGGTAAGATTCTCAAATGTTCTATTGCCACCTTCACTGTTGAAGGTATCTGCCATAAGAGCTTCCGGTATATTGAAATGAGATGTATCACTTTGTTCACCTAGATCACTTTCATAATCTGCGAAATAATCCTCTCCATTCTCAGGATGACTTTCTGTTCTTACAGGTGTACTAGAGGCCTCATAGTAGACGCTGTTCCTTCTTCGTATGGGAATATCTGCATTAAAGGAGAATCTTTTCTTCAGTTTATTTTGGAGACCTTTACGCTTTGAGATTTTTTTGAGGGGATTATAATCTTCTTTCGCACTTTTTTGAGTCTGGTTAGCAAGACGACGACGACGATGGCTTGGAGGTTCTTGAATATCAAATTGAATGGTAGGATTGTGTTGATTAGAGAGATCATGGTCAGCAGGTACAAATGAATGTGCACTATTCATATCTAGTCTATCATCGATACGAGATGAGAAGTGGACATCATTGTGGCCTGCCTCGCCCACTTGACCAGATGGTTGTGATATGTCAGAGCGGCTACGAGAACCGTCAGATATAATGGAAACATTGGAGCCTAAATCAGAAGAGTATGGTTCTTCAGATGTATTGGCATTCGATTGATAGCTACTGGTTTGATCAGTGGTTGGTCTTACCGAATTCTGGTGTGTGCTAGAAAACGTACTAGAAGACTCACGTTGTAGCTTTGTACCAAAGTTGTTGCTTACATTCGATTCGGATTGTTCTACACTTCCATTACCACTAGAGTTATCTTCGTCACCAAAAACACCCTCTTCCTCATCTATATCTTCAGGTAGTTCCGTTAGTGTACTATTATCTATCATTGAACGGGAACTGCTGGAAGTATGTGGGGTATCTGACTGTAGCGGATCAACTTCAGAATAATTATGCTTTTCATCTCTGTGATTTGATGCATGTCGTATTTTTGCTGTATTCTCGAAATCGGTGTCTGTATGGGTATGTCGAGATCCACTTGGACCTTGATGTGAATAGTTTCTCTCATCGTCATCTTCACCTACATTAAGGGAATCTCTGGGAGCTTTTACAACTAAGGCAGGTCCATCATCTTCATCATTAGATACATGTTGGTTTTGCATCATTTGTATGGATCTGTACATGTCTGCAGGAGTAATCTCTACAGAGTTTCTTCTTGCTTCAAATTTTTCACCTGTTTTCCTATTTTTGATAACTTTGGGTAATTTATCGAAGAGTATAGTACGACTGGTTTGAGGATTGATATTTGCATTATCTGTTTGATCGTTTGATTGTAATCTTTGTCTTGGGTGTTCATCTCTATTTATTAGTTCACCACTAAATAGTTTTTCTTGAAAATTATCATGTGTAGAGTTATGTGATCTAGCCATCGTAGCGGTACGGTTTCCGAGTCTTGTATAAGTTCTAGTTCTATTTCTAGACAAAGTTTTTGCTGTTAACTCACGTTCTAAAATTGTTTTCGTTCTTCTCATTTTGAAATCTCTCTTTGATGTAGTCTTGATATCATCAAAATAACGTTCAAACCAGTATAGTCTGATAACTGCCAACCAACTATGTATAAATATTGGTGAAGCCAAGAGGCATGATAAATAAAGGATCATTTGTTGATATAGTGTCAGCTTATTCAAATCAACTGTATTCAGACCTCCCTGGGTTGTCGCACCTGCTGACAAAAAAAGTATATCAATGTACTTGTGTCCACCGACTGGGTAGATCATAATAGAAGTTAAGATGGTCAGCATGATGATGTAGAAATAATGCACCGCAATAAAATTTGGAAAGATATACTTCTTAAGCGGTTTAAGCGACCGATCAAATGAATCAATAACATCTCTAAGCTTGTGTCCTAATGTTTTTCTATAGCGAAACGATGGGACATAAGTAGAAGCTCTGCTGAGACTTCGTCTCATGGAAGCAAAAATAAAATATTATAGGCAGAACACGTTGGGAGAGAAGGCAAAGAGCAAAGAATGGATTCGTGCAATGGATTCACACCTCGATAAAGGTAAAAACACAAGGCCTTGGAGAATCAGGTATAAGCAGCTTCGCTAGGAAAAGCAAGTCTGCTAAACAATTGCCTCAAATTCACAGCACCCAAACGAAGGTAAGCGTCTGTCCTACCAATTTCAAAGAAATTAGCACACTTTTGCACTGCTATAAACACCTCAAAGCACTGTTAATGGGGTAAAAAAGTGAATTCCTCACCTTAGATACTGGCAATTATTCCTCTATTATGACTTTTTTATACTATTTACTGGGCTGTTCATCGCTTTTGCTTAGAGGGTTCCCGAGCTGAAAAATCTGTCAAAAAATGGTTAAACGTGCAATCTGTTAAGAAACCAATGAACAGGGTACTCTGGAGACGCTGCAGTGCTAGCATTGCATCTTCGAAGTGTTATTAGATGTAATAAGTCAGGAATAGATTTTTTTTCTCGAGAATGATACAATGTGTTTTCTAAAACTCCCGTATTATAGTAGGTCCACCCAGAAGGATAGCATGTATAGTCAAAATGACGATAAGTAACAATGAGTACAACCCGGATGGTACTAAGTATCTTGTATCGTTTTTGCTGACGAAACAAGAAGTTTCTTGACTTGTTACGCAAGCAACAATTAACGAATCAAACTTGCTGCAATCTGATGCTCCCGTCTTGCAACTTTCAGTGACTTTGAAGCCTCTTGACATGCACAAAGTATGAAATCACTGTACAGGTGCCCAAATATGCAAGAAAGTTGAAAAATGCCATTCTTGATAGTGCTGTCAGTCTCCCCTTTTCTTCTCCATTTGTGAATATTGACTTGATGTGAGAAATAAAAAAAGCCATTCCCGTATTTTTGTATACTTGTGTGTAAACTTCAATAGCAACTTGAGTGTCGTAGTGCCAAACCAATTCTGTGGTAGCTGTCTAAATACTTGTCTTTGCTTGTAGTTGATCTGATGGATCTTATTTTACAAGTCCGATTCCTCTCCGGGTGGTGTCAGATTTTAAGAGGTGTCACTTATTATAAGACATATTGACGTTTCACTTATTATGATTACAACCAAGGTTCGCTAATTACGATACATCAGTCTATGATATGGCGAGAAGAGATAGAGATGCAGGAGAAAGGTAGGTTTATGTCTTGATCGTTGGTCAATTGGTGTCAGAGCCTATACAAAAAAATGGTTGTGAAAGAATATTATTGTTGTTATTATAGTTATTATTATATGTATTATTTCTATACGATCAATATCAACAATGTTATTTGAATTTACAAATTCGTGAATGATACTGTTGATTATTGAGTAATGTTACAATCTAGGGCAATGATGTGATACAATTCGTTGCTCTATCGAAAAAGAAAATTTTTATGGTGACGAATCATTGTTATCGTGACTTCTCGTAGCATGGTCATTTTGATCATGACCTAGCGAAATGCTATCTGAGGGGGAAATGTCATTTAACACTTCATGTGATGAAATCTTTATTGACTCTCTATGAGCGTTTTTAACACTCGCTAAGACAGACTGATTCAGTTCTAATATTGCATCATTCATTAGTTTTTCCTCCATTTCTGTGAATTCTGGCATGTTGGAATTATCATCAATTTTCCTCAGTTTAAAATTCTGTGGCTTTTGTGATGTGTTTAATGCGCTCGTAGCGGCATCAAGATATGTTCTCTTATTTGGTTTCTTTGTATCATTGACGAATTTATCAAATGTATTCAATGAGTAATCGGAGTATATGTGATGATCATTGTGAATAAGTCGATCTCTTGAAAAGGATTTGAATGACTCTTGTGAATTGCTTTTCGTTTCAGTCGCTTGTATACCATAAGGTTCATTACTGCTTCTTTTATCAAAAACGTCAGGCGGTGTCAATTCAGGTGGATGTGTGTTTACTTCAGCCTGTAAATTTCGTACTACTGCAGCTGCCATCTGTGATAATTGTGTGGAATGATCCAAATCGAATTGATTATGAGCAGTATTTTGAGGCGGCATATGAGTTTGGTGTGTTGATTCCTTTGGTTCAACTATTATACCTGTACCATCTTTATGTCTCAATTTACATTTTTGGCAATGTTGTATCACTTCAGTAACTGTTCTTTTCATACCTTTCCAATGATAATTTTCAACAATTTTAGCGGTTAATCTATTTATGCCTAGATGATCGACCATATGCATTTCCATAACCAATTGTCTTTGTTTCTCAGGATCATAGATAATTTCTTTACCTCTAGTCATTAATTTACCATTTATTACAGAATGTGTCTTCGCGGTAACTCTTAATCTTGCCTTTTCATTTCTATCACACTTACTAGGGTAACGACCAGTCTCTAAATAAAATTTCAGTCTCTCATACTTAGCCACATCTGCACTTTTCGTTGGATCATGCAAAAGACTCATACTTTTGGTAATATGTGTGAATTCTTTACCATAAATGAATGAATCTACAGGTACATCGAAACCTTTTAAAATTGCAGATTCTGGTAATTTCCCTACCCTTTTAAAATTGAGACTTTCAAGTATCCTTCTTATACCAACATTTGATCCATAAACCAGTGGGAAACAACAGGAAGTGAAACCTAGCCTTTTAGACCATTCAACGAATGTTTCGACTAACGTTTTACCAATACCTTTACCTCTGATACCTGCATTAACCAAGAATGATCCAGTAACCACATGGGATGATCTACCAGGATAACAAGGTTGTAATGAAAATATACCAAGGCATTGTTTCTCCCATTGAATATGTAAATTCAAATTTCTTCTTTCTTTTCGTTTGATATATTGTGTTGTATTTCTAGTTGTTTCGATATCTGTACCATAATTATTCTCTAGATCAGAGAGATCATTTTCCATTGAAAAATCCAGTTCAGGTATTTCTCCTAATACCATTACGCAAAGATGACCATTCTTAGCCATCCAAACGTCAATAAACTCTTCTATTGATAATATCTCGTAGTATGGGAAACTTTCACCTCTTTCAATTTCCATGTTGAACTCATCCAACAGGAAATGGAGCAGCCCTTTGGGCAATAGATCTGATCTTGGTGGAATGGGATACATTGTGGCGATAGTTTCACCATCTCTCAAAAGTAAAGTATGTGGATGCAGAGGTGTGGATATGGTTTCTGCGATTGTTGAAGATTCCTCTTCATCCTCTTCCTCTTCTTGATGTTGTTCGTGATCTTGCGCTTCTAGACTCCTACTCAGATCATGGGAGAATTCCATTGATGTGTTGAAGTTCATTGATGAGAGGAAGCCCTGGTTGGCGTCGTCATTGCTCTGAATATGATCCTGGCTAGTCTGGAACATGAAGCAATGTATTTGTGTGTCGTGCTATAAGCCTAAATAATTCGTATTGTACTGAAATTCTGAGCTTTTCTATACTTCTTTGTAACCAACAAGCACTACACTCTCTTTATAAAGAAGCAAACACTACACTCTCTTTGTAAGCACCAATACCGCTGCTTAATCACAACTTACTGCTAAGTTTACAACAAAGACTAATTCGCGCTCCGAATGCTACAATTACTGCCACTATCGATACCTTCAACGATGCTTGATCTTGGCTCTCACGACGCTAATAAAGCCTCTTCTACAGTTTGAATTGACGGCTTTCAAGAGGTGTTTGTCGCCGTCAAAGCACATTCAAGACTGACCTTTCCTCTACTGCGTATCAAGCATTCCAGCCTGCTATAACCGCTCCAATCCACAGAATATATACAAGTTTTGAGCGTGTTTGACACTCTTGAAGTCTGTCTCTGAGCCAGTGTCGAGTCTGAATGGTCGCTCAACGAGCCTTCCAAGAACAAAACGTTAAAAGTACGGTTCCCGATACAACACGGACTATAAAGAGAGACAGCAATTAGGGTGATTAAATATTTAATCAGAGTTGTATTGAGTTGAATTATATATGAGAGAGTATTGAAGTGTGTAGTGTAGTGTAGTGTAGTGTAGAGATATTGCAGAGAAGAGAAGGCAAGATGTCGCTGTTTCGAACCTTGCAGAACCAAGCGAGGATTATAACTGTGTTCAGCCCTGCTAAGATAGCAAATGTTGCGAACAGAGCACTTATCGATGAGATGAGAAGTATGAAATTGAATAAGATTAATCTTGAGTTCAGACACACGTTCCCGACGCTGGACCAGTTGCATTACATGAACAGTATAAACGAGCCTGTGCTGAAGAGATGCATCCCCAGTAAGGATAAATTGCTTGGTGGGAATAGTTTTGACGGTATATTTGGCTCAGATTTGAATAGTTGCCAGGAGAGCGGTGATTGGAGTAAAGATTGTCATGTTTGGGTTGATTGGGAGAAGAAAAAAGTTGGATGTAATTTGAATCATTTGAAAAATACGCTTGAGTAAGCGATGTTCACTATGAAGATTGAAATCGTGATAATATTCCTGCTTTACGGAGTTCTTTAAATAGTGTGGTATACATATATATTTTATATTGAATTAGTCTAGTCTAGCCTAGTTAGTTTTTATCAGATAAATGTGCTGAAACTTCACTTTTCATGAATGAGATGACATCAGCAGGGTCAGTTGCAGTGAAGACACTGGTACCAGCTACAATAACGTTAGCACCAGCTTTAGCAGCTTGTGGAACGGTTTCCTTGGACAACCCACCGTCTACTTGGATATCCAAATTGGGGAACCTTGCTCTTAATTTTTCAACTTTTGGCATCATATCAGGCATGAACTTCTGACCACCAAAACCTGGTTCCACAGTCATCACCAATGCCATATCCAGGTGCTCACCTAATTCGTAGAGCACATCGACAGGTGTACCTGGTTTGATTGCGCAAGCAGCTCTAATACCGTTTTTTTTGATCAATTTTACCAGATCCAACGGATTTTTCGTTGCTTCGTAATGGAAAGTGAACTGATCAGCACCACATTTGACAAAATCTTCCACCCATTTTTCAGGGTTCTCCACCATCATATGGCAATCAAAGAACGCACCTTTGTCAGAAGAACCAGGTCTTGGCACAGACTTACGCAACGAAGTAACGATGGGCTGACCCAGAGTGATGTTTGGCACGAAATGGCCGTCCATCACGTCTATATGCAACCAGTCTGCGCCGGCATCGATCACTCTGTGGCAATCACAGCCTAAATTGGCGAAATTCGACGCTAATATGCTTGGTGCAACAATAGGTTTGACCATTGTACAATTTCGACTGTTCCCTGATCCTGATCCTGATCCTGATCCTGATCCTGATCCTGATCCTGATCTTGCTCTTGGTTTTCCCAGATCTGCTATACCTTGTTCTTATAGCATTCTCGAGCAGTGACAAATCTGCTATACAGAGATCCGATGGCAAACTTGAAACCCAGAAGGCGCCGCCCGCGGGAATCGAACCGGCCGGCGTTTTCTGATATTTCACGTGCTTTCCGTTTTCCTGTTTTTCACGGCTCGCGCGAAGTCGTTTCTTTTTCTGCTTCCCGCTTGCCGGACGGACAATGAAAATTGGAAATTGGAAATTGAAAATTGGGAATTGAATTTGCTGGGAGGACCGCCTTACACAGAGGGCATCCATCCAGACGGGAGACAGCAAAGACAGCAGACAGAGGAAACAGAGGAACTCGTCCAGAGAAGCCTGGTTTCGGGTGGAGTTGGCATTATTGCTGTCGATTACCAATCCAACTAACTACCAAACCAAACCAAACCAAACTTGCTGCTATTGGAGGGTCCATCGGGGAATACCGTAGCTGTTCCACGTTTCAACGCATTGTTGGATCCTCAAGAGTGCACACACTTTTCTTTGGTGTGTCTGTCTGTAGTTTATGTATTTACGAATTCTTGTCAAGAAGTTTCATCTTGCCTCGACGTCCCCGACTCTCCTTGATCAAACACCTGAACGCTTCATTTTGATCACATTTTCACGTTCACTTTGATCACACCTTCCCGTTCATCTAATAACATATTTGATTCAGGTTCAATTTGATTGAAAAATTTTCATCATCGAGAAAGAAACGTCTGTTACATTTTGAGAAGATAAAAACACGATTATACCATTATGACTGAACCTATCAAAGCCAAGCCAAAATCTTCTATGAAGATAGATAATGCGCCAACTCCGCATAACACTCCAGCCAGCGTTATGGGTACTTCGTTCTTGAAGAACGGTAATCCAGTTGCTGATTTGAAAAATGCAACAAATGCAACAAATGAAGATGACGGTGTCACCAGTGGTGCCGCTACTGTAGCTACATCGACAACAGGTGTACCAACTATCCACGAAGAAGATATTCAGAATGCATTGTCTAATCAGCCAATGTTTTTGCAATCTATCCAAGATAAATTAGGTAATCTCTTGGGTCAGAACAGTGGATACGTTCAATCTTTGCCAAAAGAGGTTAAAAATCGTATATTTGCATTGAAGAAGTTGCAAAGTGATCTTTTCGCAATTGAAAAGGATTTCCAAGTTGAAATGTTCGAATTAGAACTGAAATACTTGAATAAATATAAACCATTACACGAATATAGAAGTCAATTGATCGTTGGTACCAAACAACCAACTGCAGAAGAGATTGAAATCGGTAAAAAAGTCGATGAAGATGCAGATGAAGAAGGTTTGAACGATAAAGAAGATCATGATCATGATCATGATAACGACGACGATGAAGAAGTCGTCGGTATTCCTTCATTCTGGTTGACAGCATTGGAAAATTTACCAATAGTAGCAGATACCATAACGGAACGTGATACAGAAGTACTTGAATTCTTGAATGATATCAGATTAGAATATTTGGATGAAGGCAAACCAGGGTTCAAATTAATCTTTGAATTTGATGAAACAGAAAATTTCTTCTTCAAGAATAAAACATTGACTAAAACTTACTACTATCAAAATGAATTAGGTTATTCAGGTGATTTCATCTATGATCATGCAGAAGGTGAAATTATCAATTGGAATGATAATAAGACAAATGTAACAGTTTCTGTTCAAATGAGGAAGCAAAGAAATAAAACAACAAAACAAGTACGTACAATTGAAAAAATTACACCAGTTGAATCATTTTTCAACTTTTTTGATCCACCAAAATTGAAAAAAGATGATGATCATGATCATGAAGATAGTACTATTGTTAAATTACCAGGAAATGAAGATATCGAAGATGATGAAGATGATGAAGATTTACAACAAAGATTAGCATTGGATTACTCCATAGGTGAACAAATCAAAGATAAATTGATCCCAAGAGCAGTTGATTGGTTCACAGGTACAGCCTTAGACTACGAATTCGACAACGATTTTGAGGAAGACGATGAAGATGAAGACGACGATGAGGACTACGACGAAGATGAAGACGACGACGAAGAAGACGAAGAAGATGAAATGGCTCAAGCAGGTGCAACTGAACCACCAGAATGTAAACAATCGTAAGCGCTAGAACTTGCACACTTCGAGTAAACCTATCGGTGCTTCCAAGACTATATACCACACAATAACACTGTACTCTGTCATAAGTATATACATATACACATACCTATACATGTACATGTCAGACTTGTTGTCTTACAAGAAAATATGAATTAAGAATTGATCTAAGAGCAGCGTCTACGTCTTTGTATGGTTATCTACGCAGCACACAAGTAAAATTAGTCATTAGTGCACGCACTGGCAGGATTCACTTCAACACACGTTGAATACACCACGACAAGCCAAGTAACGGTTTACGGAGTTTGGACGTGTTCATTGAACCAAACGCAATTCTGCTCTCTGGTGAGTAATCCACGACGACATCAACGTGAGTAACACTTCCACTAACGGCTACACCTCATGATAAGCACTCTTCCAGATCGCTTTGGCTCCGATCAGCTCTGTTCAACTCTGGTCTGTCCAGCTCTGGTCTGTTCAACTCTATCTTGTCGAGATCTTGCGGCGAGCAGTAAACAGAAAATTTTTCACTGCTCGAGGCAGAGCCCAAAACCCAATCTGGCAAGCTGGAAGGACCAGTTGGCAAGCGTTTTCCTGTTCGACAAGCCCTGTTCGATAAGGAGAAGTTTAAAGACGGTTTGGCTCACCGATGAGAGATTGCTATGTAGTAGTTGTGTATCTATAGTTATCTGCACTGTGTACCGCTTATGTCAAGACAGTCTCTGTATTGTTCCATTCATCTGTAATATTTATATACGCTAGGATCCATTCTTATTGGTGGAAAGTGAATGGGAATTTGCTGTTGCAAGAGCACCAATTGAATTCAACTGATTTTGAATTGAGACCAACTTGACTTAGCAATTGGACTTTGCATACCAATATAGAAACATAAAATAAGATATGAAACTTAAACTGCCCAAGACACCCAACGTTGCTGGGAAACTGCCTGGCAAGGCAACCAGCTTGCCGCACTTTCTGGATGATTTCAGGCTGCAAGACCCTGATCAGAAGGATGCAAAACCTAGCAGTAGTAACGAAGAGTACAATTTGGACGCAATGGGTGGTACAACAGGCTACGATGCAAACCAATTTGGTGCTGCAGATTACGAAACCCATCCATATTCAACAAACGCATATAATAATAACGATACTAGTGGTAGTTCACCTAACAATGATTTTAAAGGTCAATACGAATATGGAGAATTTGAAACAAATAACAATGACTCTACCAATAATGATAATACCGCTTATATATTCCATTCCAACGATCCAAACCGATTTCCTGATGACAAGAAGGATAATACACAATTTTCCTCTTATGAAGCTACGTCCAAAATCGAGGAAGGTTTCACAGATACCAGTTTAAGTCAGGACCTATCCATCAGACACCTTTTAACATTAGCCGTCGGTGGTGCTATCGGTACTGGTTTATTCGTTAACTCTGGTGCCTCTTTGAATACTGGTGGTCCAGCAAGTTTAGTCATCGGTTGGGTTATCGTCAGTACAGCTTTATTTACAGTTATAAACTCCTTAGGTGAATTGGCAGCTGCGTTCCCTGTTGTTGGTGGTTTCAGTGTTTACATGAATCAGTTCGTTGACCCTTCCTTTGCATTTGCTGTAAATTTAAATTATTTGATTCAATGGTTGATCTTATTACCTTTAGAATTAGTTGCAGCTTCCATTACGATTCGTTATTGGAATTCAAGTATTAATTCGGATGCTTGGGTTACCATCTTCTATGTCCTTATTGGTTTAGCAAATATGTTAGACGTTAAATCATTTGGCGAAACAGAATTCGTCCTTTCATTAGTTAAGATTTTAGCCATTATCGGGTTTTTCATCCTGGGTATCGTTTTAAGCTGTGGTGGTGGTCCAACTCATGAATTTATTGGTGGTAAATACTGGCATGATCCAGGTGCATTCGTCGGTGAGACCGCAGGTTCTCAATTCAAAGCCTTATGTTCAGTCTTTGTTACTGCTGCTTTCTCTTATTCTGGTATCGAAATGACTGCAGTTTCTGCAGCTGAATCTAAAAATCCAAGAGAAACTATACCTAAAGCTGCCAAGAGAACTTTTTGGTTAATCACGGGCTCTTACGTTAGTATTTTGACTTTAATTGGTTGTTTAGTGCCTTATAATGATCCAAGACTAATGAATGGTTCAACATCTGTTGATGCTGCTTCCTCCCCATTGGTTATTGCAATTGAGAATGGTAAGATCAAAGGTTTGCCATCTGTTATGAATGTCGTTATCCTTTTAGCAGTTCTATCTGTGGCAAACTCAGCAGTCTATGCTTGTTCAAGATGTATCGTTTCAATGGCTAAAATTAATACATTACCAAGATTTTTTGCCAAAACTGATAGAAAGGGTAGACCACTACCTGCAATTTTTGCAGTTTTATTTTTTGGTTTATTATCATTCGTTGCAGCAAGCGATAAACAAGCTGAAGTTTTCACTTGGTTATCTGCTTTATCAGGTCTATCTACAATCTTCTGCTGGATGGGTATTAACATTAGTCACATCAGATTCCGTGCCGGTATGCAAAAGCAAAATATTTCATTGGATGAACTGCCATTTATATCACAAACAGGTATATATGGTTCCTACTATGGTATTTTCATCCTGATACTGGTCTTAATTGCATCATTCTGGACGTCCTTATTCCCTGTAGGACAAACGAAGGCCAATGTAACTTCATTCTTCGAGGGTTATTTATCTGCACCAATACTGTTGGCGTGTTACATTGGACACAAGGTTTATACCAAGAACTGGAAATCATGGTATATACCAACCAGTGAAATGGATTTGGTTACTGGTCGTAAACAAGTTAATCTAGAAGAAACCAGAGAGCAAATGGCAATCGAAAAAGAAGCTTTGAGAAACTCAAGTTTCGTTAAAAGATTCTTGCACTTATGGTGTTAGGACATACGAAACCTACCTCAACCCGGACCCTTTATTTATTCAAGAATATTCAACCATATACCTATATAGATACAAACACACAAACACAAGGTACACTAATATAAATTATTTTTTTTTGATTTTTCGATTCCCATTTAACAGGACCCCAAAACCATCGTAAGAACGTCTCTTTTTCATGGTTCTAATTGGTCAAAATTAATACATCTCACAGTAAAAATTCCTAATGCCAAACAAACCATTATCTATTCATAACACTCTCCAAACGCACTAATTACAATCATTTTTTGCTACCAATATTATTTACTGTCACTCATATATTCGATATTCAATGGTAAAAAGCGCCAGTTTACCCGGATCACGGGTTCGAAAAATTTTCACTTCCCAAAGCGAAGTCGGTTTCTAAGTGTTAAGCCAATTTACACATCTTCAACACTTTGATGAGAGTCTAATTTGAATATCAAGAACCATTGGAAGGACGTTTTGCAGTAAGTTTTGGTTTTTGAAGGGGAGAGTTGTTGAACTACTGCGAATTGACTGTGAAAAGTAGTGTTGGACCCTTTTTGAACGACTGTAATTGGATCATTGTTGATTGTTAAACAGACAAAAACCAGTCTTAAACCATTCATTGTAAGTTTTACGTTCTAGGGACTGAATACAACAACAGACAGAAGAAAAACACATAGAAGCAAATCACCAAAATGTCCATCTCACACTGTAGATTTTACGAGAACAAATACCCAGAAGTTGACGATATCGTCATGGTCAACGTCCAACAAATTGCGGAAATGGGTGCATATGTCAAATTATTGGAATATGACAACATTGAAGGTATGATTCTATTGTCAGAATTATCCCGTAGACGTATAAGGTCTATTCAAAAATTGATTCGTGTTGGTAAGAACGATGTTGTAGTTGTTTTACGTGTTGACAAGGAGAAAGGTTACATTGATTTATCAAAACGTCGTGTTTCATCAGAAGATATCATCAAATGTGAAGAAAAATATCAAAAATCCAAGACTGTTCATTCAATTTTGAGATTTTGTGCTGAAAAATTTCAAATTCCATTAGAGACTCTGTACAAGACAATTGCTTGGCCATTGAGTCGAAGATTTGGTCATGCTTATGAAGCTTTCAAATTATCTATCATTGATGAGACTGTATGGGACGGTATTGAACCACCATCCCAAGACGTTTTTGATGAATTGAAACAATATATTTCCAAGAGATTGACACCACAAGCTGTTAAAATCAGAGCTGATGTTGAAGTTTCTTGTTTCGGTTACGAAGGTATCGATGCAATCAAATCTGCTTTGAAAGCTGCTGAAGCTCTATCCACAGAACAAATGCAAATCAAAGTCAAACTGGTTGCAGCTCCATTATATGTTGTTACTACCCAAGCTCTAGACAAACAACATGGTATCGAACTACTAGAACAAGCTATTGAAAAAATTACAGAAGTTATCACTCAAAGTAATGGTGTATGTAACGTTACCATGCCACCAAAGGCCGTCACCGCAACAGAAGATGCCGAATTACAAGCCATGTTGGAGAGCAAAGAATTGGACAATAGATCTGGCAGTGAAGACGAAGACGAAGACTCTGATTTTGAATAAATCAAATCTAATGTAAATTAAAGTACGTTGCCCCCCAAGCAACTATAATTCATGTGGGATAAGAAAAGTAACTGTAATTGCAAGCAAGGCTCTAAAGGCATTTCGCACTGGAACATGCGCATGTAAATGTAAACGTAAATGTAAATTGTACAATGTAATTTTTACTAGTGATTCTTATTAGCATATTTTACAGTTTTATAAATTAATTTCACATACAGACGAACATATAGGTGCTTATGTTGAGGCATTGGTTGCTTATTGAAAGTATCTGATACGTGACGGGTTCAGTAAGTAACAATTACTGTCGCCGTGATCAAATAAGGCATCGCGTATAAGGGGACCTGTTACTGGATTGTTAATATATAAAAGGGCAGCTTTTGATGTTCATCATTTGCTAGAAATCTTGGGAACCTGAACAGAAGGTTAAGAAGACCAATTAATAGAGCCCAAAAAATAAAGGAAGGAAATTTTTACGTTTCATAATGAGCAGAACTGCAACACATGCTGGATCATGGTACAGCAATGAAGGAACAGAATTGTCCCAACAACTGCAAGCATGCTTGAACAAAGCAGAGACTACTATTAAAGGCCCCAAAAAGGGCGCACAAGTTATCATTTCACCACATGCAGGTTACAGGTACTGTGGACCCACCATGGCATATTCGTATGCTGCATTAGACGTGAATGAGAGTACAAAGAGAGTATTTGTACTGGGCCCATCACATCATGTATACTTCAAGGATCAGGTACTGTTAAGCCGTTACAAGTCGTTGAAGACACCATTGGGAGATTTGGAAGTGGACACAGATGTGTGTGGAGAGTTAGTTGGTGGTGGTGAGGACGGTGGGAAGAAATTATTTGGATATATGGATGCAGATATGGATATGAGTGAGCATTCATTGGAGATGCAGTATCCGATGCTTGTAAGGACGCTTCAATGGCGATTAGGTGAGAATGATTGGGAAAAAGTGAAGGTTGTGCCCATATTGATGTCACATAATAGTAGTGCGTACGAAGAGAGAATTGGACAGAGATTGTTGCGTTACATGCAGGAACCAGGTAATCTGTTTGTTGTCAGCAGTGATTTCTGCCATTGGGGCAGAAGGTTTCAATTTACTGGATATGTAAGTGATGAAAAGGAACTGGTTGATGCGATTGAAGAAGAGACAGAGATTGAGATACTCACAGCCAGAAGTAAATTACCGCATCACAAGATACCCATCTGGCAATCGATTGAGATTCTCGATAGATATGCGATGAGAGTGATTAATGAGGGGAAGAACGATGTTAAGTATGAGAATTGGAAGAAGTACCTGGAGATCAGCGGCAATACGATCTGTGGATCGAATCCAATTTCGATTATATTGAAGATGATTGGGATGATAGGTGGAGATAAGAAGATTAAATTTGAGTGGCCCAAGTACTCACAATCATCAAAAATTGAACATTTAGATGATAGCAGTGTAAGTTATGCATCGGGATACATAAAATATTGAAGTGTAAAGAATGTGTAAATACAATGATTTATCAAAAAAGGCATAAAAATGTGAAAGTGAACACAATAATTTATCAAAAAAGGCATAAAAACGTTAAAATAAGATCATTATAAAAAAAATTATATATTTAATTTAAAAAATAAACTGAAAAATTGAAAATAGTTAATTTTTTAAATGATCAACTTACAAAGAAGCAACGTGTTCGACCAAATCGACAACTCTGGTAGAGTAACCGAATTCATTGTCGTACCAAGAGACCAACTTAACGAACTTTGGAGACAACATGATACCAGCTTCAGCATCAAAGATGGAAGAGTGAGAGTTACCGATGAAGTCAGAAGAGACAACAGCATCTTCGGTGTAACCCAAGACACCCTTCAATTTACCTTCGGATTCAGCCTTGATAACCTTCTTAATTTCTTCGTAAGTGGTAGCTTTTTCCAATTTGACGGTCAAATCAACAACGGAGACATCGACAGTTGGGACTCTGAAAGCCATACCGGTCAACTTACCGTTCAAGACTGGCAAGACCTTACCGACAGCCTTAGCGGCACCGGTGGAGGATGGGATGATGTTACCGGAAGCGGTTCTACCACCTCTCCAGTCCTTGTGGGATGGACCATCGACAGTCTTTTGAGTGGCGGTCATGGAGTGGACAGTAGTCATCAAACCTTCTTCAATACCGAAGTGTTCGTTGATAACCTTGGCCAATGGAGCCAAACAGTTGGTGGTACAAGAAGCGTTGGAAACGATCTTTTGGTCAGCGGTCATCTTGTCTTCGTTGACACCGACAACGAACATTGGAGCGGTACCGGATGGAGCAGTGATGACAACCTTCTTGGCACCAGCATCAATGTGCTTTTGAGCAGTGTCCAATTCCTTGAAGACACCAGTGGAGTCGATAGCGATGTCGATCTTGTCAGCACCCCATGGCAAGTTAGCTGGGTCTCTTTCTTGGTAAGCAGAGATCTTCTTACCGTCGATGATCAAGTGCTTTTCGTCGTGGGAGACTGGACCTTCGTACAAACCGTGAGTGGAGTCGTACTTGAACATGTAAGCAGCATATTCAGTGTTGATGAATGGATCATTGATAGCGACAACTTCAATGTCCTTTCTTTGCATAGCAATTCTCAAGACGATTCTACCGATTCTACCGAAACCGTTAATAGCAACTCTAACCATTGTGACTGTGTTGTATGTGTGTGTGGGTGGTGTTCTATGTAATACAAGACAAGAAAAGAAATAATTACAATTACAAAACAAATTCCAATCCATCAAACTGCTCTTCTAAAGCTCCAAGACCACTACTTATATACATTTGAAACCGTTGAAATATCGAACCGTTGAAGCTTCAAAGCTAGAATCTTCTGAGCTTAGAAGCATGAAGAATTTGCTGGATGCCATCAAATTGAAATTATTATTCATGTTGCACCACGCAAACACCCATTATTGGTGATCGTGGTGTTGGAAGTGCTGACAATACGATGATGTGCTATAACGTAGTATGCCATAGTGTAACATAGTATAATATGATATGATATGATATGCTCTGGCTCTTCACTATGCATGGTGGTGCTAAACGGACTTTGGCTCTGGTTGCATTTCTTTTTGCTGTTGGCCATTAATTGTGTGATACCAAAAATGAAAAATGTTTAGTGCGGCTGCCGTTTTGGGCGAAACAGGACGCTGTGTGGTGCGCACGTGGCTAGTGGGTGCTGGTGACGGTTGGGTGTTCGGGTGCCAGTGGTGTCCGGGTGTGTGGCATGTCATGTGATGGTGCACGGGAGTATGCACGCGGTACGTGTTACCCTGACGAGTCGCGAAAATTTATTCCTGGGTGTCCGACTGGACCATAGTATGTACGTTTTAACACCGATCTTCAAATGTTTAACACCGAATGCTTGTGATCATTTTAACACCGATCGTTTGTGATCATGGTAACACCGACTTACAATTTAACACCGATCAATTTTATATATTTGTTTCTGCCAACGTGATTTCAAGTACAACCATTGCTACCGAACACGCCTTACTGTACTACGTCTTATACATAAAATTGTCGGACCCTGTATGACCTTGGTTATTCCTCAGTCTATTTAAGATCCTTAATATGGTTCATCTTGGACATTAATTTGTTAATATAGCATAGTTTGTACATTGAGTTTCAACTACGTATAATAATTCTCTTTGCTACTCAATTTAGGATTAGGGTATATACAATAAAAATGTATGTGATGATTGGCACTTACTTGCTTCTCAAATATCGGTTGCTATTCACAATAAAATGGTGTTTATATCCACTCTTATAGCCAGTCTAATGAACTAATGTATTAGTGTTGCGACCGCTATATCTGCATATATGTATGCCATATTGTGACGCATGTCACGTGCCACGTCCTAATTATTAACATTATATACTAATTACACTCTTTATATACCTGCCATCTTGGCCCAACACATTATCATACCAATGATTACTGTCTTGACTCAGTACTGTTCCCATTGGACGTATTACATCTGACATCCAATACTTGCTCTTATATAGTCCGCTGAAAAATTTTCCGATGCCTTAATAATAACTGAAAATTACATAAATTACATAAATCACATACAAATAGACAAATAGACATATTCTTAGAAGGACATACTAATACCCACACTACAAGTTCAACACTCCATACAATGTCCCGTGAAGGTTTCCAGATCCCATCAAATCTAGATGCTGCCGCAGCAGGTGCATCCCAAGCAAGAAGTGCAACTCTAAAATATATATGCGCAGAATGTTCAAGTAAACTGTCTCTTTCAAAGACAGATCCTGTCAGATGCAAAGATTGTGGTCATCGTATCCTGCTGAAGGCAAGAACGAAGAGAATGGTTCAATTTGAGGCAAGATAAATAGGTACATTAGTGCATTTGTAAAAGAAGTTCGCATGCATAGTTGATTGATATATACGGTATATATGGTGTATGTATATTTGTACGTTTAACGACTGGTTCAGAATATAAAATTAGCATGTTAGTGTGTGTGATCGATTCATAATTGATCGACTCTTTTCATAAAATTATTGGCAATCTCCATAGAATTTGAATATTTAGTATCAATTAGAATATTAATGTTAAAAATTTGTGAATCGGTAGAATCATTCGAAGCATCTTTCAGTGGTTCGCTCTCAGATGTCAACATATCGTAAATATCACTAGTTGTTCTCGATTTCCCTTCTGCACTACGCATCACATTACACTCCACTTTAATTCTTGGTTTTGTCACTTCACTCTCAATCAAGTCCTCATAAACGGTCCCAAACAAAGCACAATCCTTCTTCAAATTGTGCGATTCACGATATATCTCTTCAATCCGTTCTTTCAACCTACCAATATCTTTTGATCCTACACTTATATTCTTTTCAAATCTCATATATCTTGGTTCCTTTGGCTTGGCAGACATCGTTTCACCCTTTGACATCTTTGGCAAGTCCAATTTGGTGCTCTTTGCAACGTACTGAGCAATGGAAACTACTGATTCCTTTGGTATCTTCCCCAAATATGCCAATACATCACCTTTCAAAAGTCTACCGTTGTGTCCTGAAGCTTTGATAGAACTCAAGGCATCCTGACGAGATATTTTAGACTGTTTTAACAGCAAACTAACTGAGGGAAGGAACACCTGGTTCTCATTGGGTGTCTGAAGTACAGACTTCTGTGCAAGAGTGCTCGCAAACCTGGTTTGTGCTCTGCATAGTACACATTTTGGGGCCTGGTATGAAATGCCTGTTTGGCCCAATTTTTGGCAAACTTGACGACGTAACATTCTACGTTTTGCTATCAACAACTTTCCTGTATAAATTTTCTATGGTAACTGAAGCATACAAATTTATGAGCTACATAAGAACTTAGGAACTTAAGAATGTAGGAACTTAATTTAAAGTACTTAATGAACTGTCCGTAATGCGTGATGACAACCAACTTGAACGTCACAAATTCAAATCAATTTGTTCAATTATACATTTTGATGTTACGTACAAACTACTTTACAATACGAGTCAATTGGTCCAATCACAACTATATATTTCATAGGAACAGTGCCGTAAATTCCATGGTAAGCATTCCGACCACTAATCCACAATAACGATTTCAGTATCGTCCTTGGTGTCCACAGAGACATTAGAAACCGTTGGTTTCACCCATGTTGGGAATTTACTGGTGTAATGTGGCCATGCAGGCACCACCAAAACCATCGCTATCACACATCCAGCAGCGTACACCGCCAAGAGCACTTTCAAAGACTGTGAAACGAACCCAGCACCACAGGCAAGCAATGCCGCCAACAGCAGCACATTTCTGGCCAGTGTGGCAGCCGTTGGCTGGCTGGGGAAGTCGATAGGGAACAGCAATTTTATAGCAATGTCTTCAAGCATTTTCTGGTGAAGTCAATGTCAATCCACGTTTACTATGCAATTCAGCCTCGAGAAGACGTATTTTGAGATCCTCTGATGTTCAAATTGGCTCCAAATTTGACCTTTTCCCAGCTTTTAACCCTCTTGCTAAAGTGTTGATATTGAAATTTAAAGCTTTTTAAAAGTGACCCGAAATGCTAAGAAATAGTGAAATTTAACAATATCAAAATCTACAATTTAACAATATGGCAAAATCATTCAATTTGATGAAATTTGTAGTTGGAACTTCAATGGAATGATCGGTTGGCAATGAACGATTTTTTGGTGCTTTTGGTTTCATTTTTGGTGCGTTTGGTGTTCTTCCTGTACGGTATATACCAGGACAATACGTGCGTCGTAAAGTACACAGACGTTGATTACTTGGTGTTCGATGATGCAGCTGGATATGTGTTCTCCGGTAAGTCTCCATATCTGCGTGAAACGTACCGTTACACGCCTCTTTTGAGTTGGTTGCTCGTTCCAAACCACTATTTTGGCTGGTTCCATTACGGTAAGATGCTTTTTGTGTTGTTTGACCTCTTTACTGGTGTTCTGATCAATAAGATATTGCTCCATTCCAAGAACAATGATCACATTTCAAATCGTAGAAGATTGGTACTTTTGTCAATATTTTTGTTCAATCCAATGGTTATTGCCATTAGTACTCGTGGGAATGCAGAGAGTGTGCTATCTTTCTTCATTATGGCTTCATTATATCTTTTACAACAGGAAAAATATGTCCTTTCTGGTTTAGTTTATGGAATTGCCATCCATCTCAAGATATACCCTATAATATATTGTCTACCGATTTCCATCTACATTTTCAGTAAACCCAATTGGTTCCCAAAACTTTTCCAAATTGGTGTATCCAGTTTACTTTCACTTATATCCCTGTCATATGCAATGTATCATCTCTATGGATATGAGTATCTAGACCAAGCCTGGTTTTATCATATGTACAGAACCGATCATAGGCATAATTTCTCACTTTGGAATGTACTATTATACTTCCAATCCGCCATAAATTCCACATCAAATATGCACGAAACATCTGGCTTCTCATCGTTTCTTTCCATGATACCCAAATTTGCATTTGTGCCACAGGCAATAATCTCTCTTTCCGTTTCATATTTGGTATATTTACAACCAACTTTCCAAAATCTTCTCAACACTCTGTTCATCCAAACTTTTGTCTTTGTTACATTTAACAAAGTCTGTACTTCTCAATATTTCATATGGTACTTGATATTCTTGCCGTTTTACCTACAATCGACCAGATTATCCTACAAAAGAGGCACCATTATGTTCGCAATTTGGATAATTACTCAAGCTATATGGCTATCTCAAGGTTATTTATTAGAATTCGAAGGTAGAAATGTACTTTATCCAGGAATTTTCTTTGCTGCTGTATTGTTCTTTATAGGTAATGTTTGGATTTTGGGTGAATTTATCACTGATGTGAAATTGCGCATATACAATAACAACCAATCTCTTACTGAGAAGAAGAACCTGTGAATCGATCAGAAGTTGAGCTACAAATATCTCTTCTTTCAAGGAAATCGAACTACCATTTTCTAATTCCTTAAATAAATATACCTCATAAACGCATAATACCAATTGTCCTACCGTTATTTATTCTATACATACGTATATACTATGCCATCAAGAAACTTTTATAAATTAATATATCAAAGACATAACGGGAGCTCAATAACATAATGCGAACAATAACACAATTGTTTATGTCTTCTTTTTCCCTATTGATGCAAATAATTTCTTAGAGTTCATAGGCATGTTCATAGAATGCGCCATGACTTTTTTCCTTAAATGACTGACATTGTGTGTGACACTATCAACAGTATTGCTCATACTAACTGTATGCCTTTTGCTCAATTCATCTGCATGTGCATATGCATCTTTAACATGTTTACTAACTTTATAGTCATCGAAAATAAATTCCTGTTCTGCGTTAGCGCTAGTTTTCATTGTATGTTTTATCCAGATTTGAATGCACGAATCATACTCATCAAGTTCTCTCTGATACGCGTTCAATTGTTGCAACTTTTTGACATGTGAACTGTTACCGCTGATCACTTTATTGATATCCAAATATGGGACGACATTAGATTGTGCCAATTTGATCAATTCACTGTTGGCAGGCTCAGAAGTATGGAATACTTCTTTGAACTGTGTTTCAGCAGGCCTATCACCTGAAAAGACCGTTCCCAAAGTATTATCTGAGACTTGTGATTTACTATGTTCACCAGATGCTGTGTCTTGTTCATCCTTTGAAGAGCTAGTAGTACCAACTTGTGCACTTGATTCTGCAGACACCTTACTTGGTGAGCTTGGATTTATTTGGTCTCTTGTCGTGGATGCATTAGTATCATCTAATGCCTGAGCTTGAGCATCAGCCTTCACTTGAGATGCATCCGCAGGTAAAGGAGGAACAATGTTATTATTCGCCATCAGTCCTGGAACATTATAGAGAGTATTATTGTCATAAATCGTATGAGAGTCTCTGATAGTCTCAATATCCTCGGTCGAATTACTTGGAAAAACATTCCATTGACTTCCTAGATCAGTATAAGTCGACACTACACGATTCTTCTTCATACTAGCCGGGGTTAAATCAACTAAATCACCATTTTCATCATAAACAAAACCAGGTGGCGCATTCTTGTTTGTATCCTGCACAAATTCAGATCTAAATGCTTCTGTATCAGGTTTCCATACCTCCCCAGTGGAAGATGTATCCTTTTCGGAACCTTGGTTTTCATCATCATCGTCATAATTATCATTACTGTCATACTTATTATTGTCTTGATCTGAGTTATCATATTCCTCAAAGTCATTTTCCAAGTTCGATTGGGGTCCAATTGAAGTATCATCTTTTGCGTTTGCCGCCTTGTCTCCATGTATTGCCTTTGGGGTGATATCTTTGTCCTCATTATCACTATTATCTTCAAAATTGGGTACATCACCACTTTTACGGCTAACGTTGTCAGAATGTGATATTTGACTGCTTTGATTGTCGATGGAAGCATTCTCCTGTATGGACGAGGTTGTATCATTGGTCTCCAGTATTGTGCTAACATCAGCACTAGTTTCTGATACATGCTCAGATGAAATATCACCATTCTTGTCCACATCTTCATCTGTGCTAGAGTCATATATTTTATTAGCAGGAGAATCTGAATCGTCATCATCATTACTATTTGCCTCATTATCCGATTCAATCATCTGTTTGAAGTAGCCTGATTTTGCCTGGAAGGATGTCTCAGTACGATAATCATCCGGATTGTAATCGTTCGTTCTTGCTAGATTCTTATCTGTGCTTTCAGTATCAGATACATACCCAGTTTGGTCTCTTTCAGGAGTTTTGGTAAAAGAAGCTTGCCCAATAGACTCAGTATATGAGGATTTATCACCATTTGCATCATCTTCATCACTATAGTAGTTTTTACTGTAAGAAAGATCTGTTTTGGAGGTTTTGCGCAAAGGATCATTTTGAATTGGAGATGCCGATAGATTATGTGAATCATTTGCATTCTTTTGTTCCATTTCTTTGTCAAAACTGTTCAATGCTTCACTTTCATTATCAAGATCATTCAATGGTTCTGTGTTATTATCAGAAGATGAAGAGTCTTCATAAGCTTCTAAAAGGGAATCATGTCCTACATCAGACTCATCATCATCATCATCATCATCATCATCATCTGGGGATGAGTTAACTTTAGTGCCTTTATCGGTATCCTCATATGCACTGATTACCTCCTCATTATTCGTTTTATCTGAATTTTCATGCTGTGTTGACGTATGTGGCTCATAATTTATTCTTTCTACGACAGTGGAGTTTTTATCCCAGGAGTGAGAAGGTGTATGATGATTGTTAGAATCGACACCTATATGCGATTGATTCGTATTTAGAAACTGCTTTGCCTCGGTAGGTAGATCATCTTTTTTCTCTATACGTGAACTTTCTCTATCTTTGCCCACAGGACTTGGAGTAGTTGTGTCTACGTCATAGTACTGAGTACTGCTTTTCTGGCTACTAAATTCATCTGCTGATCTAGTACTTTCTTTGTTCGAGTTCACTGATCCTGTGGATATGCTATTCTCTATATTTGGCCGTATGTTAGTTGATGGGTACAATTGTGTATCAGTTTCATTGAAGTTCGGTGTATTCTTGCTCTGTACAGAACTTGAGTCATTAATACCGTTAGCATGACTTCGTTGTCGGGATTCACTTGTATCTATATCTGGCGTAGTAGTTGTATAAGGTCTATCATTTTCCTGTGACTTATGTTTACTGTCAAATACAGGTATCGTTTTACCTTCTGGTATAGCAGAAATGCCATCATTCATGTAGTCCTTTGGTTTAAAATCATTGGAAATATCTCTCATTAAATCATCCAAACCAGCCTTGACGACATGGAGCTGATCATTTGACGCTGCCTTATCCCCATGGGTCTCGAGAGCAGTTGGAGGACGCCTTCTAGCTGCAGACAATGGCTTTTTACCTTCATTCACATGAGAGTCTGCCTTATTATGGTCTTTATTAATCTCATGTACACTTTGAGCTTCATCAATATGATCTTTGACGTGATGAAGTTCTTCATTGACATTATCAACCACCATTGTAACGTGGTCAGGCAAACTTTCATCATGATCCTCCTCAGGTATCGGCCCATTGGCACTCTGATTCATATATTCCAGTTTTGGGAGTGCAGGTAACTTGGAAGCTACATTATCGCCGGTGTAGTTGTCGTTACCACCGTAATTGTACTCATCATCACTGCTGTTCCACTCGGTACCGTCGTAAGAAGCTTGCGATGCACTCACCCAACGGTACGACTTCCTTCTCGACACACTGTCAGACATTCTCCTGTGCTATTAGTATGCGATGAGGACTGGTAAATATTGATTATTTTATAGGTAAATTGATGTTTCTCGTTCTGCCAGAATAAACAAAATTTCCTCAAAAACTCTGTAAAGCAATCAAACGTGTTTTGATTGACGTTTCGAAGAAGTTTTCAGCCTACAATTGGTCCAAACAATTCAAAATTGACGACTAAGCAGTTCATTAAATGTTGCTTATGGTACTCTAAGTTAAAGATGATCTCGTATTTCCTGTTTAAAGGCTGAGAGACGGCCGGGTAAAGTCGAGGTGACAGTAATTATATAAAATATTATTCAAACAGAAACTTTTATGAGCCTTCACAGTCAATTTAACGATCTGAATTCAACAGCAGTACTATCAGAGATGGCAATCCCACAATTTCTGTGGCGTTCCTTTTTTCAGGGCTCAAATTGGGTCACTGGTTGTTGAATTAGAATATTGGGATCGTGTGCTTGACATACAGTGCATAACTCAATAAATAGCCATAGATTGATGCACTTTGAAGTGCAACTTATGCATATAGTTGTGCTGTCTAAATAGTAAGTTACCAATAAAGATTTACCATTTAAATGTTAAAAAAAAGTTTATCAATATATATTAATGAAGTATGTAATTATGGGGTCCATGGAAAGAAAGTCTTGAACCAATACATAGGGACCCATACTGGTTTCTGAGGTGCCTCTTCAGAACAATCTCATTACTATGATTTCACGAGATTTGATTAGATATTTTATTTTTGTGCTGAGCGTTAATTGCTTCACTTGCTCGATGCTTCCATACTGCTTAATGAATCTGTGCTTTTGATCGAACTCATATATTCATCATCAGAGGGTGTTGAAGTCATAGAAGGAAGAGGAATATTTGTTGAATCAATCTCATCTTTATAATTATCTCTGATACTGACATCCCTCTCCTTGCTATCAATAGATTTCTGTTGACTTGCCAATGCAGCTTTCCTATCTTTTGAGATCTTTCTATTAGCAATAATAACGGTAATAGGCATCAATGCAGTGTTAATAGCTATCCAAGCTATCAAAATACCATAATTTCTACCCATTTTACGTTTTGAAATATCAAGAAAGATCACTTTATACAAATCAATTGCATTATGAATAGGCATTGCATAACCATAACGATAAAATTGATTGTTCAAAGCTAATGGGAAGAATGATGGTGAAATGTTTAAGATAATCCATGATAAAATCCAAACGACGATGAAATTGTGTCCATACAGACTAATTAACAACAGGACATTTTCATTGGCACCACCAAGTGCCATCATCACTAACCATGTTGTCATCCAATAGACAACAAAACCAGCTTTACCAAAAGCTGGTGTAAAATCAATTTGGAACATTGCAGATATAGTACAGAAAAATAACGAAAGGAAGAACATTGTTGCCCAAGAGAAAATTAATCTATGAGCAATAAAATGTGTAAATTTAAGCACATCAGAAAGTTTTAGATGCAATGGAACAAAAACTGCAAATTGGAACACAGTTAATAATAAACAAAAGATCAAACCAACTTGCAGTGGTGAAACCAAAGCCATATTGGTGAAAGGTCTATAGTCAATGAAACCAAATGTAGCTCTACCCGCCGAGCTTATGTCAGTTATATTAATCGCTTGCAAACCAGTTAGACCGGTGTCAGAGTTTACAATTTGTGAAGATGAGATATTGGATAAAATGCTAGGATAGAAATTTTCAGTGTACCAATTTTCATAAATAGTTTGTAAAGACTCCATGATTGGGAGAACTGCAGCTTTCAAATTAGCTGGATCTCTACCGGATTCATAAGTCACTTGAATAGTTTCAGAGAAATTGAATGGTTTATAGTTTGGATCATTTCTAGGTATCAAAGAATTTAAAAGTGATTGTGTTGAATTTGCCTTAACATTCACTGCCATCCAATATTTCTCTTCGTAAACCAGATGTGTAACATGTCCATCAATCTGTGATTCATTGTGCAAATGAAATTTTTCCATGAATGAAGTAGTGTTGTATACATGCCATCTGCATGGATATGCCATATCCAACATTGAGACGAAATCATCTGTTAATTTCAAATTGTCTTTGTTAATATATGGGTACGTGTTAGACGTGTCTGTGATTATAGTATCATCTTGCACAACAGCTAACATATTCACATGCTTCAAATAATGCGGTCTCTTATAGTTGGCACCCCAAAACAGCGGCATCATAGCAAATGTGTAGCATGCCAAAATTAAATTCGTTATTAAAAATTTCTTGGCCGCTTCTTTCCTATAATTATGCAATTTGGGCGACATCAGAGTGCCTTTCTCGTACTCGATTAGATCAATCTCTTCATCTGAAATATCTCTGTCGTCGTCCTTAACGTTATGGTGGGAGTCTATCAGTTTACCAAACCCAAAATGCAATAAATTAGGCAGCCTCATTCGAATAGTATTTCAATATATCGTAGAGTCCTCCAAAGAGATGATGGCAACAGATGAATCTATAAATCTTCAGTCCACTGATTTTCCTAAAAGGGAAAAAATCAATATAAAAATTAATTAAAATTGCCTAAACCAAAAATTCATAAAACTGAATTTACACTACAATAAAAAAAACATTATTGGAAGTTCATAATGAATATGGGAACAGGACCTGGGCCACTTTGAGCCTTGTTTTATAGGAGAGATCCGGCAGTAAATTCTGCTTTCATAGTGGTAATGACAGGCAAAATTTGACAATGGCAATGACAGCCTGTATAATGGCGCTACAAGCCGGTACCCGGCTAGTACCGCGCCAGATAGTAGCCGTGCGCGGCTGTTAACTGGTTAATTAGTAATGTGGCGCGTAAACTTACGTAAGCTTACGCGTTTGCACGACGCGTAAATAATATAATCACGTGCAATTGTTTACGCGTCGGTCACGCGAACGCGTTTACCCGGCCAGCACACGTCTGATGGCCCGATTGGGACATCTCATAAATATCAAATTTCAAATATCAAATAAATGATACCATAATGAACGGCTCATCGCTTTTAAACCCTATTTTTGAAACCTATAGGACACTCCAAAGCTCAGCTGAAAGGATCTCAAACACACGGTCAACACATTGTTTGATTCAGATGCCAAAACGGGAGAAAACTGGAGAAAATTCGGTTCGAATTGGGCGAGATATCAATGAAAAAAGTGATATTCAAAGTGATGCCCAAGATCCCTTGCCCACAACTGCTTCCACGAAGTGGAAGGTCATAAAATACTTCCTCATACCTGCAATAATCTTTGCGATCTCCGTATACCTTCGTTTCTACAAAATAAGCAGAAATAAAACTGTTGTTTGGGATGAGGCTCATTTTGGGAAATTTGGTTCTTATTATATTCGCCACGAGTTTTACCATGATGTGCATCCACCATTAGGTAAGATGCTCATTGCATTATCTGAATATTTAGCTGGGTTTGCCGGTGATTTTGATTTCGATTCAAATGAAAAATATCCTGAAAATGTTAATTTCACATTTATGCGTAAATTTAATGCTTTATTTGGTGCTGCTGTTGCTCCAATAATGTATTTAACAGCTTTAGAATTGAAATTCGATTTACCAATCTCTATTTTACTCTCGTTGATGACCGCTTTGGAACTTTCTTTCATCGTTTTGGCAAAATTCATACTTTTAGATTCCATGCTTTTATTCTTCACTTGTACCACCTTTTATTTTTTGGTTAAATTGCATAACAAGAGAGATTCACCTTTCACGAGAAGTTGGTCTTTCACCATGCTATTCCTCGGTTTATCCATTGGTTGCGTATGCTCTGTCAAATGGGTTGGCCTATTCATTACTTTAATTGTAGGACTCTACACAATTGCAGATTTATTTCTATTGTTCTTCCACATGTCACCAAAATTTAGCAAACGTAAATATATCAAACATTGGCTCATCAGAATAATAGATCTCATCATAATACCCTTCCTGGTTTACATGTTCTGTTTCAAAGTTCATTTTGCGCTATTGTACAAATCTGGTACAGGCGACGGTTCTACAAACACTTTATTCCAAATCAATCTCGAAGGTAATCAAATTTCACTAGGTCCAAGAGATTTATTCAGTGGTTCCACATTTACTATGAGGTCTCACGGTTTATCTCCTAGTCTATTGCATTCTCATCATCAAACTTATCCAATTGGTTCTTTACAAAATCAAATTACTGGCTACGGATTCGCAGATGCAAATAATAATTGGATCATCGAATCATTGGATAGGTCTACAAACCATGCAATTACAAATGGCTTTGAAGTAACTTTGAAACATCAAGAGACTCAAAATTTCCTCACTGTGTCCGATGAATTCCCTTCATTAGTGTCAAGAGGTGCATTTGAAGTTGCAGGACGTAAACCAACAAATCGGGATGCTTTCATTGATAATGATATTTGGATTGTGGAAATAGTCAAAAATTTGAAATCAGCCAACCCTGATTATCCATTAGAAGATCCCGACATTTTACACCCTATCTCAACATTCTTTAGATTGCAGCATAAAGTTACAGGGTGTTATTTGACATCCACTGGATTTGCATACCCAGCATGGGGCTTTAAACAGTCTGAAATTGTTTGTAAATATCCATTTACTCAACGTGATAAATCAACATGGTGGAATGTGGAAGAACACTGGAATGAAAGTCTAGATAGTTGTCCAGAAGATTACATTGCTCCAAAGTCCAATTTTTGGACAGACTTTATCTTGATTAACTTCGCAATGGCATCTTCTAATAACGCTTTGGTTCCAGATACTGATAAATATGACCACCTAGCATCTGACGCTTGGGAATGGCCAACACTATACAGAGGATTGAGGATGTGTGACTGGAATGGTACAAGATGGCGTTATTACCTATTGGGATCCCCCTTCAATACTTGGGTCTCGACCATATCATTACCACTATTATTTTTCATTTTACTAAAAGTGTTTTACGAATGGCAAAGGAAATATATTAAAATTGATACTAACTCATTAACTGATATTATTATGACTGGTATAATACCATTCTTAGCTTGGGTAATTCATTATTTACCCTTTGTAACAATGGCTCGTGTAACGTACATCCACCATTATCTTCCAGCATTATACTTTGCAATAATTGTCTTTGGTTACAACCTACAATCGGTAATGAGAAGATATGAAAACCAGAAGTTGTTCAAGACTTTTATTTATATGATATTATTCGGTTGTTGCATTGGCTCATACTTAAAGTGGTACCCATGGGCACAAGGTATGCTCGGTAGTAATGACCGTTACGAACATATGAAATGGGTAAAATCATGGGATTATCTGCTATAAACACACCTGCACATACCCTTAATTACACATACTTGCATTAATCACCAAAAGATCAATAAAATATTTTCGTATTGAATAACTATCTAATAGATTTGTTAGTATTGGTTATACCAAATAAATAAGACGTAAATAATGAATACCAATTACATACTACATGAAGGAATACCATGCAAAAAAATGAACAACGAGACATTCTATTAATGAGAGTGTATTTAAAATAAAACACCTTTTATTTGAACATATTCGTGTTATGTGTGAGCGTTGGGTGAATGTGATAGGAAAAATGAAAGAACTGAAGAATGAAAGTAATAATATGCAGCATGCTACTGTAAAAATAAATATGTGCCCTGGACTTTTAGAAAAGCAACTTGATGCATATAATTAACTATCGATATACAAATTGACCATTGCATACGGTAGTATCAGTCATGACTTACTGTAGAAGTGTTTGTATGATTGGCATCAGATTCACCTTCAGTCTCACCTTCTGCATCATTTTTGTTCTGATCGTTATCACTATCGGAAGAAGAATCTGAATTAGAACCAGAATGGAAACTGCCTGCTGAAGTCACGGAGGAAGAGGAGTACTGTCTGGTCTGTTCATCTAATTTAGAGTGCGATGCGAAACCTTTGACAAAATCATGAGCTGGAGAGTCACCGTTCAATAGTAGTTTGCTTTCAGTGATATTTTTATCCTTGTTTTTGTTTTTCAATTGGGAATCACCTGAAAGTCTATTGTATAATTTCTTACCTAAAGTTTTTTTCAGCAACAGTTCTCTAACCTCAAAATATAAATCTTTTGAAGCAAAGTTTAAAGTTTCTTGATTTCTCTTGAAATAAGTTCTGAAGTCGGTAATATGTTTTCTGAATTCCAGTTCATTTTTTTTCAACCATGAAACGTTTAGTTCCTGTCTTGTTGCACCTCTGGCAAAATTTCTCATTAGATACTTGTCATAATCTTTGATAATTTTGGTGATGATATCACTTGTGGAGACACCTTCCGTTCTCTGAGTGGTTAAAAATTTCCCCATTTTTTTGATTGGTTTATAAATATCATCCTGACCATCACTCACATATGGAAGATCATCATGAGCAACGTAATCTATCTTATGTTTGACTAAAAACTCGGGAGTGACACACCATGGCGAATTTGGAATGACTTCATCAACCCATCTACAATGTCTCAAAGTCTCCACACGCTGTTTATCAGATAGAACGGTCAAACCTTTTAATTTGTGTGTAACTTTATCAGATGGTATACCACAAATCAAAGTAACGTTTGGGAATGATTTTTTACATTGTTCCAACTGTTTCATATGACCCAAGTGGAACAAATCAAAAACACCATCAGCATAAATACGAATGGGTCTATCTGTTGGTGGCAAGTTTATACTGTAACCCTTTGGTCTGTATTTTCTCAAAGATTCTGGTGTCTTGGCATCTAATTCAGCATCTAATTTCTCTAAATGCTCCAATTCAGCAGATTTCTTCAATTTTCTTCGTTTCTTGGTGTCAGATTTATGATCCTTATCGTCGTGAACTACCTTCAAGCTAGATCCACGTCCATTATGTTCGTCTCCAGAGGTATCATTTTCGTCAGATTCATCTCTCTTCCGTTTCTTTGCCAATTTGAACAGATTCGTGAAAGAATTTGTCGACAACTTACGTTTCAACGCCGAACGACGTGACAGCTTTTCTGGCATCCTTCTACAATTGTGTATAACTTTGATTATTTGTCAATTTGATCAAACTTGGTCGTATTTAGTGTCAGTACGATAAACTCTACCAATATTGGGAGTAAAACCACCGTTTTTTTTGCGTAAACAACGTCTAAACCAGGTTTATGGCAATCAGAAGAGCAATATAGCCGCCAAAGTGTCTATTCTTGTGGGGTTGCCTTCCAAGTTTTGTTCCTTTGTTGATGGTTATTGTCTCTTATAAGCTGTCCATTGTGTATGAGTTCACGAAACGACGGAAGAGCGAAATGACGCCGGTTCGAGTCTCGCGGGTGCCATAAATAAGACAAAGTGTCAGTAATTCAATAATTGAATAATTTAATATTAAAACTCTCAGTTACCACAATTATTGAGTATTCTTTTGCATTGATGGAGCCTATTAGATTGATACTGAATCAAACATTCAAGCTTTTTGTTCCTTTCAAAACAAGTACGCTCATGTTTGAAACATCCGCACAGACGAGAATTTATATATTGATGTAGTAGACAGTTACTATGTATAAACAGCTCAGTTAGTCATAGAGACAATATCTTGTGTGTTCATCCAGTACGCTCAACAAGATGCACACCAGAATCGCTCTCCACGGTGTTCATTTGGTTTACATCCAGTTCAAACGCACATTTTTCAAAACTAGGCTGCATCTCACCTTTACCAAACCATCCCAAATCACCACCTCTTTTGAAACTGCTGCAATCACTCTGTTCCTTGGCAATTTCTTCAAAAGAAGCTCCATCTTCGATCTTCTTCTTGATTTCGTCAATTTGTTTCCAAGCATCTTCTTTTGAGATGGTGATGTTCTCACTTCTATGTGACGCAGGACGACGTGAATCCTTGTGTTTGATCAGAATATGACGTGCACGAACACGTAATGGGTTATGCTTGAGATAGTCTTTCAAAGCATCTGTGTCAGTACCTTCTGGTGCATCCCACTGAGATTTTTTGGTCGTTGGATCAAAGAAGTACTCACGTTTGCGGCTACGAGAATAACGAATCGTCCATGGTTCAGGCAACCCATTACCCTTCTTAATATTCTCCTTTTCTGTCTTGCCATTTGCAGACTCGACATTCTCTGTATCTTGACCAATTTTTTTCGTTTCTTCTTCGTTTGACATGGTTTCTTCAGAATTTGTTGCTCTACTTCAATCTAACTCTCCAATTGTGAGTTCAGATACTCCTTTGACCACAAATTCAACTCCACAACCCACTTTTACTTGCTGCTTAATAAACGTAAATTTCAATGAAATTTCACTATTTTACTAAGGGACGAAAACCGTAATTTGGTGAAATTTCACACTATAAAGAGATGAATGTGACAGAATATCAAAACTACAAGAATCAACCAGGCAAGCACGATCTGCACTAATCACAGAGTAAGGCACTTAAATTAAGAGAATTTACCAGGTTTCAGCAACGTCTTCCAATTAGATTTGAGCAAGTGCAGCCGATTTAGCCAAATTTCGAGTTTTGAATCTATAAAAGCTCAATTTGTCGAGGGTATTCAAGTGAAGGCATAGATTAATCAACTCCAAAATGAGCATAAATATATCCTCTTTAAAGTACATCGTCGCACCCACATTGAAAGAATGGATTTTGGCCAAAAAGGCAAACTTCCAAGTGATAGATATACGTGGATCAGACTATATAGGTGGCCATATCCACAATTCTTGGAACTACCCATACAAAAAATTCGACTACTCTGCCAGACACAAATTAATTGAAGAAATTGAACGTGTCAGGCAGGATCAATCACCTTTTTACGTCGTGTTCCATTGTGCACACTCACAACAACGTGGACCCTCTGCAGCACTCAAATTTCTCAGAGAGCTCAATGATCAGCAATTGGAACATATGAAAGTTGTCGTTTTACAAGGTGGATTTGCCAATTGGGTGCATGAGTATTCTAACGATACCGGTCTGATTGATGGCTACATACCAGACCTCTGGGAATAAATCGAATGACACCAAAAAACCATGTAGTATATATTATAAGATTTAATAAAAGTTTCATGAATAAACTGCCTGTAATATGTAGAAAATACATCATGTTGATAGACTATACATTGTAGTATTCGTATAAATTCACAAAATTCCTAGTAACTCGTACATTATTGGTATCAAACCAGGCCAAATTTTTCAAAGAATTGAACTGAATACACCACTGACATGTCGTTAATGAATGCCTCATCGATTGCTAACTCGTAACTGACTTCTCTACTTGAAATTTCACGTGTCTAAATTACCATTGATTAAAGTACCAACTTCACCATCCTGACCGAGTTATACTTCTCTTATAAGTGCCTCCTGCGACAGTGTTTGCCACTCCAATTCCTCAGAATCAGCTCACAAGAGTTGTGCCATTGAAATTTGTGTCTCAAGTTTTAGGTGTAAAAGCACAACCTTGAAAGTTTAGTTTAAGGTCAACCATACCATGTCAGAATCACAACGTATAGACGGTAAGCAGCTTGCAGCATCCATTCGTCAACAGATCAAAGAATCTATCGAGTCTGAGGGAATTAAACCATGCCTGGCAATCGTGCAGGTCGGTGATAGACCTGATTCCAATATCTATGTACGTATGAAACTGAAAGCTGCGACTGAAGTTGGTATAGATGCACGCCATCATTTGCTCCCCGATACTGTCAAACAAGAAGATTTAGAGACGTTTGTTGATACATTGAATGCTGATCCAAAAGTCCACGGTATAATCGTTCAATTGCCTTTGCCAGAGGGCTTGGATGAAGATGCAATTACTGATAGAGTCTCTGCTGCCAAGGATGTCGATGGCTTTGGACCAGATAATATCGGTGAACTGCACAGAAGGAAAGGTAATCCATTGTTCGAACCATGCACTCCTCGTGGTATCATTGCTCTGTTGAAATCTCAGCCAGAATTGAAGATTAGTGGTTCTTCAGCGTTAGTCATTGGTAGATCAGATATTGTAGGTGCACCTGTTGCTGCATTACTGCAGAAAAACGATGCAACAGTGTCTGTGGCTCATTCCAGAACCCCCAAAAGTGTATTAGCTGCGCAACTAGCTGCTGCTGATATCTTGGTGGTTGCTGTTGGTGTACCACATTTCGTTAATAAACAACTTTGGGAAGAAGCTGCCAAGATTGGTGGAGCAAATATGAAAAAACCATATGTCATTGATGTTGGTACCAATTACATTCCTGATGCTACTCGAAAGAGTGGATCTCGTTGTGTAGGGGACGTAGATTTTGATGATGCATTACCTTATGTCAAAGCAATCACTCCTGTTCCAGGTGGTGTTGGTCCAATGACTGTGGCAATGCTATTGCAAAATACTTATATTGCTGCAGAACGTTATTATGCTTCTAATTCTCCAATACAGAAGCGTGTAAAACCAGTGCCAAGTGATGATGAAATCTCTCGCAACTATAAACCTGTTGAGATTTCTCAAATTGCAGCAAGTGCTCGAGTACCACGTTCAAAAGTTATACCATATGGCTCTACAAAGGCGAAAATAGATATTTCTGACCTGCCAGATCCTTCCAACAATTCTAATCGTGGTAAGTATATCCTAGTGACTGGTATTACTCCAACTCCCCTAGGAGAAGGTAAAAGTACCACTACCATTGGGTTAGCTCAAGCCTTAGGCGCACATTGTGACAGGTTAACAATTGCAACTGTGAGACAACCCTCGATGGGTCCAACTTTTGGGGTTAAAGGCGGTGCAGCAGGTGGCGGTTACGCACAAGTGGTACCTATGGAAGATTTCAACTTACACTTGACGGGTGATCTACATGCAGTGAGTATTGCAAACAATCTACTGGCTGCAGCTGTGGATACACGTATATTTCATGAAAATACACAAAGTGATACTGCTTTGTTCAGAAGATTAGTCCCCAATGAAACTTTTGACCCTATTTTGAAAAGACGTTTGAAGAAATTAGGCATCAACAAAGAATTCCCTGCAGACTTGAACGATGATGAAAAGCGTAGCTTAGTCAGATTGGATATTGATCCAGATTCAATTACATGGAAACGTGTTGTTGATGTAAACGATAGATTTTTAAGAGAAATCACAATTGGTGAGTCAAGTACTGAGAAGGGAATGATTCGTAAAACTGGATTTGACATTACAGTAGCATCAGAAGTTATGGCTATCTTAGCACTTGCAACTTCTCCAGAAGATATGCGTGAAAGGTTAGGTAATATTGTTGTAGGGACCTCTAAGAAAGGTATACCGGTTACTTGTGATGATATAGGTTGCGCTGGCGCAATGATGGCTTTAATGAAAGACGCAGTTAACCCAAATCTGATGCAAACACTAGAACAAACGCCAGTACTTGTGCATGCAGGTCCTTTTGCTAATATATCAATCGGTGCTTCGTCTGTTTTGGCTGATAAGGCTGCATTGCATTTAACCTCTAGTAGGGAATCTAACTCTAAACCAGGGTATGTAATTACTGAAGCTGGTTTTGATTTTACTATGGGTGGTGAAAGGTTTTTGAATATCAAAGCTAGAAAGTCTAACTTAATTCCTGATGCAGTTATCATTGTTGCTACAGTTCGTGCATTGAAAGTGCATGGTGGTGGATCACCAATCAAACCAGGCCAATCTCTTCCACAAGAGTATAGGGAAGAAAATTTGGAACTCCTAGAAAATGGGTTTGCTAATTTGAAAAAGCATATTGACAATGCTCGTTCATTCAACTTACCAGTAGTTGTGGCCATTAACAAATTTGTTACCGATACAGACAAAGAGTTGGATCTTGTTAAGGAATTATCTATAAATGCTGGTGCATCTGATGCTGTTGTGGCTAATCATTGGTCTGAAGGTGGTGAAGGTGCAATTGATTTAGCTAAAGTCGTCATTAATATTTGTGAACAGGATCAAGAAACTAATAAGAATTTCCAATTTACGTATTCACTTGATGTTAGTATCGAGGATAAGATCAAAGCCATTGCTACAAAGATGTATAATGCAGCTGACGTTGAATTTGCCCCTCTAGCACAAGAAAAACTTAAGTTATATGCTGCTCAAGGGTATAACAATCTTCCAATTTGTATTGCCAAGACACAATACTCGTTGTCGCACGATCCAAACTTGAAAGGTGTTCCCTCCGGATACACTTTACCAATCAGAGATATCAAAGTAGCAGCCGGAGCTGGTTACTTGTTTGCCTTAGCGGGTGACATAATGACAATTCCTGGTCTACCTACTCGTCCAGGTTATATGAATATTGAAGTTGTAAATAATAAAATTGAAGGAATGTTTTGAAGAAAGTGATGTAAGTAATACCATGGGTTTAAGGATATACTCCTTGGATAAAGATAGTTTTACATATAAAATATATTTTTATAAAACTTTAACTTAATTAGAAGTAATGGAAGTGACTATTATATGTAAGAACGAAAAAAATCATTATTAAGTGACTAAAACATAAAATGAAATATCTTGACAAATATCGTAGTATCAAAGTTATATATAGAGTTCATCCCAGGGTATAATTGTTCTTGCGCCTGAAATTGTTTTAGCATGTTTTTTTCTGGTCATAGATCTAGTCACAGGTCCAAAAATCCCATCTTTAGTGTCTGTTTGTGTAACAGAAGTATCATCTTCTAAAGTGGTTCCTTGAAACATATCCTGGCTAGATTCGTACGAACAATGCTTTTTGCTGGATGAGACAGAAGTAATTGGAGGATGATTTTGTTTTCGTATTACAAAGTCATTACTGCTAAAATTCTGTATAACTTGATCCAAATAATTTTGTTTGTCGTGCAACATTTCTAATGAGTTATTTGTGTTTCCTTGATATGTGACAATCTCTTGAATTGCTTTAGTAACATCTTCTTGTTTCTTGGCATTCTCTACAAAAGAAGAATTGATTTGTTCATGAACTCTTTTAGCTAGATCCTCTTGTCTTTTGTTATTTTCTTCAAGAGAAAATTGTATCTGTTCATTAACCAATTTCGCTAAAGCATCTTGTTTCTTGGTAGGTTCTTCCGGAGAAGATCGTATTTGACTATTGATCAGTTTGGCTAGATCCTCCTGCCTCTTAGTATTTTGTTCAAGAGAAAATTGGATTTTTTCTTGAATTATTTTAGCTAAACCATCCTGTTTCTTGGTATTTTCTTCCAATGAAAGCTGTATTTGCTCCTGAAGTTCATTTACTTTTGAAAAAGATTCGTTAATATTATGTTGAAAATTTAAAAATCCTTTGAGCAAGTCATTAGTGCTATTTTGTCGCTCATTCAGTTCATAAAGAGATTTGTTCATATTTGTGATAACTTTTGTAGTATTTTCCAATTGCTTGTTGAGTCCAGTGGATATTTTCTCTATTCTCTCATTCGTAGTCCTCCATTTCTTTTCCAATGGAAATTGTATGTCATCCAAAACTGTTTTAAGTTCTTCAAGTAACTTAAAATTCTGCGAATCTCTGATGAAATCTTCGTCTTTCTTTGAGTTCTTGCTTTTAGAATTTTCGTTTTCCACCAAATGCCTCAACAGTCCATATATATCTGATCAAAAAGTTCATACATTGTTAGTATAAAGAGCTCATAATTTGATTTGAAATATGTTGCACAGCACATACCATCGATCTCACTTTTCCGCACCATGGTGCTTTTCAATTCCTTCAATTCTGCATTGAAATTCTCAGTCAATCTGGCCACATTCGCCGCCAGAGTACTAGATTTCTGCCGCAAATCGACACTCTCCAACTCCAACTTCCCTGCCCATTTCAGTATCTGTCTGTCTGACTCGCACAAATCTGGGCTGCTGGACACACGCTTCTGAGGCGAAACAGTAACCGAGCTTGTACTAGTCTCCGACATCTGGGCCCTTCCCACATTTGCTGTTCGAGCAGTCCTGGCAAAATTCCCAATTTCTCTTCTCTTCCTGGATTTCGGGCTCCTTTTATACTTTTCAGATTTGCCGATCGCGCCTCGGCGGCTAAATTAGGGATCGCCATCGGCCATCTCGTCAAACTATAAAAGGCCGCCGGATCTTTCAATGTTTCTTCCATTTTTCCTCCCACTTTTAACTTTAAACAAGTTTGCAATTAACATTATAATTTCTGGGTTCAAGAAGCCAAAAGTGTATTGGGTAAGTTGCGATTACGTTTATAAATCTATTTAGTTGTTTAGAGAGTATGTGTCAGGTACGACTTCTCTTCACCGATTTTGCAGTCTGGGGGTATGCCCAGTTGGTACATTTTAACTGCTAGTTCCATCAGATAGTCAAGAGCCTCATAGTATATTTTGGCCTTATCGATATTTGGGCCCCAAACAAATATGCCGTGACGTCTGACGATGACGGCAACAGTATCAGGGTGCTCGACGAATAATTTCTCAAAGTCACCCTCTAATTGGTCCTCATGGGCCATATTCTCGATGATTGGGATCTTTAATGTGTCGAAGTACGACAGAGCTATTTGTTTGCCTGTGGTGGGATCTATGCGGCCGCTGGGAAAGGCTTTTATCTGCTCGATATTGGCAATTCTGAATTCGTTGCCAAATATCAATGAGCACATCACCGCATGTTGAGAATGTGTGTGGATTATAGCGCCTGCTTTGCGTTTATTGTAGCATGCTTGAAACAATGGCGTGCATGCACTTGGTTTGTAAGTGGCAGGAACACGTAGATATTCATTACCGGAAGAATCTAGAACAAAAAGATCTTTTGGCTGAATCAGTTCCTTCTGTACACCAGATGGTGCAATGTATATGTTACCAGTTTCTGGATGTTTAATAGAAATTCCACCACCAGTCCCAGTACAACTGTTTTGTGCGTGAAATACACGACATAGTGCGCATATTTTGTTTGCAGGATGATTTGGGTCCTCAGAATGAACCAAGTTATCGGTGGTTAAAGTCATTTTGACGTCTTTCTTCTTTCAGAATGTTTTTTTGATGGATTCGATGAGGTCCATCATTTTTTTGTATTTTCAACTTTCGAGTTGATTACCGCATAACGAAATTCGAAGTCTCAGGATTGAAATACTCATTTAAGAATTAGATAAACTTCTGGAGTTTCATTTCTGTTCCTCCTTTGAGAAATCCCTCTTGTAAAAAATAGTTACACTCTTTGGATGGTCTAATATTGATACCTTAACAGCAGTGGGATATACTTACACCCTAATACATTGATTTACCATACTCAATTTTACGAGCAATGTATGGTCAGGTCAATTCAGAATCATTACTACGCCAATTGCCACTTTGCAATGCTATGGGTGCTGGATTCCCCCAGGAATCCTCTGTTCCGCCACTAGTTAAATCACAACCAATTAGAACAGAGAGTTTACAGCGACAGATGTCCACACATGATATGTTTGAACCATGGTTCGCGGAAGCAGCATCTTTGAAAGAGAATCTTATGGAATATGGTCAGAGGAAAGGACAATTTGATGATTGGTTTAAGAAAGAGTATTTGCGTAACGTACCACCAGGTCTTCTAAACAGTCAGTCAACCATTTTGAACCCTTCAAAAAAATAGGAATACCACAGGTAATTGAATCTTACCTAGTAGTTTTATGCTTAAGATTCCATACATGGATGCATCATTATTTGGCATATTAAGAAATACATTACTTACTTTCTCGCAATCAATTCCATTACCAGCACAACATTGTAGCTGAGAGTAATGTATTTACGCATTCTTGCTTATTAACGTTCAGTCCAAATATTAAATTACAGAAATTTGATATACAGAGAATAAAAAAGACTAATCAGGGTTACCATCGGTTATTCCATTATTTACGTACATGCCATCACCAACCATTGAAGCTAAAGTCCAAAGCCAATAAATAACGATAATATATTGGAAAACAGTGATACTCGCAAACTGTGTTCTTGTACAGTATCTCATGATATCTGTCAAGACCAATGCATTTGTAGTGTAAATAGCTGAACCTAGTTTCAAATGATTTACTAATAATTTTTTGGGAACTTTTGATATACCTAATACATCGACCATGATCTCTTCTGCTCTCTTGGAGAATCTCGAAGCTTTTGCAAAAAGTGTATCAATTGATGTGGCAGAGTTTATAATATATTCTGTCATTTTCTTTGATTTAATCAACCAGTCGTTGCCATCGATGCTATTCTGTTTCAAGTTATCCAGATGGAAGTCTAGTATCGTTCTTGTGACACCAATATCCAGGATCAAATCATTCAAATGGTTTTCTTTCAAGTCATGTATATTTCCGACTGTATCATTGTAAGAATCATTCTCTTGCCATAGACTCAAAAGGGTATCGTTTGCCAGCTGTGCAAGGTAATCATCCAATATAATTGATATTTCTCTTGGTTGAAGAGGAGAAATTAAAAGGTCTACCCAAATTGGTTTACCGTAATAGAAATTAAATTCTGGGGTATAGTAGCTTGTGTTTTCTGGTACAACAGAGAAGGTTATATTTGGAAGTAAATTGGAGTATAGTTTTGCCAGTGGGATCCAAGTTGCCCTAACAGAGTTCATAAAAGTGCAAAGAATAGCAATTTGCAACAGTACATCAGTCATATTATTGTGAGGTATCGATAGCTATAATCAATGGTTTTTGTGCGTATGCATGAGTGGTAAGAAGTTGATCATGGTAAATATGTGTGTCAAAAAACTGGCTATGCTTATATACATGCAAAAAAAGTGCCATCAAAAGGGATACATAGTCTATTACTGCATCTGGTGTTCTACCTTCGAGATAAAAAAAAATAAAGATGGGTATATGCGTTGAAGTACACTGATTTTTGCCTCAATAGGAAAAATCTCTTTTTTTTCACTGTCGCCTGTCACAAAACTACAGCGAAAAGTGGTCAAAACCGACCAAGACATTAAAAAATGGAGGGCTACTACGAATACAAGAGCCTTGACAATTGTCAGGCATGGGGTTGTGAAGTTGTAATGGCTCGTCAGTTGTAGATGCAATGAATTGTCAAGGATGTAAAGTGTGAGAATGCTTCTATCAGACAGAGTCAGGCGAAAAATGAACAAGATTAGTGCATGAACATGTATTTAATGTAGCGCGAGAGGTCTTGAAAAAAAAGCTAGGTAGTAGTAGAATGCAGTGAGAGAGAGAAAGAGAAAGAGTACAATGACACAGATAGATAGAGAAAGAGCGTGTGAAATGACACAGATTATGAATAAATATGTTGCTACCATTATCTTTCATAGCCAGGCTTTGGATCGGGTTCAAGTTGAACGTATCATTGAAAGATTGCAAGATTGCATTGAAGGTTTCACACTTGAGAATATAAAGAAACTTGGTGTACGTGCCAGTGATGTATACTTCACCAGTCCACATGCGACTGCATACGAGATAAAAGAATTGCTCTGGGCAGCATCTATTCCTGATACGGAAGACATTGGCATGGATATCATCGTACAAGCTAATGACGAATACCGTAAGAAGAAGTTTATCATGTTTGATATGGATTCGACATTGATACAGCAGGAAGTTATTGAAATGATCGCTGCATATGCAGGTGTAGAGGATAAAGTGAAAGAGATTACAGATCGTGCCATGAACAATGAAATTGATTTTGCAGAATCTTTACGCGAGAGAGTTGAATTACTGAAGGGATTAGACATGAGAGAATTGTACGATGAGATCAAAGGGAAATTGATACTCACGGAAGGTGTGAAAGAATTGTGTAAATTCTTGCAACAGGATAATGTAAAATTAGCAGTAGTAAGCGGTGGATTCATACCGTTTGCTGAATATATACAAAGTTTGCTAAAACTAGATTTTTGCCGTGCAAACGAATTACAGACAGAAGGTAGTGTACTCACAGGTAAAGTGCTTGGAGACATTGTCGATGGAGAATGCAAAGCGAGGACATTGGTTGAACTGTGCGAAGAATATGGGCTCGATATCAAAGAGAGTATGATGGTAGGAGATGGTGGTAACGATTTGAAAGCGATGAAAACCGCTGGGATGGGTATCGCATGGCATGCAAAACCGACTGTACAACGTGAAGCACCGGGAAGATTGAACGGTTCCAGTCTGTACGATCTGAGATACGTACTTGGCTATGCGGATGTATAGACGTTTGCCCTTATGTATTTGCCCTTATATCTTTGCCCTTATAAATATATATATATATATATATATATGTACGTATGAGAATGAAATATTTGTGCTTGACAATCTGTTATTACATGAATAGATACACAATTGCTATATATGCATTATATCCCGCTGTGTTTAGACGTTAGCAGCGATAGTTTGTTTGACACCGGCAGGGTTAGCACCGACGACTCTTTGAATTTCCTTACCGTCTTTGAAGAACAAGAAAGTAGGCATAGCGGTAACGTCGTTACCTTGAGCAGCTTCTGGCACGACATCGACGTCTACTTTGTAGAAAGCGGCCTGTGTGAATTCTTCAGAGAATTTCTCGACCATGGGCGAGACCATCTTACAGGGACCACACCAGGTGGCGTAGAAGTCGACGACGACTAATTTGCCGGCATTGGACGACAAAGCCTGGGTCAATTCTTGGTTGGTCTTTATTTCTGAGATCATTGTGTTGTGTTGTGTTGTGTTGTGTTGTGTTGTGTTGTGTTGTGTTGTGTGTGTGTGTGATGATGATGCTCTGGAGTGGTGCTATGAGATGGTATTGCAAGATACGAGATTGTTGCTGTTAATATACTACGAATCCTGGTTGGTTCGGGGGTGAAACCAGTCGACGACGCAATGGAAATGTGGCAACTCAGCCAATCCCATCTTACCAATCAACAGGTGGTCAGACGTAAGCTAGAATGCAGCTAGAAGCACTGTACTACTAATTGCACTACTATTGCACTACTAATTGCACTACTAAGGTTTACGCTACTCTACTCTACTCTACAGTATACCTTGGCTTGCTCTACTAAGGTTTAGACTGCTCTGCTATGTTGGTTGCTGTTTGTCAGCTGGAAGACGGAATTTTCATGGCGCGGCGCGTCACGTGGCGGCGCCGTGTTTCGGTGTTTCGGTGTTTCGGTGTTTAGTCAGTGCGTGCTGGGCGGTTTGTAAGCAGCGGGTGCGGCGTGCGCTGGCGGGGGGAACCGGGAGTGTTGTGGGTGCGTGTGCTGGGCGGTTATTTACTATGAGAATGTGGCGAGGATTTGTGTGTGTTGTGCTGTGCGCGCACGTGACATTCACGCCTGTTTCACGTGCTCCCGATTAGGGATGCACGGGTTTCGCGTTTGCCCTTTGCGGACGCGTCGAAAAACTCGAAATTTGTTTGTTTACAACACAAAATTGAATATTGAAATATTGAAATATTGAATATTACACTACCAGGCTGAACCTGTATTGTACAATTTTATTGTGAGGTGCTTAAATATTAGTGCAAGATATTTGTGCATTGTTAAATATTAGTGCAAGATATTTGTGAATTGTTGAATATCACTGTGAATTGTTAAATATCACTGTGCATTGTTAAATATCACTGTGCATTGATATTTGAGTTTATTAAAAAGTAGGATATCGTACCTCTACGCCATGTCATCAAATCAAGAAGAAGATTACACTGCGCTGTCGCTGCAAGACAGATTATCGCATAAATTGTGGAAAGCCAGAGTGTCCGGCTACAACGATCTCAATACGCAATTTAACTCGATCCTACGATCCAAAAACGTATCATCTTTGCCTGATCATCTGAAATTGTATCTCGATAATCCAAATCTATTCGCTAAATTTATCGTAGATAATAACGTTATAGCTCAGGAAAATGCAGTAATATGTCTTCAATCAATGGTTAAAGCTCTAATAATTTCAAATTCTTACCAAAATATCAATATTTCCAATTATCTAGATCTGTGGATACCTGCATTGGTAGAAAAACCTCTCTCTTCCACTAGATCCATCACTAAAGATACTGCAATGGATGTCGTACTAATATTGACCTCTATGGATAATTCAATAATGCACACTTTGTCACTATTATACCCTTTTTTGACTAAAAAATTACCAAAATTATTAGTTGCAATTCTGAAAACAATCTCTACGCTCATTTCAAATTTTACACTATTGAATATCAACCTCACACAAAACAACTTCTTATCTGATCTGTTAACTCCACTGATTAAATTATCCGCGCATGCAGATAAGTTCGTTAGATCTGAGACTATTTCATTGATACTGGCAATTTACGAAAATACAGGTAAAAATAAATTGCTGCTTAAAGATTTACTATTGGACCATCTAAAACCAATACAACAACGTGAATTGGATCTGTTATTCGATAAATCTTCACAAATTGAATCAAATAAACAAAAAATGTTGTTCCAATGGCAAATTAAACAACAAAAACAACAAGAATCTGAAGTAACGGAAGTAACCGGAAATATTGATGAAGATGGTGATACCATTATGGATGCAAACCAACATATAAATAAATCCAAACCATCGATACAACAAAACACAAATATAGATCCCTTTGATCTGTTGCCAAGTAAAAAAATCTTAAATGATATGCCGGAAAATTTCTATTCAGATGTCGTTTCAGATAAATGGAAGGAAAGAGTTGAATCTCTCACAAATTTACACGATTATTTGAATAATCCGAAGAATAATATTAAAAAATTATCTATCAATGATGAAAATTATACAAAATTACTATCAACATTATCACAGATTATCGAAAAAGATGTTAATTTACAATGTGTAACACTTTCCATTCAATGTATTCATTTCATTATTTCAAAATTAAATCCTAAAACTCCAAAAGCTCAATCTGTCTGTAAAGATTATATCCTTACCATCACTTATCCATTGCTTCTCAGAACAAAGGAGAAAAAACCTTCAGTTTTAGAATTAATTCAAGATTTGTTACAACTGATAATGCTTAAATATTACAACCCAATAACAACTAAAAATGAAGATTTATTCTTATTGATTTTGAAAGTTCTACAAGAAACTAAAATACCCAACGTAAAGCAAACTCTGACAAATCTGATAAACAAGACTTTACAGGCAAATTTAACAAACGTAAATGCCAAAAAAATTCTATTACCAATTTTACCAAATGAAATTATACCTATTTTCACTAAATTATGCAATGATTCAAATTCTAAAATACGTGAAGAAACTTTCCAATCTATGGCAAAATTAACATATATCATCGGCACTTTCGAAATGACTGAATATTTAGAAAATTTAGACAATATGAAAAATAAAAAGATTAAATCCTATTACGAAAGTATAGATGTAGAAAAATTGTCTATCGAAAATTCAAACGAAACTGAAAATGACCATACAAACATACGAACAACAAATTCAAGTAGTATTCCAAGTAAACGTGGTCCTACATCCCCATTAAGAAATAACAATAATTCACCAAAGATGCATATGGTATCGAACAACCAACCGATCAAACAATTTGATATTAATAAGAATAGTAACTCTACTAAATTGTCCAATGCTACAAACAAGTATGGTATGATGCCAATTTCAAATGGAACTTCAAATTTTAGAGGTTTACAACAGAGCTTAAATTCAAATTCAAACTCAGATAGATCTGCTATGAATGAACATCAATACACTAGTCTGAAAAATGACTCAAATGGAAGATCTGAAAATAATATCAAATTACAGGAAAAGGAAACAGAATGTATTAGATTAAGAGAAGAAAACTCACAACTAATAAATGAAAAATCTCAACAACGGTTAGAAATTCAAGATTTAATGAAACAAAATCAAGAATTGCATAAAAGTAATAACGATACGATGCAAAAATTAAGAGCAAATGAAAGGGAAATTTTGGATTTAATGAGTAAGATAAAGAATCAACATCAAGAATTATTAGAAAAAAATCAAGAGATCGCAAGATTAAATGACAAATACAATAATTTGGAATATGCATTCAAACAGTATAAAAGAGAAAACGCATCAAGTAGTCCTCCGATTATAGATAATAATACTACCATGAATGGTAATGGTATTAACACAATTTCAAACTCACGTACAAGAGCTACAAGAAGCAATAGTGTGACAAGTGAAGATCTACCGCCTAGAGTAAGTTCATTGCTCTTGAATAGTGATGTACCTGACAATTATGCGCAAGGAAGACAAGATAACTATACAGAGGCAAGAGAAGAAAAATTTACCCAAGGCAGACACGAAAATTTCACAATGGATAACCGTATCACAGAAGGCAAGAAGATGTCAGAAAATAGTATGGGTCTCCCACAACAGAGCATCCAGATGCTACAACGCCCACCATACTCGCTAGGATCCAGCTCATCGAACCGTCCAACATCGATGTCGTCTAATTTTGGCGGTATCTCGACAGCTGCAACCAGTACGAGCGAAGCCAATCCAATTGAAGCAAACGTCAACGACACATTCGTCAACGAACAATCATGGCAACGTGCTTCGGAAGTCACTGCTGCTCTACGTGAAAGGATCAAGAGCATGCGTGATAGAACTCGCAAGGCATCGCCAGCATGAACACGCATCTATATAAATGGCGCCATATTTTCCACAGGAAATTGCAGAAACAGAACTCTGACATGGTAAAATTACAAAGAAGACTCCATGATTCATCGCAAGTTGCAACAACTAAATACTGGAAATTTCCATCAAAAATCCTCTAATTTGTGTCACTTTTCCTGTTAATTTGTCATTATGCATACTTCAAGTTGAATATTAAAGCTGAGCGTTGCATAATTTTCTATTTTTTCGGCATCGTCCAAACGCGTTCATAGACGGTATTTAACCAGTGCGGAAACACGCATAGTGGAAATGTGTGGTGAAAAAATAATTGCAGTTGAAATTTCAGTTGCGTTGATTTGTGGAATTGAGGGCTAGTAGAGTAGGAATTGAGTTTTAAAACCCAGTGCAATCGATTTGAAATTGCAAGTTTACCCCAGGAAAACCGAATTTTAGAATTATATATACAACGGAGAATGTCTGAGATTACGTTGGGTAAATACCTGTTTGAAAGGTTAAAGCAAGTTAAAGTGCAGACCATCTTTGGTTTGCCAGGTGATTTCAATCTGTCGTTGCTGGACAAGATCTACGAAGTCCCAGGTATGAGATGGGCTGGTAACGCCAATGAATTGAATGCTTCCTATGCCGCTGATGGTTACGCTAGAATCAAAGGTATGGCCTGTTTGATCACTACTTTTGGTGTTGGTGAATTGTCTGCGTTGAACGGTATTGCTGGTTCCTATGCTGAACACGTCGGTGTCTTACATGTTGTTGGTGTACCATCTTTGTCGTCTCAAGCTAAACAATTGCTTTTGCATCATACTTTGGGTAATGGTGATTTTACCGTTTTCCATAGAATGTCTGCTGAGATCTCTGAGACAACTGCTATGATCACCGATATAACTACTGCTCCAGCTGAAATTGATAGATGTATCAGAACGACTTATGTCTGTCAAAGAACTGTCTATTTGGGTTTACCAGCTAATATGGTCGATATGATGGTTCCAGCTTCTTTATTATCAACTCCAATTGATCTTTCATTGAAACCAAACGATGAAGAAGCTGAAAAGGAAATTATCTCTACCATCTTGGATATGGTTAAAGAAGCTAAAAATCCTGTCATCATAGCTGATGCTTGTTGCTCAAGACATGACGTCAAAGCTGAAACTGAACAATTAATTGATGCTACTCAATTTCCAGCTTTTGTCACTCCAATGGGTAAAGGCTCCATCAATGAACAACATCCAAGATTTGGTGGTGTCTACGTTGGTACTCTATCCAGACCTGAAGTTAAAGATGCTGTCGAATCTGCTGATTTAGTTCTTTCTGTAGGTGCTTTATTATCTGATTTCAACACTGGTTCATTCTCTTATGCTTACAAAACCAAAAACATCGTTGAATTCCATTCAGATCATATGAAGGTTAGAACCGCTACTTTCCCTGGTGCTCAAATGAAGTTCATATTGCAAAGTTTGATTCAAAAGGTAAAATCTGTCGTTAAGAACTATAAGCCTGTTCCTGTACCAGCTAGAGTTCCTCCAAATAAACCATGCAAAGCTAATACTCCAATCAAGCAAGAATGGATGTGGAACCAAGTTGGTAATTTCTTGAAAGAAGGTGATATTGTCTTGACAGAAACTGGTACTTCTGCTTTCGGTATCAATCAATCTCATTTCCCAGCAAACACCTACGGTATCTCTCAAGTTTTATGGGGTTCCATTGGTTTCACTGGTGGTTGTGTCTTGGGTGCTGCTTTTGCCGCTGAAGAAATTGATCCAACAAAGAGAGTTATCCTTTTCATCGGTGATGGTTCTTTGCAATTGACCGTCCAAGAAATCTCTACCATGATCAGATGGAACTTGAAACCATATTTGTTCGTTTTGAACAACAACGGTTACACAATTGAAAAATTGATTCACGGTCCAACTGCTCAATATAATGAAATTCAACCATGGGAACACTTGAGCCTATTACCAGCTTTTGGTGCTAAAGATTATGAAGCAATCAGAGTTTCTACCACCGGTGAATGGGATAAATTGACTCAAGATGAAGAATTCAATAAAAATTCTAGAATTAGAATGATTGAAATTATGCTACCAGTCATGGACGCACCTTCTAATTTGGTTGCTCAAGCAAAATTAACCGCTGAAACAAATGCTAAACAATGAATCTGAAAAGAAGTTTATTAAATGATATCATTCAAAACATCATTATTTGCCTTCTTTTCTCCAAAATATAAGCTTGTGCCATTTTTATTATAATTCCAACGTGTCCCCATTCTGCTTTCGTTTTTATTTTTTTATCGTTATGGTTATTCACGGTTCAACTTTTGATTCTTAATTATAGATTTATATACTTACCCTTATGAACATATGTACGACTATCCATTTAATATACGTCTCCAATTTTTATGAACTTACTCTTTTGGGAGTATGAATTAGTGTCAAGGTGACTGCACACTACTGATATTCTTCGAAATTATTTATATTCAAGTTGTAAACGGCAATCATTTCTTGTGTCCAGTCCTTTGTTGTTGGAGTAACACTGGATTGAGGCTTCAAATATGTAATGGTATCTCTCGGGTATTTGTATCTTGTTCATGAGATCCATGAGTTATTTCATGATTTCTGAAATCTATCTACTAATATATAATACAACTGAATACTTATGATTATTTTTGAGCTCTTGGTGCAATTTTGAAACTTAGGATATCATTTTTACCTGGCATTACAACTGCTTCTTCACCAACTCTCACACCACCTACCGTTTCTATTGCGGCAATAGTGACATCTGTACCCATTATATATCTTGTAACTTTGCCTACTGGTGTACCTTTTTTGACCAAGAAACAATCTCTGAACACATTATTTCCGTTACCACCTGTATATGTCTGAATATTTTTCACTGTCCATACGGGCATCAAATCGAGAACACCTGCTGCTGCCTGCAGAACTTGGACAACACCAGTGGATCCAAATCTATACAAGACCAAGTCTCTGATATTCTCAATTCTATTCAGTAATTTTTCGTCTAATTCCTTCAAGTTTTCTGGATCATCTTCAAATGTATCTACAAATTCAGTGCCCTCTTCATAGTGAATGAAACCTTGTTTTTTCAATTTCCTCAAAAACACTTCTGTAATGGCACTCGTTATCACAGCTTTGGTATCAGGGTATTTTAGCATAATTTTAGACACATTCTTGTCTGCATCAGGATGGTCAATTTTGTTCAAAGCCAAAACAGTTGGAAATTTTTCCTCCATGAATGCCTTCACTACAGTAGTGATCCAGCTATTATCCCAATCTTCCAATGGAGGAAGTTTATCAATCCTATCTAAAGCTTTTTGAATCATTGTTGCCTGTGAACCATAACCACCGAATTGACTCTGTAAAGTATCCACGATCGAGGATTTGGTAGCTGTATGCTTACGAACGATGGACCCCCATCTTTTCTTCAAATTACCTTCAATCCAAAGTCTAATCTCATCTTGCAACCACTCTATATCATTCAATGGGTCGTAACCTCTGGTGTTCTTACCTTCTGCATCAGTGGTACCACTGACGTCCACCACATGAATCAAAGCATCTGCGTGTCTCAAATCATCCAGAAACTTGTTACCAAGTCCTCGACCAGAGTGTGCACCTGGCACAAGCCCTGCAACATCGAGCAGCATGATTGGAATGTGTCTCTTCCCATCGCTACACCACCCATAATTAGGCTTACACAACTCTTCCAAGCCAAAACGAGCACATGCACAATCAACCTGCAAGTAACCTGTAGCTTTGTTGGGCTCAATTGTCGTAAAGGGAAACGATCCTACCGCAGCAGCAGCATCTGTCAGAGAATTTAACGTCGTCGACTTACCTGACGACGGTTTACCAACTATACCAATTAATGGATCTCTAGCCATTTGACCATACAAGGGTTTTTGATACGGAGCAGCACGTTAAAACAATTGATTTAAAGCCTAGAGGACCGCAATTATGGCTTTTCCAGGGTCAGTTTCAGTCTCTTCCAGGGTCCATTACTCTGATGAAACTTGTATATTTATTATTACTGTAAAAGCTTTAATTTTTCAGCTCATCGCAAAAGTGAAAAATTCGGCTTGAAAGGGAAATTATCAATATAATTTGAATATTGAATATTTAAAGGATACTAAAGGAAGAACAACCAATATGACTTTGAGACGAGAAGAAATAGTTGCAACTTGGATTTTAGGCTGTGTAATGAACATTATTGGATAGAGCAGGTTATTCGCTTCAAAAAGAGTGTCACATCGTCAAATTTGAGTGCGTTTTGGTCAAGTTTCGAGATACAATAGAGCATGGACAGGCATGATGTACAATTTGTATCCCCTGGAAGGAATTGAAGAGTTTCAGGTGGTTAGGTCCTCAATGGGAGGATACTCGAGTCTTTATTTGGCCGGAAAACTCGATATGCTGCCAGATAAAGCCCAATTAGCAGCAGCTTTGAAGTATACTTTGCATAAAATCTATAGATTGAGATGCAATGTGAATTGGGATGACAAGATCTCCAAGTGGTGTTTGAACCTTGTTTCTGGAAGGAGAGATATTATGTTTGAGGAGCTTGTAGAAGAAGTTGAATGGAATGAATTTTGTGAAGAGGAGAGTAACTATATCTACCAGAACTATAAGTTTAGTGCAAATTCAGACACATTACTGTGGAAACTACTTATTCTGAAGAAATTGAATACTATAGTTCTGGTAATGAGCCATGCCTTAGGTGATGGCCAATCGCTTTGTATAGTGTGGGAAACATTGCTGAGAGGACTGAACAGACAAATAGAAGACCCATCTAGTGTAAGCAATGATGAAAATGACGGAAATATAATATATGAAAGAGAAAATGACGGAAATATAATATATGAAAGAGAAAATGTGGAGAATGTTCGAAAATCACTTTGCATTCATCCATATAAAGATCTATCTCCATCAATTTCATGGAAAATCAAGCGTAAGTTAGGTCCTCCAGTATTTAATTTGGGCACAACGAACTTTTTAGCGCCTGATATGGATGTAGTGCAATTTTCAGATTTCTCCTTACAGAATGATGTTTTGAGTCAAAAATTTGATAGCTATAAAACAACCATGAAGAACGATAATCGCATTTGGAAATTTCATGTCAATAAGACAACAATGAGCCAAATTTTGTTAGAATGTCAAAGAAAAAATGTCACATTCACCAGTTACTTTAGTGGAATAGTTGCCAAGAGTTTTGAAAAAATCAATAGATCCGCATATAAAGGCTCTAAAATAAGGGTGTCAATTCCAATTGATACCAGACCTTTTCTTAAAAGTCATTACAAAATCCCAGATAACAGATTACAAGTCGGAAATATAATATGTGGAACTTGTATAGATTGTAATATAACTGACAATGAGAAAGATATATGGGACGTAACAGAATTAATCAATAGAAAATTGAAAAATGATCTCAATATTAGTATAAATGACAAAATACAAGAAACTATGATGTTGGAGGTAATGAACACAAAGAAAGTCGTATCAGCTTTTCTGAAACAAAAAGGTATTGGTGAAACATTCTTAATTACAAATTTAAAGCTACAAAGTTGGGGAAATTCAGATGATAGTACCCTTTTTAGAATCGAAAGTTTAGAATTTGGCGTTCCTGCAAGTTTTACACAATATTGTACTTTCAGTTTAATATCGACCAAATCTGATGGTTTGAGATGCAATTTTAGTTATCCTAGAAAATTAGAAACTACAATGAAACCATTTATTGAGAATATGGAGTTGTTGCTCAATATATGAACACTTATAAATGATAATACAATTAAGGGAATGCAAAAATTATGTACAGAATATATATAGAAATGCGAAGCGCATACATAGTATGATAAGATCATCAAGAGTTTTATAATGCGAAATCTTCTGAGTAGAAATGCAAACCACCATCACTAGCCCATCTTCTAGTACTTTCAACTAAACCACGAGCGCCTGCTGCGATAATCCAAACATTTTGAATTGAATCTAAATGAGATTGATTAGTATTTGTTAATTGACAAAATCCATCTTCTGGAACTTTACAATCGCTTTCGAGACACCATTTATAGTAGTTACCATTGAGAGTAGGTCTACCGTAAAATACTTTGATTCCAGCTGGTATAATTACTTTACGATTAGAATCTATTGATTCCAATGATGCCATTTCGACATCTGTTTGAATTTGAGTAGGTTTCTGGTTATAGTCGATAATTGGACATGTGTCAGGGATCTCAAGAACGGAATTTTGTCTAAACATGCGATTATTGTTGGTGATATTACCAGTATTTTCAAAAGAAAAATTAGTTGATGGGTTAAGTTTAGTATCATCAATCTTTGCAGCTTTCGTTTGAGCTGAATGTGAAAATGCTTGTGTAAAATCAACTTCATCACCTTGAGTGGAATCTGCAACGAGACAAGGATCTGGTTTATCAGGTTTTAGTGGACATATTTCGCATGGGAAGATTGATTCGTAATTATGAATATTTGCTGAACATGTTGCATTTGATTTCAAATGATGATCTGGAATAGGTTTATTTGAACAGAATGGTGATGGTAAAAGAGGTGTGGTATTAGTATTGTTATTAGTATCGTCATCATCATCGTAATCATCAGTATCGTTATCTTCATAACCTATTTCAATTTCATTTTCGTTACCAGAACAACCACTGATATAAATTTCTAAACCTTGACAACTTTTTTTAAACAGTCGCAGTAATTTCAAATCACGAAAATCTCTTGATACCCAGAGAAGTTTAACATTAACACCATTATAGTTGAGTATACGTACGAGTGGGAAGGCAAATGATATAGCTGAACCGCCAACACATATAAGGACTCTCTTTGGTTGAATGATGTAGGATGGGTTTGTAGGGGATATGTTGAAGAATGTAGGGGAGTTTTGTTTTTGTATGAAAGGTAGATGTGGATCAAAACTACCAGTGATGTAATAAGAACCGTTTGGTATCAATTTGAAATTACCGTTTCTTATAATGAGACGAACAGTATCATCATTTGGATCAGATGCGATGGTATAAGGATGTTGATACGGTATTATATGGAAGAACCAACGTTTAAAAAAATTTGAATGCACAAGACTGATACGAACATGAGAACCAGGTAAAGTTGGTTTCTTCTTTAGGACAGACAGGGGAAATTCCATAATTGTGAGAGTTGGAGAAATTGGTATTATTGTTACACTTGTCTTGGATGTGAGAGAAAATCTGTAAATTATTTGAGCAGAAAGTATGACGATATTCATTGTTGTGTAGACAGGTACACCTGGTCTAGCATGGAAATAGATGAGTATGACGACTAACCAAGTCGAGATGTAGTGGATATAGTGGAAAAATCTATAATTTTTCCTTCTAACGTAAGAGATGGAAGTACAAGCGATGATTATGAATAGTATCATTGCGAAAACTCCGTATAGATTAGCTAATTTAAGCATTTTAACACGGAAAGTACCTTGATCGTACATGTAACCCATATACATGATACTATGGATAAAAGCTAGTATTACAACGACGCGTGAAATCCATTTATGCAAAGGTAATAAGTTCAGATATAATATTTCTGGTAATGGAGAAGGTTTCATGGTTAAGAAGAGTAGAGGAGGCAATAGAGCAACAGAAATTCTGCCAGTACGTTTTGTAATTTCTAAAAAATTTAAATTTGAACCATATAGAGTGGTGATAGTTGCAATAATTGACCAGAATACGAATAAACGTAAACTTTTATTATGGTAAACACAAGAAAATTTGTGTAAAAAAGATCTTCTACCGAGTAGATGGTGGTTGAAAGAATGGAATAATCTGAACCATAGGGTAGTCTTTGAGATGCGTACGCATATGGGTAGACAAATGGCGATTAGTATGAATGATATGCAGAAAGCGTAGATTGCTGAGAGATGGACACGATGGATCATTTGTTGTTTGAACGGTGAGTTCCCAGCCATCGCGCCAGCGATGGCTGTAGGAACGACAGTTCCCACGTCAGTGGGGACTGTCGTGGAACCTAAAGTTTCTACTGTCATAGAAACCACCATTTCTACTGTCGTTTTAACGACAGTTTCTGCAGCGGAAACTGCAATATCATCGATACTCTGAACCAACGAATTAGACATCAGATTGGTATAAAACGAGCAACATCAGCAACAATTTTTGACGTTTGACGTTTGATCTAGGATGGTTGGTTGGGTGTGATATTGTTATAATTTGTAGGTATTGATCAAGATGACTATTGGGTGTGATGACTATTTAATGGGTGCAATGACAATGGGGAGGTCGCGTGATCAAACTGTCGCGTGATCAAACCGTCACGTGTTAGGCGCAGCCGCACGTGACATCACGTCATCACGTGAAACTCAACCACACGTGATTTTACGTTTATCACGTGCTCACGCCGCTCATTCCACGTGATCATAAATATCACGTGCCTTTGCTCATTTCTTACGATTTATTCAGCGGTTATTTCATGATTCAATCAGCTCCTTCTCAATGTACCGTACTGTAATGCACTACCGTGTAATGCACTACCGTGTAATACTGTTCCTTGGAGAATATTGCCATCAACTTACTCTTATACGAGTGAACGCACTCGTGTGGATACCGACAAACAGGTACAGCCAGAAGCACTGTACTATGTACTATGCTATGTACTATGTACTATGCACTATGTTTTTACTATGTATTTCTTAGTCCGTGAATCATCTTCTCGTCAGTGCAGCACAGATTACAATCTGATGAGTCTTGAATGTTCGAATAACTCCGCGGCAAGCAATATATCTCCGCGGCAGGCGGAGTTATATTCTACAGTCTCTAAGCGCGGAGATGCATATAGCAAGAGTTAGTGCGGAGGTATATACCAGCGTGCGTGCGGAGGTATATCAGAGTCAGAGCACTTTGCCGCGGAGTTGCATTACAACCTTCCTGGTGCGGAGACGCATTTGCTTCCAGTGCGGAGATATATCGCAGCAATCTGATTTATGTACTGTGTAGAAGTAATGTTCGCATTGCCTTCAATACGTGTTGATCGTGTTTCTACTAGATTCTGTTTCTTATCACCAATCCAACAGCATTATACAAAGCTGTATTGTATAACATGCTGTATTGCAGAATATATATAATACTGTAGTGTAGAATATATATTGCGTTATAGACACAGATATTGCATAGACGTTTATATAATACGACGATTCTTGTATCAATGTAAATCTACTGCAGTTCAATCTTGTTTCCAGATTTGTCTTTACTGCACAAGAATACAATTATATATGTAAAATCGATCTCAGTTCGTATTGTTATATGTAATAGTATTCGTATTGATATAACAACACAATACTTCGTATTGTGTTGTATTGTAGTTTATTGTAAATATATTACAATACGAAGTATTGTAATATATATCGTAATTTCTTTGCCCAGCATTAATTTTCATCACTCGCTTATAGAGAAAATTCATTCGTTCAAGCAACAGGAGAAAATACAATCAAAAGCAACCTCAGCTACAAATTGCAATAATTGCATACAATCAAATTGCAAAGCAATATATTATAGAGCAAAATCCAAAGCAACTGCTAAGATGTCCGATCTTTTGGATTTCTCAAAAGAACTAGATATCGCTCTTCTCGATAATATCGTCGATGCATTCTACAAAGGCACTGGTAATCAGCAGAAAGAAGCTCAGGATATATTGACCAAGTTCCAGGAGCACCCAGATGCATGGCAGAAAGCCGACAAGATTTTGCAATTCTCCAAGAATTCACAATCTAAATTCATCGCACTAACCATCCTCGACAAATTGATCACTACCAAATGGAAATTATTGCCCAATGACCAGAGAATCGGTATCAGAGATTTCATCGTCGGTATGATCATCTCTATATGTCAGGACGATGCACTGTTCAGATCAGAGAAAAATCTCATCAACAAGTCTGATCTCACTTTAGTTCAAATATTAAAGCAAGAATGGCCACAGAATTGGCCAAATTTTATACCTGAACTGATCACTTCTTCCAATGCGTCCACTAACGTATGTGAAAATAACATGATCATATTGAAACTGCTATCTGAAGAAGTTTTCAATTTCTCTGATGATCAATTGACACAAGCAAAAGCTCAACATCTCAAGATTTCAATGACCAAAGAATTCGAACAGATCTTCAAATTGTGCTACCAAGTCCTAGAACAATCCGATTCAATCCCATTGCTCGTATCGACTCTAGACTCACTCTTGAGATATCTGTACTGGATTCCACCAATTTACGTCTATGAAACTAATCTGTTGGAATTACTAAGTACAAAATTTTTAAATTTGAACGAAACGAGATCTATCACTATCAAATGTCTTACTGAAATTTCAAATTTGAAAAATGATATCGCTACGTCATCAAACGATGAAATTAACGTTAAAACTATCATGTTCTTCCAAAATACTCTACAACAGATCAATTCAAACGTTATACCAATCAACTCAGATTTAAAATCAATCTATAAGAAAGCGAACGGTAATGATCAATCATTCTTGCAAGATTTTGCAATGTTCTTGACTACTTTCCTGACAAATCATAGATCATTACTTGAAAATAACGACTCTTTGAAAGATCTATTGCTTACTGCACATCAGTATCTGATCCAATTGTCCAAAATCGATGAAAGAGAATTGTTCAAAACTACATTGGATTATTGGAATAATTTAGTATCAAACCTTTTCTTAGAAATTCAAAATTTATCACAAAATACAAATCAAATTAATCCATTATTACAATTATCCGTTGGTTCAAAACTTATTTCATCTACTGGTGGTGCACCAAATCCTGAATTTTTGAAAAAATTCCCATTGAAAAAACATTTATACGATGATATTTGTTCACAATTAAGATGGATCATTATCGAAAATATGGTTAAACCTGAAGAAGTTTTAATTGTTGAAAATGATGAAGGTGAAATAGTTAGAGAATTTGTTAAAGAATCTGATACTATTCAATTGTACAAATCTGAAAGAGAAGTTTTGGTATATTTAACACATTTAGATGTTATCGATACTGAAGAAATTATGATTAATAAATTATCAAGACAATTAGATGGTTCAGAATGGTCTTGGCATAATATTAATACCCTTTGTTGGGCAATTGGTTCAATCTCTGGTACAATGGCAGAAGATACTGAAAAAAGATTCGTTGTCACTATTATCAAAGATTTATTAGCTTTAACTGAAAAAAAGAGAGGTAAAGATAATAAAGCTGTCGTTGCTTCAAATATCATGTATGTCGTTGGTCAATATCCACGTTTCTTAAGAGCTCATTGGAATTTTTTGAAAACTGTTATCTTAAAATTATTCGAATTTATGCATGAAACTCATGAAGGTGTTCAAGATATGGCTTGTGATACTTTTATTAAAATTATTCAAAAATGTAAATATCATTTTGTCATTCAACAACAACCTGAATCTGAACCATTTATCTGTGAAATTATTAAAAATATTCAAGATATTACAGCTGATTTACAACCACAACAAGTTCATACTTTTTATAAAGCTTGTGGTTTGATTATTAGTGAAGAAAAAAATAATGCTGAAAGAGATAAATTATTATCAGATTTAATGGCTTTACCAAATATGGCTTGGAACGCTATCGTTCAACAATCAAATGAAAATCCACAATTATTATTAGATCCAGAAACTGTTAAAATTATTGCAAATATTATTAAAACAAATGTCGCCGTTTGTTCTTCAATGGGTCACCAATTCTATCCTCAATTAGGTAACATCTATTATAACATGTTAGGACTTTATAGAGTGGTTTCTGGTATGATCTCTTCACAAGTTGCTTCTGAAGGTTTAATTGCAACTAAAACTCCAAAAATTCGTGGTTTGAGAACAATTAAAAAGGAAATCTTAAAATTAACTGAAATTTATATCTCAAAGTCTAAAAATTTGGAAGAAACTGTTAAAGTTTTAGTTGAACCATTGTTAAACGCTGTATTAGAAGATTATATGAATAATGTTCCAGATGCAAGAGATGCAGAAGTTTTAAATTGTATGACAACTGTTGTTAATAAAGTTGGTCATATGATTTCACAAGGTGTAATCCTAATCTTACAAAGTGTTTTTGATTGTACTTTGAACATGATTAATAAAGATTTCACTGAATATCCAGAACATCGTGTTGAATTTTATAAACTATTAAGAGCCATCAATGAAAAATCATTCAATGCTTTATTACAATTACCACCAGCTGCATTTAAATTATTTGTTGATGCCGTTATTTGGGCTTTTAAACATAATAATAGAGATGTCGAAGTTAATGGGTTACAAATTTCTATTGATTTGATTAATAATGTCGAAAAATTGTCAGTAAATCAACCAGATTTCGCGAATGAATTCTATCAAAACTATTATTTCATCTTTGTCAGTGAAATATTTTTCGTTTTAACAGATTCTGATCACAAATCTGGTTTCTCTAAACAATCATTACTGCTGATGAAATTAATTGCTTTGATCGAAGATAATAAAATCACAGTCCCAATTTATAAACCAGATCAAGCACCTCAAGGTACTTCAAACCAGGTCTACCTGAATGAATTTCTGGGTAACATGCTAAGTTCCGCTTTCCCACATTTGAGTAGAGATCAATTAATTGGTTTCCTGTCTGCATTAACTAAACAATACAAAGATTTCCCTACATTTTCTAGAACATTGAGAGATTTCTTGGTTCAAATCAAAGAAGTTGGTGGTGATGCTACTGATTATTTGTTTGCTGAAGATAAAGAAAGAGCATTGCAAGAAAAGGGTAAATTAGAAAGAGAAAGAGCAGCTAAAGTTGGTGGTTTATTGAAGCCATCTGAATTGGATGATTGATTTTCAGATACTACAATAGAGTAGAACCAACCAGCTGATACCGAGTATGATTTAACGTATCATCAAAAGTCACATTAGTATGTAAAAGAGGATATGTCGCAGACTTGACAATCAATGAGAACCCAATACACTCATGCTTACATAGATAACTTCACCAATACATGCACGAATATATACAAATCAATATATAAACTTGGTTTTGTAGAAAAATCTTAATACGTTTGAATTGAGTTATATGATGGTAATATATTTTATTTGAATATTAATCTCTATGCACAATACAGATCAAATATTTACAGTATGATAGTGAAATACGTCTCACAATTATTTACAGATTATTTAAACTTGAGGAGGTTTCTTTATAGCATCTTGAATCTTGACATATGTGCCCTTTGGACCAGGAACAGGTCCCTTTACCAGTATAACACCGTTTTCCTCGTCAATCTCAAGAATTTTCACATTTTGTAAAGTAACTTGTTGACCACCCATTCTACCAGGCATTTTTTTACCAGGTAAAATTCTACCAGGATCCTGATTCATACCATACGAACCACCATGTCTATGTGTCAAAGAAGTACCATGAGATGCACCTAAACCTTTAAAATTGTGTCTTTTCATCACACCGGCAAAACCTTTACCTTTACTCACAGATCTTACGTCCAAGTATTGGCCCAACTGGAAGAAGCTGGGCTTGATCTGAGTGCCCACAGGCAGCAAATCTTGCTCTTCTTTAACTCTAAATTCTGTAACACATTCCTTAGGGTTCACTGTATGTCTAGCAAAATGACCCAACATCTGTCGCGTTACGTTCTTGGGATTCTTAACACCATAACCAACCTGGCAAGCAACGTAACCATTCTCAGCAAATGTACGATTCATGAGCACTTCAACGTTATTCAGAACTAAAGCTGTACATGCAGTTTTTTCACCAGTTTCTGGGTCAAAATACGATTTCATACCAACTTTCTGCGCAATAGCACCACAACGACGAGGCAACCATCTACGTTTGTGATTAGATTCTATGCCTTGTGCCAACACAGATGGCGGTGGTGGAGTAGTACGTACAGTATGGGCAATTGATGGTGCAACAAGCGAAGGTTTCGTGTAGATTCCTCTGATCGAGACATTTCTGAACAGAAATGGCACAGAAATATTCATTTTGATTGCAATCTTTTAATCAGTCGATCAGCCCCAAAGCTTCAGGATTAAACCAGGTTTTGACTGCTTTAAAGTTATTTTGATGTTTAAACCTTTCAAATAGTGAATATTTATTATATAGAAGTTTTGGCCGAGATTGAAGAAATAGGCTGTACAGAACAGCAATTACTGTCATTTGGATCGAGAATCGACAAAGAAGTCGTACGTTAGGCTACATACTTGTGTAAAATAGTGTGAATTGTGCAGATTTTAAATATATACAGAAATTGGGGGTGGGGAGCTTCATTGGAAAGAGAATCCAAAGTTTCATAAAATAATTTTTTGTAAGCTCTCGATCATTTGATCTTCTTTGCTTTCAGTTTAATAGTTTCATCGTTCACATAAATACCTTTACCTTTATACGGTTCAGGTGGATGTAGTTTTCTCACCTTTGCAGCAAACAGATTTATCTGTTGCTTGTCAATGCCTTCTACAACAACATTTGTAGGTTTGGTGATCGTTACTTTAACACCATCCGGTATATCCACATTTTGCATAACTGCATGGCCAACTTTGCAACTGATCTGTTTCTCGTCAGTGCTCAATTGTGCCCTGTAACCTGTACCCACAAATTTCAAATGCGTTACATGGCCCTTGGTGATCCCCACTACATTATTGTTCAACAAAGCTCTAACAGTGCCCCACATGGATTTTTGCAGCTTATCCTTCTCATCTTTCACTGTAATTCGAAGTTCTCCAGTTGTCTCGTTGGGACCATCCAATTTCATAAAGTCTGGTAATTCCACCGAAAGAGATCCCTTGGGACCAGAAACTTGTACCTGTTTCTTGAACCTCATCGATGTGGGTCCTTTCCTCACAATTCTTGGGTTGGGCATGTCCATGATGGACACTTTCACCTCGTTGGGCACTTTAATTGGTGCTGAGCCAATGTGGGATCTTAAAACAGAGCATAAAGAAAAAGAACGTGCCCTAATCATCTCCTATACTGTTACAAAGTCCTTTTGCTCTTGTCAAAGTGATACTAGAGGAATTTCTGCTCTTTAACTCTCTGTTATGTATTTATTAAGGCCCATATTGAAATTTAAGCTGCGAGATCTCTAAGAGATCTGAGATCCCGAGGTCGACTTATCATCACAATAAGTACAAGAATATTGCTACAATAGCAATTGATGTCTGAATCTGGAATGATATGATCACAAGGATATTTTAGAGTTGATGAGCAAGGATTTATGATTATTTTGAATGTAGTAAGTTCTGGTTTCGTCGTTTTATGATACACATAGAAAGGAAAGATTTAGTTTTATAATAAATAATAATTATCTAACAAAAGTTCATAGAATATTAGCTAAATGTCAGTGGATGATCAGGTTATGCTGTGGCATTGATATAGTTATCTGAAACCCCCAATTGTCTCCTTAATTCATCGTTTGAACCAGAATGTGGTAATATTTGTCCTACACTTGGTGGTTGTACAACATCTGACATATCCAACAATCCACTCACTCTTGCATCTTGCTGTATTGGTTGGAGGTTATTCATTTGCGGATTGCTTGCATTACGTAAGGAACCAGCTGGTTTATAGCGATTTTGCAACGATAAGGCTGATGGATCTGTCATAACGATACTTTGTCTCATTTGATATGGCATTAATTTATTTGAAGTTTTATTGTTTGATTGAATAAATGTATTACCGTTATTTACTGATTCAGTTGGTGAATAGAACATTTCAGGATGATCCATTGGATTTAGTGCAGTACCATTAACAGCCACCGTTTGTAAATGCATTAATTGTGGTTGTTTGTTTTTACGTTTGAATGAAGTCAATGAATGTGTTGATGTAGATGATAGAAGTTGTGCTGGTGTTGGTAGATCTGCAATATATTCTTGTGTTTGAGGATGTGCATATTGTGCATGTTGTCCTTGCATTTGTTGCATATTCTGATTTTGAAATTGTTGCCACTGTTCAGGTGTATATTGCATTTGCATTTGCATTTGGTGTATCTGTTCTGGTGTGTATTGTTCCATTTGCATTTGCATCTGATGTAATTCTTCAGGTGTATATTGCATTTGCTGTAACTGCTCAGGTGTATATTCTTGTTGCATCTGTTGCATTTGGATTTGTTGCAATTGTTCAGGTGTATATTGGTCCTGCATCTGCATTTGGTTTGGATCGGTCGCATTCGAAGTAGCAATAGTCATCCTATTTGGTATTTCAGAATAGATTGAGGAAACATGTTTCTGATGATTTGGTATAGTAGCAGGATTTAAATGATTGCTAGCTACATGCAAGTCAGTAACATTTTCATTTATCGAAGGCTCAACAATGGTTTCAGTGTCTTTCATTGCAGATTCTACATTCGAAGTTTGTAAGTTTTTGTTAGGAGAATTAGTATTGACATTTGTACTCTCATCATTATTAAGTACAACATTAGCAAAGTCATCAGCCATTGTATATGAAATATTAGATGAAGCTTGGGTTTCTTGTATAGCTGCAAGACCATTTGAATTAGATGTATTTTGCAAATTCTTTGAATTTGGAGCATTTGAATTCTGTCCCTTCTTATCTGGTGAACGATAGACATTATATATAGATTCCATCCTTTTAACATACTCTTCATCGTCATCATGCAATTTGATCTTATAATCAGAATTTTGATCGTTTGATGAAAGAATTTTTTCACTTTCAATTGAAGTGACATTTTTGTCAAGTTCGTTCGAAATGAAAGGATTCTGAGCTTCAAATTCATCATGAGTGGAGACTCTTGTATTTACATTAACATTTTGTTTCATATTTTTTTCATCATGTAAAGAATTAAAAGATTGGGGGTTTGTTAATGATACAGTTGAATCATTGTACTGAAATGGATTTCTTACATTTAACTCCATTCGTGAATTGTTATTTTTCATATATGCATCCATTGGTTTTTGCAAACCAGTTTCTAAGTCCTTTGCCAATGAAACATTTGAATCAAACGGATCTTTCCTCAAATAAGCAGGTTTATACCTCTTTTCCCTCTGTGGTGCACTCTTTTCATATAATTGATCCACATAATCGTTAGATTTTTCTAATTCGTCCTCTTTCTTAGTTCTTTTCCTCAACAGATAAATACATATACCAAGAAAGATGATCACCACACCAACTGGAACAGCGACACCAACACCAACTTTAACAGCAGTTTTATGCGTAGAGTCCTCTGGCATATGACATTTCCCATTGGGACAATTAGCCTCATCAGAAGGCGCTAACCGTCTGTACAGATCCACTGTAGCAGTTGGAAACTGATCTGATTCTTTTGGCATAAATTTCAATAGCAAAATTAAAGAGGGCACAAATAATTTCTTCCTGTTATAATGAAATCTCAAACTCTCAAACTTGCACTTGCAATAGAAATCTAGATTTTTCAATGAGGAGTTCCTAGAGATGATATTATAGTACTAATTTCAGCAAAATGACCAGATCTCACTCAGATTTCGAGCTTTTCAGATGAAAAAAATTGCAAAAAATAGCTCTGTCCCAGATGAATATAACGAACGACCACTTTTAGGAACCAACACTTCGAGACCTTCTGCAAAATTATGTCAAACCTAGCACCAATATTTGACGTCTTTTTGATGCTGTCAGATATTTCCACTTTTCCATTGTATAAATAAACACGAAGCGGGGACTTTTTTCGATAATTTTTTCGTGTATCGAGGAATTTGACGAGGCGATAAATTTGGTTTCCCGAAGGGGCAATAAGCTACCCAAAGTAGAGGAGTAATATGTATTGGCACATACATGACTGTATCTGGAACACGCATGTCTATACATGGTCATGAGAAACCGTATGCAGACACATAAATCTGTATACGGATACTAATATAGCGCATCGGGACACATGTGTCTGTATGAGGGAATATGTTGTCCGAATACAAAGAAATACTGACATATGAGGTAATAACAGTTCTGTGGACTACCGCATTAGTGTGCGTTTCCCGGACATGGCAATTTACGCTTCGGACAGCCCGTTTTGGGAACTCCTAGGCGGCTTCACCAAAAACCGATGAGCTGATTTCATATAAAAGAAAGAAGTCTTCAAGACAACATACAGAGACTATTTCTTCAACGGAAGATAGGCACAGAGAGTTTCTGCGTAATTTGCTGTAAGTTGGTTTTGGTTTCAATTTGACGTTTCCATAGAAATCTGCCAATAAAGTTTGCTATAAGTTTTGCTTTAATTAGTGGTATCTGTTAGTAGGTACCCACTCTAAATCCAAATTGTCAAAACAAAGACAAAAAAGAAGAACAAATGTCGAATATGAACAGGAAAAAAGATGATTCTGACTGGATAAATTCAGTAGAACGCCATGACAAGACCGATTGTAAAAATGGCACAAAAGACAGTTTTTTGGGGTGTTCGAAACATTATAATCAAGGTGCAGACCGTTTCATTCCTCAGCTCGCTTGTAAAAGGACATATAAATCTTTCTCTTTGCAAGATTTGGATTCTTTGGAAAATACTGCATTCAATGAGAGTAGAAATATTATTAAATCTTTGGATTTCAATGTTGATTCTTTATCGCTCTCGACTGCTACTACACTTTCATTCTCGTTTCAATCACCTGTCAATCGAGACCATATCGAAGATAGCTATAATGATGACAGTGATGAGTCTCGTAATGACGACAATACGCACGAAGATATATCGATGCATATTTCAAATCATAAGGAATTCATTGCATCAACTTTGGGGTTCACAACTCCAAATAAAGTCTTATCCTTTTCGAACGTTTCTAATTCAAATGTAATTGCAAAAATGACAACGAATAATCAGTTTGTTTTCCAAGTTGATCCTTTATCTACATTTTTGACTCCAAAAATGGCCATACAACATCTTGCTGAATCAACACCAAAATCACCATTGTCATCCTTGCTTTCAACAAAAGTTATATCGCCAACTTCTACATTATCTGAATCTTCACCATGCGTTGTTCCACATCTTTATGATAAACCTAGACCAAATAAAAGAATTAAATCTCATATTCCATATAGAGTTTTAGATGCTCCATGTTTGAGGAATGATTTTTATTCAAATTTAGTCTGTTGGTCCAAAACCAGCAAAAATGTTATCGTTGGTTTAGGTCCATCTGTTTATTTATGGTCGGATATGAATGGTGCAGTACCTGTTTTAAATTCAGATATTTTGATTAAAAGAAATGATACGGTTACTTGTGTTTCTAGTTCACCATATGATGATATTATTTTAGTAGGAACCAAACGTGGAAGATTACTTGTATTTAGTCAAGACCACTCTATGAATACATTTAAAAACAAAATGAGTTATTCACAAAAGCATATAGCATCCTTTGGTGAACCATTAGCTGAATATCAATCAACCTCTAGTAAGGGTATTACCTGCATTTGTTGGTTTACAGCTGAATCACCTGTGGCAACATTTGTCTTTGGTGAAGAAAATGGGAATGTCACATTTATAAAATTGATAAAACCAATAGATAAAAGAAAAGTGGACACCCCAAAAAATTCTCAAAAGAATCCCTCTTCACATTCGCAATGTTCGAACAATCTATTGTATAACAAACTGAAATATACGAATAATGGGAACAATCAGTCTTCTAATTCTAATGGATCTCATAATACGTCCACATCCTCTCTGAGAAGATTGACTGGTGGAAGAAGAAGAATCCCTGGATTTACTTATTTTGCATACAGAAATCATACTGCTTCACGTTCGCAAACACACATACGTACAAGAACAGATATTGTATGTGATACAGTTCAGGCAGATGTACACCATGATGTCGATATTGATGTAAATTCATCCACACTGTCTTCCACTTCATCCACATCATCTTCCTCTTCACCATCCAACTCATATTTTAAAACCAAAAAATGGAGGTTGAAAGTTGTCTCCAACTTCCAACCACAGTCTCAGCAGGTCTGCGGAATTTCAATAAATGAGACTAAAGATATGATTGCAGTTGGCGGCAACGATAATTCCTGCACGTTATGGGATATTTCTGAGATCTCATTACCAGTGCTTAAATTTGTGTTTCCCCATACTGCAGCTGTCAAAGCAGTAGCCTTCTGTCCATGGTCAAAATCATTATTAGCCACTGGTGGTGGAAGTAAAGATCGTAAAATTAAATTTTGGCACACAGGTACTGGCACTTTAATAAACCAAATCAAAACAAAGGGCCAAGTGACATCTTTGATATGGTCTACTCGTCTAAAACAACTGATTGCCACATTTGGGTTTGGCGATATCGATGAACCTATCTTACTCATGTTGTACACTTTCCCACAAATAAAGCCAGTACTAAAAGTGACTTCACCAACTCCAATAAGAGCGTTGAGTGCTGTGGCCTCACCCAATGGAACATCAATATGCGTGGCAACGAACGATGAAACTATCAGATTCTATGAGTTATGGAACGAGAAGGAAGAGATCATAGTAGAAGCTCATGAAGATGGGCTGTTTCGTTCAAAACTGATCGAACATATAGAAGGGATTGACATGAAGAGAAACGAGAACATTCGTTAAAGCATTCAAGTACACTACTTTAATGCAACATCTACAACACCCACCTGTCAATTAACTCTTCTTCTAGTTGTCATTATTGTTCAAAGAATTTTTGATCGTTGAAACTTGTAAATTTTGAATTCTCGATGGTGCGGCGCTAGTACAAATAATTTTCGGAGTTGGTCATATTTAATAAATGGAGAGCTTCACAAAGGAAATGATAACTTGTAAACCACTTTAAAGGTCCAACAAAGCATTGTGAGAACATATACGATCCCGAATCGAAAAATTATCACAGAGCAATACATACTTCAATATTACCACGATTTGTTTGGTGTGACTCTTTACTGCGTTGAGAGACAATGGGTCGATTTTTCATCTATTCTCCAGCGCTGAATTTGAATAACCATGGTCTGATAAGAAAGGATGAGAAAGTCTCTGTTGTTAATAGGAATGCGAAGGATGAAGCACACATTACAGACATGCATATATCAGATACTGTTGTCTCTTCCTCTCATATATCTATATCAAATAGTGTGATGGAGAGTTCTGTATTGGACTCAAATGAGAAAGTTTCTACAAGTGCAGAAACAGTTGAAATTTCAAAAACAAAAGATAATACATCTGGTGAACCAAGAAACTTCGATTCAAATTCAACTGGTGCTTCTATACCAATATTGTCAGAGCTTGAACCTATAAGATCGTGCACCTCTGCCTTTGAAACTAAAACCATTGATTCTCTAAGTCCAGGTTTCAATAATGAAACACCACAAGCAGACAACAAATCTGCGTCGCATTTTGTAGATCTTGTATTTGACCAATTTTTGACAAGAGTTATAAATGACAGGATACCTGAACGTGAAAGATTTCAAGTAGAAGAACAAATTGAAGAGATTTCGATATTAACGTTACTGAAAAATTTCCATATAATTAGCAGTAAGCTCCCCAAATTTTATGAGTTTCAAGATTCGATGATACGGTTGCTGGCATGGAGGAATCCAGCAGGAACATTTCTGTTGTTATTAGCTATTACCGCCATAATAATTAATCCCATATTTATGTTTGTTTTCATTCTAGGGTTCATTTCTCTAGCAATAATGACACCAGGATTTGAATTCAAAAGTGGAAACCGTTTACAACAAAGAAAGCCTGCAAATGTTGGATCAAGTTTATTTGTCACAATATTCACTGGTGGACCAAGTAACGCATGGTATCCAGTGTCAGAAATGAGTGAATATGATATTGATGCACATAGTATTGATCTAAAGAAAATTGAAACCAGTACGGAACTGAAAAAAAATGGTATCGAACTTATGCTGACATTACATGATCTGCATAAGTTGACAGATGATCTTATGCATACAATAAAAACAGTAGAGTATTTTATCTACAATATTGCTGGTTTCGAGGATGATATAAAATCATCTCTCATTTTTACTCTAATTTTGATTACTGGACCGTTTCTAATTTACATCTCGAAATTCATCAATTGGAAACTTTTGGTTCTTTGTAATACATGGTGCACATTTACTTTATTACATCCAAATGTCAGAAATAAATTGGAGGCTATGCACAAGAAAGACCTCAAACCAAAGAACAATGAAAAGACTAATGCTTTATCAAAACTTGGTCTTGTTATGGACGCTCCTCCTAAAAAAAATGTTGTGGAAATTTTTGAAATCTGGAGAAGGAGCCCTGACACTTACCAGTGGGAATTTTTCAGTTATTCAACTCATCCATTTGACAAATCTGACCCATACAGGAAACGTAAGGACATACCACCAAGTGTCACTCAACTACATCATGTAAAACCGCCAGAAAATTGGAAATATGATACGAACTCATTCTGGAAGCCCATCAAGTCTGTACAAGCATGGCTAAACGAGTACAATATTATTATGGATGACTCACTGCATCTTGAAGAAGAATTTTTAGTTGATGATCAGTTCAAGAGAAGAAAACTCACCAGAAGTGTCATAAAAATCGGTAAACCTTGGTCACCTCAAGACATAAACTCCTAACATGTTCCATATTTATATATTCTTCGATAGCTACGATTATAATGATTATCCCATATGAAGAAATTTGATTAAACGGTCAAATCAAAATTATATAACCGCTATAAGGTCTTCTGGTACTCGTAAGAATTGGTCTAATGCTGTTCAACTGGTTTTCTTGATGAGTTTCGCACCTTTTCGAGTCTTCGGACAGCCTTTAACACTTCAAAATATTGAATATTTCACCATAATAAAGTGTGTGCTATGACAACAGCTTAAGGAAACAGCTTCTAACACATTGAGGATCTGTGAAACTGAAGAATTGGACGGTTGATTCGTTTCTAGAAGGCTCAAATTGTGGTTGTAAGGAAGATTGGACTTTCAAAAGGTCGCAATGGGTAAAAATAAAGAGGAAAACGAGCAAGTTCTGGCGTCAGAACCAGTGGAAATTGGACCGGGAATTGTTCGAGATCTGGCCAAAGAAGTAGTGAACAATTTCCTCATTAATATAATATCGTACCCGTGTTTGTTGTTGTACTTGTGTGTAACATTTTATTTCATCACGACGAAATATGTACCCTTTGACTTCATTGATGAAAAATTCCATGTTAATCAGACTATCACATATTTACAAGGCTCTTCACAATGGGACCCTAAAATCACTACTCCACCTGGTCTGTACTTCTTGGGTTATATGAATTACAGAGTACTATCTGTATTTTCGAATATCAGTATTCGTACTGCTCTTCGGTTGACTAATCTCATTGGTGGTGCAGTTATACTTCCCATTGTGGTTCTACAGCCTTTGTTCCTTTACAATGCTATTGGATTTTGGCCAGTGACGTTAATGATGTTTCCATTGATGACTTCATATTATTATCTCTATTATACAGATGTATGGAGCACCATATTGATTCTGGAGTCATTGACACTTGTTTTAACAAAGCCTTTGGGTGACAGATGGTCTATCATCGTGAGTGCTGTATGCGGTGCATTTAGCTGTTTCTTTAGACAAACCAATGTCGTTTGGTGTGGTTACGTCTGCGTCGTTGCAGTTCAACGTACGGCCATTGTTAAAATGCACTTTTCTGATGATCACATTAATAACTATTTGAAATTTGTTATTTGTGCTATCGAAGATTTCAAAAAATTAGTCCTACCTTATGCTGTGACAGCTGTTGCATTTGTACTTTTCATTGTAATCAACGGTGGTATAACATTAGGTGATAAATCTAATCACTCTGCTGGATTGCATTTAGTTCAATTTTTCTACTTCACTTTATTCACTGCATTCTTCAGTTTACCTCTCTGGCTCTCATATGCTTTCATTCGTAATTACGTCGAACGTTGGTTGAAGAGACCAATAAGAACTCTATTTGAAATCATTGGTATCATTTTAGTAATACGTTACACATCCAATATCCATCCATTTTTATTAGCAGACAACAGACATATTACATTTTATTTGAATCGTCGTCTAATAAATTCATCATTCTGGATCATAAGAAACATATTTCTACCAATTGCATATCATTTTTCTACTTATGTCTACTTTGCTACTGCATCTCCATCAGAATTACAGCTGTCGCCACTTCAAACAATGCCAGAGGAAGAAGAATCACCTATACAGCCCACTCATGTCAGTACCACTGCTCTATTGTTATGTACACTTCTAGTATTGGTACCATCTCCATTATTTGAACCTCGGTACTTTATCATACCATGGCTATTGTGGAGAGTTACAGAAACTTGCTCAGCAGAACCTATATTCCAAGATCTTCAAAAACAAGTGGAGGAACAACAACTAGCACACACGAAAGAGAAAGATTCGAACCTACCTGCTATTATGGTTAGTGGTACTGGAAGATTAGCATTCGAGTTGGTTTGGTTCATACTAATTGATATTTCACTTTTGACCATATTTATCAAAAAGACCATCATCTGGGATGACGAAACTGAACTACAGAGAATAATCTGGTGAAAATATTTTACTAGAAACCCCACAAAAATATTGTTACGACTGGTAATGTTATAGTTTGTTTTTGAATCCAGGAACAGCCAGTTATTTTTCATGTCCACTGACACATTCAGCACATCCCTGTCATCTATATAATTTTCATATCTTATAGAAAAGTGAGCCTGCAAATAATAACTATATATTTTCAAGATTATTCCAATGCATTTGAAAATATGCAGACTGTTGTAATAGCTCTCTGAAAATTGTTGTCGTTGTGCCAAAATCTTACACTACTTAACTCACAACTTTAAGCTCATCGGAAGCCTTACGGAATTGAATTTAAACAAGCTTATTATCTTAACCACATCTAAAATAATGCAATTGAAAGTTATTGACATATAGAAAGATTGGAATCAGAATTTCAATCAGAATTTGATTCTGATAGAGATTCCCAATGCTTTTCTCGCATCTCAATATCGTTGTTATTGGTGAAAATGAAGTGGAAAAGACCCTAACAGCAAATGGTGCTACTATTGTGACCAATCCTGCCACAGCCGGTGCAAATGTGGAAGTTGTACCAGATATATGTATCAGTGCCAATCACGATGCCAGCCTGTTTCGTTACCTGACGTTGGAGCTTATGGTGCCCATTGTGTCTGCTCAATGGGTTTGGGACTCTTTAAAGTGCCAAAAGATTCAGAGATGTAATCCATACTTCGTAGCCCCACATCTAATTTTAAAGGATACTGAGGTCCATATATCTTCAACTTCGTTCAATGATGTAGAATTCATGTTTTTACAGCATTTGGTGGTATCTCTAGGTGGACATATATCTTACTGGTTAACTACAAGCGTTACTCACCTATTGGCAAAGTCATTAGATGAAAATGACCCTCAAGCTGTTATACATTATGGTAGGGATACTGAAATACAGCTTATTTACCCATCCTGGATTATACATTGCTGGAAATCTCTGGAAAGACAGCCAGAGGAACAGTATAAAATATTAACCCATGATATTGCGGACTACGACCTTTCTTGGGAGTCTGTAAACACAGTAGAATTTCAAAACTCCTTTGTTACACCGTTTCTACAAGATCAAAAGATAATTTTGGGCTTAGATTTGAAGTTAAACATTCATTTTTATTCTGTTTTACAACAATTCATAAAAGCTCATGGTGGGTCAATAAAACGTCATATGGATGAGTACGATACTACTGCATTCAATAGAGCTACATGCTATGTCGGTCACTCAACTACTTCCTCTGAATATGATACTGCTTTGACGGTGCAAAATCTCAAAAGAGGGAATCTATTCTGGGTGTTAGATATGTGGCAAGCACAGAAGATCACAGATCCCAGAAAGTGTATATGGCATTCACCATTCAAAAAAAAAATTATGAGCAGACGAAAGTACATTTTGGCTTATACAAATTATGGGAATTTTCAGAGATATTATCTGCGTCTTCTGATTAAAATGTTGGGTGCTTCTGCCACGACTGACTTTTCATCAAAGAATACACATTTGATTGTTGGAAAACCATATGGTAAAAAATTCGAGAAAGGACTTGAATGGCAACAATCTGGTAGGAATGTCATTTGTTCTACTCATCAATGGCTTCATGATTGCTACATGGAAAACTCTATATTAAATCCTGAACTATACCAACCCTCCATGTCATTAGATTTAAAAAAATCATTTGGATATATCAGTCATAATCTTGCAGTTAAAGAGAGTGATGAAATAATATATTCTCTTCCTCGTGTACCAAGTCCAATTGATAAAGGTACTATTCCAAATTCCCAAGCTCCGACACAAATCAACACACCAGATATAACGAATAGCGCTGCTGTATCATCACATAATGAGGATGAGAACATAAATGGGGACTTCTCTAATCTTCAAAGAACAATGTCTGAGAGCAATCTTTCTTTGACAAATCAACATGATAAAGAAAATTCACTGAACTCGAAGTCATTTAAGAATACTAATGATATAATACAGGATAAAGATGGCAACCTTACCATCTTTCAACCTACATCAGTGGCTGTAACATCTGATAAAAAAGGAGACATAAATGCACAGACTGATAATTATTTTGACGCCAGTGACGTTCTCCAAAAAGCTCCAACTGAAATCAATGATCATCAGATGTCACCAAATCTCTCCGATATGATGACTAACGAGTCTAGTGGGAAACATGCCTATACTACAGCAATGGAAACACCCACTGATTTACATAATGATATTGCATTATCAGACTCATCAAATAAGAGCAGTACCCCAGCTTTATCGGATTATGGTACAAAACGAGCAGCTAAGCTAAAAGCTAACAGAAGATTGCACACAGATATAGAATCTCTGAATGAGTTTGATAAATTGAATAAGAGAAAAAGAGTAGTGGATGAGACTGAAGATCTAGAATCCACTAAGAAATTGAAACAAACAGTTAGAGAGATTATACAAAAAGTTCTCGTTGATGAAGATGATATCAAAAAGATCCTACACACAAAGAATCCAGCTCACTCCACGCTTCCGTATAACATAGATGCAATATGTACTGGTGGGATTGAAATATCAGATGAGAAGGATATTATTTTATTACGGTTTTTGGGAATTCGGATACATAATTCTATAACTTCTGACAATAAAAAGATACTGAACTGTATCATTGCTCCCAAACAAATGCGTACAGCTAAGTTTTTAACAGCTTACAGTTTTTCACCTTTGAAATACATATTGAAACCAGAATTCCTGATAGACTTGCTAGAAACATTCAAGAAAGGTCAAAAACATGACATTCGTATTGATCTGGATTCATACACGGTTACAAATATTGATATGGCAAGAGTAATACGTAGTACCAATAAGAAAACAAAGATATTTGAAAGGGCAATGATTCGTAAAATAAACATTATTGATGAAATTCCGGGTGGACCAGATACTATTAGTTCCATTCTTAAGGCACATGGTGTAAATCAGGTTCAAGTCATTACCCAAAAGTTTGCTTTGAAAGATTTGATACAAAATACAGATGAGCAAGACAATAACGATGATAAAATAATTCAATATGATTACATCCTAGTGGCTACTAAAAGTACGCAAGCCAAAAGATTTCGCCAAATAATACCGCCAGAGTCATCTCACCTTGTTGTTAAATGGGACTGGTGTGTCAATGCAATTTTTAACCTTGATGTGGATCAGAATTCAAAAGATGCTGTTGTCAGTCGTAATTCCAAATAAGTCCAACCATATACCACATATTAAGATTGTAAATTGACTATATCCTATTTTGAGAGGAACATAGTGATTGCAACACAGAACAAAAGTATGAATTATATATTTTTTCCAGTTCTAGTTCTGATTTCTGATTGCTCCCGAAGTTGAATGTTCAATTACATGATGGCCAATTATGCTTCAAGATTGTGGAAATTACATAATAATTTTGTTTGAACGAGACACTTCAGAAACAGATAAATATGGAGGTATTGTTTTGCGACTGGTTGGTTTGATGATAAATCTATTTACACTGAGGATTGGAATGGCTAGCTTCACACAACAAGGTGTTGAGAGATTTCAAGCATACAGTATTCTTCAAATAGAATCTTTCCCATTATTCTGAAAAAGCACATGTATATTTTATAGACTATTGTAATAGAATTTGTACTATCAACACATTACTTAATATTAAACGCTACGGAATATTTACAACTTAAATATAGTCAGTATCCATTATAATCTAAAAAGATATATATTGGGTAAAGATATATCGCGGATTTAGGTGTCGACACCAAGTAACTTTTTAAAATAACTTCGAACCTTGTATTCGGTCTCTATAATTCTGTCTGAAGATTGGGATATCATATTCAACATATATTTCGTGTTTTCGACAGAGTTGTCTTGCAATTTACAGAATTTAGGAAACTTTACCTCCTCATATTCGTGGAGCATATGCACAGTCTGTGCATAGGTTTTGGGCAAAGAATACCAGAATCCAAGCGTTCCTAGACCAGCAGTAGCCGTAAAGCGATGGAATATGCTACGTTTTCTGGTCAAAATGAGGCCTGCAGTTGCAGCTATACCTACATAGAATAAACCAGGATTCAATTGCTCTGAATGGTCAGAATGCATCTCTCTAAGAACGGAAGAAACCTTACTCTCGTAACCGTAATAACAATTTGTCCATTTTTCAACATTATCACGACATGAATTGATAGCATTCAACAGATTAACTCTGCACATTCGGGAGAAATCAAGCAGGTATACTGGAGACCTTATAGATATGCCATCAAGCACTTTGGGAGTGCCAAATATCTCAGACTTTTCACCTGGTAAAAACTTGGACGCATTTTCCAATTTGGACACTTTCAAATCGTCTTCTCGAGGGACAACTTTCTCCTGCACCAAATCTACTTCTCTATAGAAATCCACCATTATTCAAAGGCCTCAAAGCAGCAAAAGTTTGGTTGAAATATGCTTATTTGGTGCTTTTTAGGGCTTAAATTGACAATTTGACATTTATTATAGTACTTAAGTTATTCCGAGTAGTCCGACTTTTATGCAATAATTGTAAGGTAAAAACACAATATGAGGCTCTTCAACTTCTAAAAGTTAGGAAGCTGATGATGGTTGACATATTCAGTTCATGATCATAAATAATTTCAACTCTCACACTTTTTCTGATTAATGTTCTTGGAGGAATTGATGCGTATATAATGGTTAATAAAATGATTATTTTACAAAAATGATTTAAAAAAAATAAGTTAAAGTTCATGCATCATGGCACAAAATGAATGAATAAGGAATGTGAATATCAAAATAGGGTGAAAAAATGTAATATCAAACTGTCTAAGAAAATGTAAACGTAATTTAGATGAGGAGGTTATGTGATAATCTGATAAGCTATTGACAGAGACTCTCTGAAATGAATATGAATATAACTTTAATTGACATCCGCTTTATTTGCCAAATACTTTCTTGAAAAACCCACTGATATTTTTCTTGGTGGATGGACGTTCAGTTGCTTTGCTACTGACATCATCACTTACTCTGCGTTTATGGATGGGTTTCTTCTTCTTTTGTCCTTCGTTTAATGAGCTAGGGTCCAGACTTTTATATGGTTTGAGATTCGAACCATTGAGTTGATTGGTACTACCGCCAGGAGATGATTTATGTATTGATGGTAAAGGCGATCTTGGTGCGGATTGTGATTTGGTACTTCTAATATCACTTTTCGATGTTGATAGACGCAATGATTTATTTGGCGTCTTTTTCCCTGAATCGTCTGATAAGCATGCACTGTCAATCATGGATCTTACTTTGTAGATACTGTTATCATGAAATTGGATTCTAGAGTTACGTACAGCGCTTGCTGAACGACCTTTCGCTGAGCCTGGACCAGCTGAATCACTTTGCGACCGCGTTAAAGTAGGCCAGATGTAACCAACTTTTTCAAATGTATCAATTTTACGTTGCTGTTCATCAGAAATTGGGAAATATGCATTTACTGAACCCACAGAAATGTTATCATCTTCTGCTTCAGAATCTTCCACACGGCACTTCTCAATTTCACCAAACGGATTTTTCAATGTCTTTGTAAAGATGGTATCGAGAAATTTCACTTTATCTGGGGTTGTATCTTGATGTTCATCTACTTTCAGAGTTGATATTTTTGGATCTTCCTTTGGTATATCTAACTTAGATTCATCTAAAAATTCATATGGAATTACCACTGTTGGTGATGGCATATTTTTCATGATGAAATATGGTAATTTAACGTATTTATTTGAGAATTTTATTTGTAAATTTGTACTAACAGTTGCAGTACATTGATAATCTGGATTGTGAACTGATATTGCACACATAACAGCTTCCTTTTGAGATTCAGCTTTTATCATCTCTACAGTAATTTTGACAATTTTATCTGATAGTCTTGATTCATAATATTTTAAAATTTCTCTACATTTTTTCATTGCTCTTTCATGTATAGCTTCAAGTCTCAAATCGGTATTGATATAGTCTATGGTATCGGTATTCCCTGAATAAATAGATTCACCTTCTGAGAGACTTCTTGCTGAAAGTGTTTTACTCAGTTGAGTACTATAAGTTGATGCAGATTCTCTAACAGATTTTCTTGATCTTTCCTTTTCCAAAATTTTCTCAAAGCATGGTATTGCAGTTGCAATAATCAAATGATCACCATCACGGGCATCATTTTTAATATACCAATCTGCTGTTGACCAAGTAAATCTACGACCAGATATATAACACATAACAGTACGAACGCTTGTTGCAAATTTCTTTTCAGGGCAGGGTTCTTCAACAAATGAATTTGCCTTTCTGACAAAGTCATCAAAGGTTGAATGTTTTGCCGTTAATGTAATTGCATTATGTGTAACAGATGGCCTTGATGGATATGTAGGTTCTAAAAGATCTGTAACTGCAGCTAGTTGAGAGTTCAAAGAAGTGCTTGAACCTGATTTCTTACCAAAGACATATGGACTAGCAGTTGGAGATTCTTTAAATTGGAATTTATCCATATCAGTAGATTTACTACGCATTTTAGACGTATAAAAATCTTCTAATTCTGATAATTCTTTATCTGTCATACCAGCAAAGGATTTCCTAGATTGTGATTCCACTGGTTTATCAAAATTTGTCATAACATAAGAAGAATTTTTCGATTTATACTGATCTTCAACTTCATGTAGATTTGAAAAAGCAGATTGAGTGAATCCATTTTTGGAACCAGCATTCTTCTTGGTATTTTCATTCGTTAATCTCTCTATATGTGATTGTTCCTTAAGACTAAGGTTAAATATATCAATGTCCTGTATATGATCCTGTTCATCGGGTCTTTTAGAAGTTTTAATTAACGAAGATGTGGGCGGAGGTGGTGGTAACCTTGGGGATTGCTGTTTGGTATGATGCAAGAGACTGTTATTATTATTATTATTATTGTCACGTAATAGCAATCTTTCGTAGGGGTCACTACTTTTTGACCTCTGAAAGTTAACTCTTGGCGATAGATGATCATCTTTCGTAGAAACATTATTTGGATCAGAAAATTTAGATAAATCCTCATGTGAGGACCGTCGACGATTGGTATAGCACGGATTAAACTGTGGAGGTGTGTGTATATAACGATTATTCAAACCGACATGCATATGATTTTTCCTCCATGCTTTGATCTGTTCATCAACCATAGCAGGAGACAGATCATCGAAGGAAACCTGTGGCTTAAATGTAGAAGCAGTTGCCATTGTGAGATGTAATCTGTAATAAACTATAGCAGTAAAAACTCGACAAAAAAAATACAGTTGCGAGATAAAAAACGAATGCCACCCACAGCAGCAGGTTCTATGCAGAGAGCTGTGTGGTGTCTTTCAAACGAAAATTCGTACTTTGCACAGTACTTTGGGCTGTAACTCCAGCTGCAGAAACGCTAAAAAGCTGGTTCCAAGGGCACAGATATAAAACCAACCGCTGAGATTCGAACGACGCCCACAACGAACCGTGATTCACGCCAGATCTGTGTCTTTTTCCTCTAAACCTGCACTTCCAGCACCGTCAAAGGGTCACTTTTAGCGTGTGATATCGTATTTAAGCTGTATTTTTCAGTTATTGAAACTTTCAATATGCGAAAATTGAGAATTGGCGCCGCCGCTGGGATTCGAACGGCATCTCTCATAGTAATAAAAGAGAATAGAAACAGTTAAAAAGGCATTTAACAGTGCATAATTGTAGTTCAAAGGCCATTGTAACACTGACAGCACGGTAATTGACGTCTTGTTGGTGCCAATGTGCCAGTCTAGACGAGCACCCAGTTTGCCAGGTTTTTTTGAAATATTCAAATTGGCCAAGAATTGGATTCTTTAGCTGAAACAAGCAAATTTGTAGTTATATACTCTGAAATGGCTGTGATGTGAGTGGATACAAGTGCAATTTTGGCTGGAAGCAGCTATAAAATCTGTTGGATCTGTTAACTTTGTTCTACGATATAAAATGCAAAAAATTGCTGGTATTATATATATTATATAGACAAAAAACTCTCAACAGGCACATTCAGATAAAGTGCAATTTGGTATTTCCATAGGCAGGTTCCCGTTGAGACTCCAACACGATTTGAATGCTCGAGTTGGTGCTTGCAGTCACAATTTCTGAAAATGACAGCTTTTATGTGAGGCTGTCGTTGAACTGCGGTGACAGCAAACACAAAACTTTTGCTTGAAGAATAACAAAACTTGAAGTTTGATCTGTCTTACCCTCCTCGATTGGAAATGTTGTTATTGGTTTCAGTTCTGATTTCAATACCAAAATAGACTCTTCAGATCATTGAATTAAATCTAGCAAAGCACAGTCTTCTTTGTACTCTACCGTTTAAAGCACAATATTTTGTTAATTGTATTCTACGACTGGAAGCACAATATTTTGTTGATTGTATTACACTACTTGAAGCACAATTAGTACGCTAGAATGCTCACAAATGAACATTCACGATTCAGTAATATGGATCAAGATGTTGGTATGACAAAATTTGATAAATTCATACAAAATGGTGATCGAACACTTGAAATGGATACAAGTTCACAAATTGACACTTCAAACGACCAAACTCTTGGAAGTATGAACTCAGGAAATGTTGATGATCGATTGGCTCTCGAGAGTACAGCTTCACAAAATCCAAACGTATTAAGGGCTCCTGAACAAGTCAGAGACACTTCAAATTCAAATGGAGTTGCTCCATCTTACAAATATTCATTACCTTCTCAACTCACAGACCCTAAGAGGTTGTCACAAGATAAACCTGAACATGTAGTGAGAAGATCTGTAAGTAGTGGTCAAATTAATAATCCATTAAGTCCAATAAGGCTTCCTGATGGTGAGCATCCTCTAAGAGAACATTCAAACACTAATAATATTGATTCAAACACAAATAATGTTGAATCAAACACTAATAATATTGAATTGAGTACAAATAATGTTGAATCAAACACGATCAAACCAAAAGTAAGAAGGTCAGCTACAATTAGTAAAAGAATGTCTTTGATAAAACCCGTAGCTGTTTCAGTTGATGAGGATGATTCCATTTCTTACTCTACAATAAGTCCAGAAGTATCGCATAACAGGAAACTCTCCATTTTTGCCTCACCAGATACTACAAAGGGTTCATATTTGACTTCAGATCAGAGCAAAATAGACCCAAATCATGCCAGAACTCACAGTTTATCACTTGCACAAGGTGAGCTACATTCAATGGATATCAGCAATCAATTGCAACGACTTGCCGCTAAAGAAATGGAATTAATGGAATGTCAGCATCGTATTGATGAGTTGAAGAAAACGTTAATGCTTGAAAATCATTTATATGCAAAGAAAGAACAAGAACTGAAAGATTTGAAAATTCTTGTTAGTAAACATATCAAAAGCCCCACTCAGAATATTAATCCCACTTCAAATACAAAGTCAATTGCAGAAAATGTACAAAAAATAACTCCAAATTCAATTGATAATAAGAGACCCTTAGTATTTGTGGAAAGGAAAACAAAAACTATCGATACGCCAAAGTATGATGATATTTCAAGACAAAAACTACCACCTAGGACATCTACACCCAAAATCACCAAGATAGATTCTGAGCAAATTAAGAGTTCAAACATGCATGCATTAACGAGACCAATTGGTGTTGAAACCTCGTCTTTTTCAACAGAAAACACACCAGATAATTCCAATTTTATCCAAAATTCTGATACTGACGGTCTTCCTAAGAGTTCCATAGTTGGAACAGTTACTCATCGTCTTGGTTTGTCATTTGGTGTTGATGAAACGCCTTCAAAGATTAAAAATTCTCATCAAATTCCCATTGGTAGTCCAAATCTACCTTCACCTGGTCAACCAAACGTGGAAACTATACAGTCCCAAAATCCAACTGCAAACGACATAATAAATCAGCAACCTGCCTCTAACAGTACGTCAAACAAAGTTTTCACTGTACATAATCAAGAAAAGAGAGAATCTGTCTGGAGTAAGTCATTTAATATGTTCTATCAATTTGATCAAAGGATGCAGAAGGGCCTTCAAAAAAGTTTGAATTGGGATACTCCATCATCAAAAAATTCTTCTGAAACTTCTTTACCAGACAATACAGGATTGATTCCACCAATTAATGCTGCTACTGTGGCTAAAAACTTGCATATAACAACATCAAATGATAGTTTAAGTTCAGATATCCGGAACTCGAATGAGGATCCTAGTTATGCGCAGATCGATACCAACAATATGAATGAATCATCAAATCAACGTGCATCTGGTCTTTGGAGAATTGTAAGTGATGTCAAATCTGTATTGGCAACTGAATCAAAGAGTTCAACTCATAGTTTCGATGGTGGAGTAGAGCCTATCTTTGATGAAATTGCAGCTGCACAAGATGGTTTTGATACATTGAGCATAGCCAACAGTGATGGTGAAGAAAGATACCTGGATAGAAGGGAATCTGTAAGAAGAAGAAAGAAGGTAATTGAAATGGTTGACCTTTAACTTTTTTCGTAAGTCATAACGACTTCCATTATAGTTTCATTTATAATTTCATTTACATAGCATTGAGATAGATTTTATATATTATGAATTAACGATCACTTCATAATCTTTCAATGATGCCAGATATAGCTTCTCCTTCATAGCCTATATATTGTCTATATGAATTAAATAACTGTCAAGTAAATATGATTATTTGAACATACAAATTTAGAGTAAATTGAATTAATCACACTTTTCAAAATCGTAGAGAAACGGGTTACATAAAGACTATCACTTATTTTTCATATATGTCTCATACATTTTTTTGTAGTCATCATCAAATTCCAATGGATCTTTCACTTGAAGTTTTTCAAAGCTTATATTAATGTTTGTAGTCTGAGACTCCGTAGGGTCCTTCGTTTTCTGCTCGTTTGTCTTGCATTCTCGAACTGATTTATTTGACTCCATTTCTGCAAAACGGTATACTTCGTTATCTTCGTCTAAGTTAAATCAGTCTCTCTTTTTATATAGTTCAAATACTCAGGTTTTATAATCAGTGTGATACACATCAGGAAAGATTTAACGAGTTTGATCTAGGAAGAAGAAAAGTTTATTTACCATCAAAATAATCATCATTTATATTACACATACATTATTAACAAACAATCATCATTCATTTTATAAATCTGTAATATATCGTACAAAAAACATGTATATATCATAGGGTTCGTTCAATTCTTAATTAAAATTAAAATTAAGCCTTTTCAGCAGCAATTTCTGCTCTCAATCTCAATCTACCACTCAACATTTCGCTAATTTGGGTGTATACTTCCCAATGGACATTTTCACCCTTTCTTAAGTTGACGTTAGTTTCTTCATCCCATAGCTTAGCAATTGGTTTGAAAGTAACATGAGAACCGTTAACACAAATGACAGCAGCAGATTCATCTTCATGAGCAACGGTAGAGACCTTTTCACCTTGTTCGTTGAAAGTAAATCTCAATACCTTAGAATCAACATTTTCGCCTTGCTTTTGGTTTCTCTTGTTCCAGTCTTCTAGGAACTTAACACACTTAACAGCGTATCTAGAAGCAAATACACGATCTTTAGAAGATGGAGATCCACCTTGTTGAACATGACCTGGAATAGCAGTTCTAACACCAAAACGGCCCTTACTCTGTTCAGCGATAATATCACCAATCAAATCAGTAGTATAGACTTCAGAAGCTTCTTCATTTCTGATCAAGATCTTACCGTTACGGTTTTCACCCTTATCATGTAAGAAGTTTTCAGTCAATAGAGCAAAATCTTCCTTGATAGAAGTCAAGTTGATTGGATTTTCTGGAGTGTAAACAGACACAGCACCGGATATCAAACCAATGTAAGTAGCTATGTAACCAGAGTGACCACCATGGACTTCGACGACAAAAACTCTTCTTCTAGTAGCGGAAGCAGATTGTTTGATATCATCAGTGTATTTAACTAGAGCATTCAAACAAGTATCAACACCTAAAGAATATTCAGTACCTGGAACATTGTTAGAAATAGTAGCAGGAATTAAAACCATTGGAATGTTGAAAATTGGATGATCAGCTCTAGCGTCTCTCAATTGTTTCAAAGACTTGAAACCTTCGAAACCACCTAAGATGATCAAACCATCTAATTTGTTCTTTTGGAAGTAATACGCAATGGTACCTAAATCTTCAGCAGCAACAGATCTGTTGGTACCAATTTCGGAACCACCAATGTTATGCCATCCATCGACATCCATCCATTCCATTTCTTTAATATGACCAGTTTGAATCAAACCACCAAAACCGTTCATGATAGCCATTGGTTTGTGACCATGAGACAAACAGTACAAGACAGCAGATCTGGTAGCAGCATTCAATGCAGCAGAAGGAGCACCGACATGGACGATACCAACGTTCAATCTTTCGGTAACTGGTAATAATTCTGAACCGTCATCAAGAACTGTAGTAGATAAGAAGTTTTGGTATAGTTCGATGAATTCAGTATCTCTCAAAGAGATAGCTTTGTCGAAATCTTTGTTTTCGATAGCTGTAGCTACAGAACCAGTATTTTTAACAGATTCGACTAATGGCATACGAATAATCTTGTTTTCCAAGATACCGATTAATGGAGATGGTGTTTGTGGAGTATTTTCCAAGACAGCTTTAACAGCATCAACACCTTGTAAAGTAGCCAACCATCTATCATGAGCACAAGCGGTACCACCTCTTTGAACATGACCTAAGATGGTAACACGAGTATCGAAATTCAATTCAACCAAAGCATCCTTAGCCATTTCAGCGGTAATTGGGTTTAATTCATCATCCAAAGCACCTTCAGCAACGATGACAGTGATATTTCTTCTACCACGTTCTCTATGTCTGTGACAAACTTCTTGCAATTCTTGTTTCCAATTTGCATGAGGAACAGCACGTTCTGGGATAAAGATATAATCAGCACCAGTGGCAATACCAGCCATCAAAGCTAACCAACCACAATGTCTACCCATAACTTCCACAACGAAAGCTCTAGAATGAGATTTAGCGGTAGCATCGATATAATCGACCATTTCACAAATTCTTTCCAAAGAAGAGTAAGCACCAATGGTAGAATCTGTACCGGACATATCATTATCGATAGAACCAACTAAACCAACAATGGTCAAATTTTTGTATGGTTCAACTTGTTCTTGGGTCAAAGTGTTGTCTTTAACTAATTCTTCCACCAAAGAAGGCCATTCAGCTCTGAATAAATCGGCACCAGTTAAAGAACCATCACCACCACAAACAATCAAAGCATCGATACCTTCTTTGATCAAATTACCAGCAGCTTGTTTTCTACCCCATCTTTGTCTGAAATTAACAGAACGAGCAGTACCGATCAAAGTACCACCTTCAGACAACCAACCTCTGACATCTTCCCATTCCATTTTTTTCAAATATTCACCACCTCTCAATAAACCTTCATAACCTTCATAAACACCATAAACGTCACAACCATAATGGATACCAGTTCTAACAACTGCACGAACTGCAGCATTCATACCTGGAGAATCACCACCGGAGGTCATAACTGCAATTTTCTTCTTTCTACCACCTAAAGCTTGTTTTAGCATTGAAGCATTAGCTGCTGCATTAGCTGAAACGTTTGAAGCATCAGTAGATTCGTTTTCCATTGCTCTGATGAATGCATCACCTGAAGTTGGGACTGAATCTAAAAGGTTGGCAAAGGAAGAGAATGATAGAACATTACCCAATGGATCCTTTAGGATGACAAGTGAATCAGAAACTTTTTTAGCATCATTGAATTTTTCCAAAATTTTATTCAATTCAGTAGAGAAGTAGGTGATAGAGAAAGTTTCGTTTAGCTTGGCAACTTGTTCATTTTCAGCACGTACTAATCTTACTTTGATCATAGCACCTTGAGATTGGTTCTTGTTTGAAGCTTCTTGTTGTGGGATACGGAAACCATCGTTATCAATTTCTGACAATTTGAAAGCCTCTAGCCAAATTTCTTCTAGCGAACCATTGGCAACACCACTTTCATTTTGACCATTTTGGAACTTGTTAAAATGTTTGATGGTTTGGAAACCCAAGAGATGGTAGAATTTAATGGTTGAATGGTATTGTTCATCAGAAGCTGTGGCCAGAGATCTGAAAGCCACGCCGTAAGTGTTATCTTCTAGCATGATTGGTGCAACACTATTATATCGTTCTCTTTTTACAGATAATATTTGGCAATAAAAAAAAAATATTTCAACAGACGATACCAACAAGCTTTACGTTTGTGAATTGTATTCGTCCAACCAAATATATTATGCAATCGAGTTTTGTATCCTGTTCAAAAAGCAGACAATAAAAATTATAAGCTGAATAAAGAATAGAATAATAGAGGTAATTGAAAAATCAACGAACGCAAGACAGATTGAAAAAAAACTGAAAACTGAAAATTGAAAATTGAAAATTGAAATCAAAGGAACCTAAAGCCAGAGCAAGACCAAAAAAAGAGAAATCGACAAGATCAAAGGAAAAAATCCACAAGAAAGATTGTTTAATGCAACACCCAGTGTTATTTATTACGTCCTCCGCGAGAATGGGAAGAATTGGTGAAGAAACATAATAGTATATATCAAATTAATCGCTCTTCCGTCCCTGCAAAATTGTGCTTTCGAGACAGTTCAATGTTGCATTACAAACAGACAAGAGAATAGAAGAAAAGAGACGGATACACAATAAGAAACGCACAATTTTTGTTCTTAGCAACTGACGACGAAATGTCAAAATTGCTAGCGGCTCATGGTGATATGGCCGTTGAAGACAACGTTGAAGACACCGCTGGGAAGACCGTTGGAAGACCGTTAATACGGTGATGAACGTGTCGTTGAGGACGGAAGACGTCTTAATAAACCTCGGAAATGGTCAACTTTAGAATTTCAGCGTATAATTGTATGAAGAATCGTCAAGACACTGTTAAGACACTGTTAGTACGAGCAGTGTCTTAAGTGGTTACCAGCCGATGGTCGTTTGTACGTGTTGTACGGCATCTCTTAGGAGTTTTTCCGGTCGTATAAATGTGTTCAAGAACGGCTCGATCTCCGTTTTGGGCGATAGATGGTGCCCGGTGCACTGATGGTGTGCGCACGTGATCTTCGTGTGAGAATCACGTGAGTGTGTGCGGGTAAGTTTACGCCGGTGCACCACATACCCGGCCTTTATAAACCCGTGCACACTACATTCCGTGCACTATTTACCCGGCTGCTGCGAAACCCGTGCATTCTGGCACCCAGACACCCCATGCCATGTGACTATTCTGAGTCACGCAATTGTTTGCCTTTATGGATTGTATAGACTTTTTTTTTGAAATGACTTAACCTATATTACCGTTCATTCTAATACTCGTCAAGTACCTGTCGTCATGGTATAATGCCAGATTCTCCTGCATGTTCAGCATTCAAAAAGTTTGAAATATTTTAGTATAAAGTTAACATATAAAACAAAAGTACAAAAATGTGATATTATTCACACGATTAATATAAGAACGGTTGATGCCAAAAAAAAAAAGTAGAGCAGAAATTTAAGATATCAAAACGGACGCAATGTCAAATTCAGTTTCTGCTCTGTTTGTTCTCTGTTCTCATTCCTTTTGGTATTCAAACCGGTCAAGAATTATTGTAAAAGTAGAATCAAATGGTTCAAAATAAATTGTTTGATAAAATATTATTTCTTGAATTCGAAAAGTCAATCTCTCATTAAATTGACTGTAAATTAATAAAAAGTTACATTATTGACATGATTGTGTCTTGGAAACATATGAAAGGAGTAGTAAAATTGATTGCTGATTGCGCTTGGTAAACCATACGCACAACTAGATGTCAATTAGGTTAACAGATTGTTGTGGTTGCTGTTGATATTGGTAGTAACCCTGTTGATCTTGTGTTTGAGCCTGTTGGAACTGTTGTTGAGGTTGCACCTGTTGTTGAACCATTTGAGGTTGGTTCATTTGATTTTGTGCATATGAATCAACAGTTTGTTGAAATTGTTGAGTTGGTACGCTTTGAAGACCTGTTGAACTATAATTCAATTGATGTTGTGGTTGTTGTTGATATTGCATTTGATTTTGTAATGACATCTGTTGTTGTATTTGAGGTTGTGTTTGTGATTGATGAAGATTTTGATGTGCTTGTAATTGAGATTGTGCTTGTTGTTGTGCTTGTTGTTGTGCTTGTAGTTGTGCTTGTTGTTGTGCCTCTAATTGAGCTTGTGCATCTTGAAATGGGTTACCTGTTGAAATTGATGTTTGATAATTTACATTCTGTTGAAATCCATTTTGTTGACCAGTAATATTATTTGATAAATTTTGTGTTTGATGCATTTGAAGTGTATGTTGTTCTTGAATTGGTTGAGTAGTTACAGGAACAGGAACAAAAGTAAGTGTAACAGGTTGAGTAGTTGGTTGAGTGAAAAATGGATTACTAGTAGTTTGTTGAGTAATTTGTTCATGATGAATGTTGTTATTTTGACTATTTGGAGTTGAAAGGAATGGATTATTACCAGTCATAGTAGCACCAATAGCAGGAGTATTTGGTTGAGAAGTTGAAGGTGACATTAAAACAGTTTGAGTTTTCATCTTTTCTTGCAAAATTCTTTTTTGTTCTCTAACTTGATCTAATTTTTGTTGTGCTAAAAATTGTTGTGAATTTGTACGATTATGATTAAATTGATTTTGATTCAAATCATTCGAATTTGTATTAACAGTTTGTTGTGGTAAAGCTTCATTATTCAAATGATCTTCTAAGGATCTAATTAATTTTGTAGTAATATGTTTAATTACAGGAATTTTTAAACCAACAGATTTACCAATTTTCAAATATTTAACAACAATTTCAGTTAAATCAACAAATGTCTTGTATAATGATAAAGTTCTTTCACCATCAGAATGTGATAATTCGAAGAATGATTCTAATAGAGTAATGATACCTTCATTCAAAGAATTATACAAAGCTAATAAATCTTGAATCAAAAGTTTAAATGCATACATCAACAGATCATTGTTCAAATCTAATTGTGAATATTTATTCTTGCACAATGCAGAAATTTGAATCTCTAACGAATCAACGCTATCGAGAAGATCTCTCTTATCATCGAAATTTGAAATTGTCATCGTTGAACTTCTAACAAAATCAATTCTAAATTCTTTAAACTCTTTAGCACGAGTTCTCAAATATTCATCGTACCTTTCCAATGCTCTCACATCACCAGATGAAAATTTATTACTGTTAATACCTCTTAAATTGAAAAATTCTAAATTATTTGCAAAATAATCCAATGCAATATTTTTTTCACCTTCACGAATCAATAAATGTGCCATGATCAGAGACTTGTACACAACGGTCCAAGCAGAATCTGACACTCTATTACTCAAAGCTCGAATGATCTCCTGAAAATCTCTGGGATCTGTAGAACCCATTAAAATTGGATCAACATATTTGGGCTTTGGCGGAGCCATTTTAATCTTCGTGGCCCCCTTGACCAATTTAACATAAGTAGTCATCTCAAATCAAAAGTCTCTCTAGTAGTACGTAAAAATAATTAAAAAAAGCTTTGAACCTAGTAAAAATGTTCGTTTCTCGACGGTTTTGGCTCGTTCAAATTCGATTCCAAAGCGTAAATCCAGCACAGTAACACCAGAACCACCAATCTACCGGCAACAGCTTCCTTGTCGACCTGGATCCCTCCAAACTTCAGATCTTTCCTGCACCTTCAAATTTGCTATTTTATAGGAGTAATCTCTATATATATTCTCTTATTGGATTTCTCACCTAAAAGAAATCAGAGCCCGGGTAACCCGGATTTTCGTTGAAATCGACAATTTGCAACCAAAAAATAAAAAATTCAAAACAATTCAAAACGATTCAAAACAATTCAATTTGCAGTGCATAGTTAAACACATCGTAATGTGGCCATTATGTATGGTGGGAATTCTGCTTTCCAAGCATTAAAATAGTGCCAAAAACGTCACAGTCACGTGACACGCCAATTAATTAATTCAATAATAATACCAATAAAAATAATGGAATTACTGTCACTTGGACTATAAAATTGTGAATTCACCAGCTAAAGCTCAGTAGTGGTCTGTTGTGCCCTCTAGACAATTGCAGTGCTGTATTTCATTGTTTCTTGATATTTTGTATTTCCCTTGGTCACGCTCAATGTGACACTTTTGGCAGCCAATCCGTTTATAAATTTACCAATAACGAATTTATGTATTGAAGTTGAGTTAATGGTTCTTTTAAAGCACTTCAATTGAACCCTTTCGTAGCTCTGTAATTTTGTCAGCTTTGAGAATTGTCGTTGGACTGATTACAGTAGAAATTTGGCTGTTTAAAGCGTTCAATTTGAGCCCAAACTCGATATTAACCCATAATTACAAACTTCCCTCCCACAACTGCCCCCAATGTCTACGTTTCAGAGGTTTATGAATTCCCCCACTGGTCCTAGGACCATACATTTCTGGGCACCAGCGATGAAGTGGGTGCTGGTCTTGGCTGGTATTTCAGACACCCAGAGACCTGTTCAGAAATTATCTGGATCCCAGAATTTATCACTTCTGGCAACAGGTGTGGTTTGGACTCGTTGGTCGTTTGTTATAAAACCTAAAAATTATCTTTTAGCTAGTGTTAACGCATTCTTAGCTGTGACTGCTGGTTATCAGATAAGTAGAATGGTTAAATATAGGAAACAAAAAGGTGACGACAACGTACAAGTTTTAAAATACATCTTTCAAGGTGAAAGTACGGTTGTAGAAGATGGGAAATCGATTGACAAGAAGTAGTTACACATTACTTCATGTTACTAACGATCAAAACGATACTTTATATTCTGTTATGTGCATAGCCTGTATTTATTTTATTTTATTTAACATTCACGTTTACATGAGACATCAATCCTTGAGTCGACTACTAAAACCTGTTGAATTATTAAAAATCTATATATCCGTATATTTACATATCAATGGTGATAATGCTGGAAAGCACAAAAGTTTGGGTATGCCTATCCTTGCAGGACGTGTAGTACGTCTTAGCGACCTTATAGCACATACAAACTAATACATCATCGATGGCATATTAACACACCGTTAATGGCATATTAATTAAATAAACCATCTATGGCATCATAATTAATCTTTTTAGAAAAACTTGCCTTTTGTAACATATTTTTAACAGAATCTGCTGCTGTTGCATCACCATCCATTGCTGAATTTATTGCTTCATTTATTCCATCATCTTCTCCAAAATGTGATAAAACGTTCATTGCACCGCTTGAGTCAATTTCTATTTTTGGTATCCTCTGTGGTGCATTTTTACCATTATTATTATTTTTCTTTCTCTTTTTACGTATATTTGTAACGTTACCTGCTGCTATATCTGCTTCTTGTTTCAATCTTTTATTTTCTTGTTCAATTAAATATTCTTCATTTAGTCCAATCCATATCCTTTCCTTTAATTTTGATGCTTCTTCATCTAATATTAATGCATCTAAATCTTCATCATCAACATCACTTAAATTTTCTGGATCATCGGCAACTTTTTCCAATAAAGATTTTGTTGTTGGTAATAAATGTAAATTACGTGGTCTAAATGGATCTGTATCTAAAGAATATCCATCAATATCGTCTTGTATATTTCTTCCCTTTGTAACATTTATTTTTTTGAAATCATCAGATGTATCAATTGAAGTTTCTTTATTCATAATATCAGAATTATCAATTCCATGTGTTTTCATTATCCTTTCTTTAACTTTCTGTCTTTTTTCACTAAATTTTTTCAAATAAAATAAAACTTCCTTTGATGAAAGTTCTTGTGCAGAAAGAATTTGTGTTAAAATTGGATTTTTATTTAATGCTTCTTCACTTGTTTCAGTTAATTCTTCATTTTGTAATTTTTCACGTACTTTTTTCTCATTTTCTCTATTCTTAGCAAATGATGGTGGATGTTGTGAAGATTCAATTTCATCAGTTTCTTCATCGTTTCTAAATGATTTAATTGATAATTTTGCAACTTTTGTATTTTTAAATTCATTTAACCTCTGTTGTAAAGTTTCTTCAGCTACATGAGAAATTGAAACAATTTCAAGATGTGTTCTTCTCAAATTATTCATTCTACAGGCTAATAAAATGCATGCACCCGCAATACCGGCAGGTCTTCTACCTTCAAACATCCATTCCTGTGACATCCTTTGTGCTAATTTAACTGCATCTCTTACTACTTTAATCTTTTTATCACCTAATTCTAATTTTTCTGCAAAATGTTGGATAAATATCGATGGATCAGCTAATGGTAAATCAGTTATATGTAACCTTTTAACCATTTTTAGAAAAGTTGCACCAATGGAATAAACACTAACTTGCAATCGTGAGCTGAAATCAATTAGCATATGATGCGTTCTTTCCTTTCTGCAAGCAACGTACAAACAAGCAGCAATAACGTTTTGTGACCGTCTACCTTGAACGAAATTGTTCGCTAGAGCCAATTTATACCATTGGAAAGCCGCATCTGTAACGTATTCCTGAATATTCAATGCTCTTGACACTGCACGTAATTTCCTTCTAGCATTATTCAAAGTTGCCTCTCGAGACTCCAGAGCACCAGAAGTCGCATGGGCCTGATCCGCATTCACAAACGAACCGTGAACAACTGCTGCACCGGAAGCACTCTCACCAAACGTAACTTCTGAAACGATGGGATTATCTTCCTGGACTGAACCACACGCCGTACACACCAAATCGTTGTTGGCATTGCTGATATCTCTAACAAAATTGGTTCCACCACAGCTGGCACAGGTCGTCATAATGAGTGAGTTGATGGATTCGGTGGTGGTTTTGGTGGATTCTTGGTCGAATCTGTGCTCGTTTGGTGGTTTTAAAGCTGTAAAGTAGTTTCTTATGTGATTTGATGAGCTTATATTGTATGTTTGGTCCGTCACGTGAGGGCATCAAATTGTCAAAATATAGCAAATTGGAGCTGATTTTGGCCTCTAATTTGACTATTTGGATGTCAGAATTGGATTCAGAATCTTTTGTTGCCCTGAATGTGGTGTTTTCTCGAAATTTTGAGCATTTATCGTAAATTATTGCTCCAAAAATTACCAACAGAAAATTGTCAAATCTTCAAATGTCATACAGTCGTAAGCCCAACTGCAGCAATATCCACTTGAGTAAGATCTTTCTGTATCATTTCGACGGCATCTATGTTGAAACATTTTTTATATTTCAAATTTCAATAAGCGATTTGAGAACAAAATATAAATTTTACAATTTTAAAAAAGATATATGATCTATAATTTGTACTTTCCAAGAGCAATATATCAGTTTGCTCATTAATTACAGCGGTGTGTCGTTAATGAGTGTTTGTGAAGTTTCTAGAGTAGCAATTACCATACTATATATTGCAATGCACGAGTAAAAGTTTTGGACGGTACTATTCATGAAAAATTAAATCCACCAACTCAGCATTCATTTCCCAACCTTACCAGCTGAGATAGTAGTAAACACAATTTTTCCTGACCACACATACATCTTATCTTGCCCTTATCCCATCAAAATACACCAAGTGACGCTAATTATCCAAACCACTGACGTCCTGACACTCGCACCACTGGAGCCATACCATACATAATTTACACACTTTTGTAGCAAATTTCACACTCAATTGCACTCAGATCCACTGTTTCCACTCATAAACTGGCTACCAACTTGTGCTGCCAGCCCAAAATCCTGCACTGATATTACTGCTTTCGGCTGCCTTTATACAGCCAAACCGAATCTCAACTGTTTAATACACTATTAACACCACTAAAAACCGTCAAAATCTGCAATTTTGGTCCATTTTACAGACATTTTGACCAGTTATCAGCTTATCAAGTGGTCAGATAACATGGCAATTGCACTTTGGTTTTGTCCTGCTCAGGGTACCACAACACACGAATCATTGAAACAGCTGATAATTTCACTGCAAAGTCTGTTCCCATCTTCTCCACTGTTTGAACCACATATAACGATCACTTCAGATTTGAAATGCGACTCTAAAGATGATGCAAACAAGATATTAACTTCTTGTGTGGCCTCAATCCAATCGATAAAACCATATTTGGTCAATTATAATGCAAATTCAGAGCCTAAACCGATCCATGGCCATCAAAATTCTTCAATGCCTTTGGTTTCATTCCAAGGATTTAGTATTAATAAACCATATTTCAAAAAAGTAGTGTTGGATTGTGTACCAAATAAATTCTTGCTAAGTATTGCACAGATTATGAGAGAGATGTACGTCGAATTACCTAGAGACAAAGACCATGCCGGTGAAAGAGCTGTCCAATGGTTACATAATGATTTCAAACCTCATGTGTCTTTGCTTTATTCAGACAACTATTCTATATCTGCTGCATTCGTTAAGACTATACAACAGAGAATTCAAGATACTTTTGACGTTATGATTTTTGAACAAGATACCACAAGATTTGCTAGAGATGTACAGAATAGTTGGAAATTTGATACTGTACCCACACAGTCTTGGGGTATTCCTGGTACTTTTAAAATAGTTAAATGTGAAGGTCCCGTAGAAGAGTGGGAAGTTTTGGGTAGAGTTGATATTTAAGTGAGAACTAAAACCATACTATCATGACCCTCTTCTATTAACTTAAATTCCCTGTTCTTACAGTAACTGTTATTCTGCATTTTTTTTTTAATATTTTTTGCATCCATCTATTCTTTGTTCTATCTCATCACTACTACTATATTTGACAAATTGGGTAGATATAGTAATAATCATATATTAATTAACTAACCATGTATTCTAAACCTACCTATAAACGATATTGTATATATTTATAATTGTTCCCAACGCCATTTGTTTTCAATGACGATCATTAATGCATTGTACTGTTATTCTTCTTGTCCTTCCTTTGTGCAAATGAAACTTGCAAGACATGATCACTCAAGATTTTTAAACCATCTGTTGATAAAATTGCCCAAGATGCATCAATTGAATTTTTAAAATAAACAAAGCCATAACCTTTAGATATACCTTGCTCTGCATCAAGATGTCCTGCATCTTGCTCTTTTTTTTCAAGATTGGTTTTACTACCACCAACAGTTATTATCTTGGCACTTATAACAGGTCCATATTTCTCAAAAAAATCACGCAGATCTTGATCTATCCAACTTAACGGCAGATTTTTCACATATATATTCGATTCTTGTTGATCACTTGTTGGAACAGGTAATTGCAACTGTGTGAATGGGGTCATGGTGACACCGTTTCTCTGAACATTGTAATATTGTTGATTCATACGTACCATAGAAACATTTCCATTTATTCTTGGTGCTCCAGGTAAATATAATTTATTGAGTGACGCCATATTTGCATAGGAATAATATGGGTTCACATATTGGTCTTGATACATGACATGATTTGATCCCACTATTAAAGATGGATCGATCATGGAAGAATTACTACCATTCAACGAATTGTTAGACATTATATGCCCTAATTGGGGGAAGTATGATGATTGACGACCATCAAAATATGTTGGAACTATATTCGTTTGAGATGGCATATATGAAGCAGGATAAATTGGAGTGGAAGGTGTGGTAGGTGATTTTTTGGATAAAAGATTCTCAGATGCTCTTCGTTGTGGAAATGGGACCGTCTTACGGTTGGGAAATGATCCAGAGAATGAAGTTCGAGTACCAATATGACCTGTACTTCGTGATCTTTGTGATTTAGCCTTTACAGCTTTATTAACTGTTATCCCATTTCCAAACAAAACATAATTCTCTAATTTTCTGATTACTTGGACTGCATACCTATGTTCTTTAAGGCTAATGAAACCATAACCTTTTATTTCTATATCTTTTGATTCCTCTGTTGAAAGCGAGGAAATAGATTTTGTTAAATCTTCTATGTTATTATCTCTTTCAGCACCTTCATTGATGCTCGATACTGTAGGCAAATAATAAGAAATAATAAACTCTTTTGAAATTGAAGTTTCGATAAAAGACAATAATTTATCCATTATTTGCTTTGGCGTTAGCTTTAAGCCGGTAGAAGGGTCAATTTTTGGTATATTACCAATAAAAACATCTTTGTAATTATCATCACCATTCCCATCTTTGAAATTTGCTAAAGAAAGTTTCTCTCTCTCTTTTCTTTCAACATGGTAGTTGATAAACAGTGTTGAACCATTCATAACAGTGCCATTCAATTTATGAATGCAATTTGCAGCTTGTGAACCTAATCTGAAAGAAATAAAACCATAACCAAGTGATTCTCCACTATCTTGATCACATATAAGCTTTAAAGAAGTAATCTCACCGAAGATTTCAAATATTGGCAAGATATCCTCAATTGTAAGATCTTTGGGTATACCTCTGATGTATAAGTTTCCTGGGTGTTTTAAAGCTTTATCATTAAACGAAATTGACCATGAGCTGGTAAGGTCGTGTGCACTTTCCAGTATACTTTCAATTTTAGAGCAGACAATCTCTGAATACTCTGGCCGCTCTGTTATTCCTTGAATAACAATGTCATACCTAAAATTAGCTCGATATTCATGGTTCAAGGTACTGCCATTCTCATCATTCTTAGGCTTATTACTTAGGGTATCGTTGCTATCATTATCATTATTATTACAATCGCTACCAAAGTGAGTTCCACCATCAGAGATATTGGAGGAGTTTGCAAATTCTTCCAGGCTTTGTTCAAATGTATATATTTCTCTATTCTCTTCCAAATGTTTTAATCGAGATTCATCTGAATAATATTCATACTCTTCAATTAATGCAGAGTCTACTATGACACCTTTTGAACTCTTGATGATATCTTTAATATGTGCAATAATTTCAATATGAGCTGGCATGTCATCTCTTGATAGTTCATTAGCGTTACTCTGCTTCCATTTGATTCTAATTGTGATTTTACTTGCATGAACAAGGTGTTGTATATTTTTGTTTGCCTTGTCCAAATGAATATTTGTTATATTTTCAATGGATGAGCTTCTATCATTTATAAAGTTTTGCAATAATGAATCAGACCGATTACTATGTGATTTTAAGTCCATTCTATCTAAGGTTGATGGAATTGTAATATTTGTTGAATTTGTAGCAGTTAAGGATAAATCTGCAACAGATGAAATCTCTGACATTGTAATCTTCGTTCAGAGATATTGATGTATGAGTTTAAGGAAATAACAATCCAGATATCTATGGGATCAACTCAAAATTTATCTCTCTGGTTACAGAAAATATAGTATTAATGTTAGTACGATTCTTTGTATTAAGTTCGAAGTTTTTGAAAACCCATAAAAGATAAATCCTCAAGTTCTGAATAACTTATGATGATGTGAATACTTGATTTCGAAATGGAAAACCAATATGTAATGATACAGGAAGCTCGATATACTCTATAAAACCGTTGAGTAAATTTCGTTATTAGATCAAAGTATGTTAGAATATGTGCCTGGGGGCCAGATACGACTGCAAAGCAAAATAAAAATAAATCTTTTTTAGAAAAATATCTAACACAAGGAGCTGACAAATTGAAAGTTGTCAGAGATTGTATTCGTGTGCCCTATTGAATGAAAATGAATCTGGTGTTTGTATTCTTAGTGAGCCTGAATAAATTAACCAAACCAAAATAATCAGCAAAAAGTCAGGAAATACCACCACACAAAGTTAATTAAACTCTCAGTTACTCAAGCCGATAACAGGCTAAAAAAATGGGATGTTGATGCTGAGATCAGATGGGATTTATCACCAAATGAATTCAAAAATATGCAGTTATAGTAGCCAAAAAAAAAAAAACCAACTGACCAAAGGAAACCAGAGGCCAAAAAGAATAAAAAAATATGGAGAACTAACCAGTTTAAGGTTAAAGGCTTCCTTTCAACACGTATCTCAAATTAAAAGAGTAATATTGAGGAGGCAAGGCAAGGCAAGGCAAGGCTGAAATATCTGGTGATGAGATCCAACCTAATATTGCAGAAGAGAAGAGATGAGTGAAACAAAAAAATTGACTCGAAGAGAGAATAGGAAGTGAAAATGAAGGTAGATGTCGAGAAAAGAGGAAGCTAAGACAAAGAATAAAGAGATTCCTATATGTATGAGAAAGAGCTAAAAGTGACAGTGAGCTGATTCTAACAAAACAGTCTATTAGTGGTGCAACCGACTTAGGTGGATATATGCAAACACCTTCAATTAGCCTAAAAAAAAGCGTTTAAGAAGAAAAGTGTGATGGAGATATACAGGTCTCTTAGGACCTTTCTCAGAAAGGAATCTTTGTGAGCTCAGATTCCAATAGAAAAATACGAGTGAAATTTTTAAAAGTGAATTCCACTAAAATAATAGTGATGAACTTCTTCTTGTCCATCCCACTGCCTTTCTTTCCCTTCTACTGTGACTGCTACGTGGACCACATTCAAAAGGAAATCCATAACAACGGTTACGATCACATAGAATATTGTGTAAGAGTTTGGGTGAACTGGTATGAAGAAAGGAGTATAGTACGGCAGAACTGAGTAGTATTAGAAGAAGAAGATGTTTTTGATCGAGTATAGCACTAACAAGGCATAAATGAACTATTACATGCACCAAGGAATTGGGCCCAAGAAACAAAAGAGAAGAGCCTTCATAGTTCAACACAAAAGAAGAAAACCCCATCAATTGGATATTGGAATGCTTATCGCAGTTTGAAGCAACACGGTATAAAATTCCAGTTTTGCCAATTACTTGAACTAGAGATTCTGTGGGAAGCAGGAGAAAAATGAGGCATACAAGACACACACACACAACCTCTCTCTCTCTCTCTACCACACATAGTTACAATTTTTCAAATAATTAATAATTCCCATGGACCCAAAAAAGATCCAATGATGAAAGTAACCTAATGCAACTGAACCTTTAGTAGCAACTCTACCACGACAGAAATCAGTAAAAATGAACTGTTAAATTAGGAACTCAGCTGGTTGACAAGCCACTTGATACCAAAACTTGCCATATCCGTCTCAACTTTTTTTTTTTTCCCAGCAAAATGTCGTGTGTTACCACTATACATTAATAACATGGCATCGACCGTACCTTTATCTCACAAATCTGCGTAAAATCTAACTCAAACCTGTCCTTTCGTAACTATCGTAGCTATCGTCCCAATGGGACTGCTCAAAAGAGCAACGCACCAAACAACTGTTGCTCTACCCACTACCAACCAAACGGTACAAAAACAACAACGTACTGCAACCGTCTAAACATTATGACAACACATCTGGACGTCTAAACATTATGACAACAAATTTGGACGTCTAAACAAAACAACAACACACTTGAACATGTACAATTTTTTTTTCTACAAGCTTATGTTCCCGCTACCCAAACTAGTAACACCAAACATATATAACATCTGTTCTTCTGCTAGTGGCCGGTCCACTGCAAAGAAGGCATCATCTCACTGTACTCATCTCTCTCTCTCTCTATATCTCTCTCTCTCTATCTCTCTCTCTCTCTATCTCTCTCTCTCTCTATCTCTCTCTCTCTCTATCTCTCTCTGTATGCACATTCTGTGGCTCACATCCTTTGTCTCAGACACCCCAATTCAATCCACAAATGCTACCACAACAATTATCAACGTCAACAGTCTACATAACTCTTGTTCCCTGGTTAGTCTCCGAATATACAGTCTTCTGGATGGGCAGCATTGGCTATGTGCTGTCCAAACCTCAAACTTCGTATTTCTTCCTTCTTCAGTGGGCATAAGCCGACTGAGCAACCTTCTTGGTACTGCTACCTTGCATCCAGTCCAGTGGTCTGCCACTACGTGCTTGTATCCCAAAACTGTGAGAAATTTCATCAACCATCATCGAGTGAGAGTGTTCGTACTACAACACACACTGAGAGAGAACTCGAGGAATAGAGACGACGTTGTTAACCTTGGCCCAGAAAACAATACGCAACTCAACTACTTTAACGGGATCAACACGGCTTCTCAAGTTCTGATAATGTCTGTCTAACGATGGGCTTGGTGGCCACAACCGGTGATTCTGCAGTGACGTTACTGGCACCTCCGGTCTTGTTCTTCTTCAACTTGGTCTGAGGTATAGGCAGCGGCAGCGGCTGAGGCAGAGGCTTCCCGTCATGGTTTCCTCTTCCTTGTGCAGTTCCGACATCTCTAGTGGTTGTCTTCATAGAGGTGCTTGACGATGTATTTGGTGAAAATTTCTTGTTCATACCTATACTTTTGCTGCCATTGCATCCGTTTTTGCTCTGAAATCCACATCCTTCTCTGTTTTGATGCCCACACCCATCTTTCAACAGTACGTTGTCGTTCTTTGTAAAATTGCCCTTTACATTGATGATGCTCTTGCCAGTTCCATCTTGCAATGATAAAGTATTTGCTTCACCAGCTAAATCCCATTCATGCGTACATGTAGATGGTAAGCTCAAAATCCAGTTTTGATCTTGTAATAGTTTGACGAAATATTTCAGCTCTGGTACACTCTCAAGATTTTTCTTGGATCCTACAATGATAAGTTTGCGCTTTGCTCTTGTCATTGCAACATTTATTCTTCGTATTTCACTCAACAGAGACCCATTATTGGTATTGTTATTCATTGAAGTAGACTCTGTGCTGCAACGAACCAGTGATATTACAATACAATCTTTATCTCTTCCTTGAAATTGATCAGCTGTAAGTATTTCTAGTCCAGAATATTTGTTTGAGTCAAAGGTTTTCCGTAGTTTGATCAATTGGCCCTTGTATAACGACATTACTCCAATACTCTCATTGCTCACTCCACATTTGACCATTCTTTCGATTATATGCCATATTATTCTTGCTTCTCCATCATTGCTTATATTGGATCCCATCTTTGTTTCTTGTATCTCTTTACATTCATCGTAGTTCATGAACACTACTTTCCGTTCTGGTTTTAGTGCTTCGTCAATGTAACATGTTAACTCAGTAGTATGATTGTTCTCCTCATCGATACTACATAGTTCCATCTCTTGATTTGTAATTTCATCTGATCCACATTTCAGCAACCCATCGTATATCAAAACGTTTGACAGTTTCATTATGTCAGAATTCATACGATATTGATAGGTCAAACTAACAACAGCCTCTGGATGAACGATACATAACAGTTCAAAAGGTGATTTATCTAATCCACCATCACGAGCAGCAACATTTTTAACTAATGGTGGTAGTTGGTAATGGTCTCCCACCATTATAAATTTTTTACCATATCGCAGTGGTCCTAATGCCAATGGCATAGAAATTTGACTAGCCTCATCCAATATAACATAATCAAAATCATCATATCGCATGGAGAACAGCATGTTATTGATGCCTAAACATGTTGTTGCCACTACTGAAGTACCATTGACTAGCTCTTTATATTCATCATATGTTGTCATAGCTTCATTATTGGGAACATACTTTCTCACGTTTGGATGAATTTTAGTGCTTCTTCCAAGTCTGACCAGATCAACACCCATAGCATCCAGTTTAAGTACCACATTATCAACTGCTGAGTTAGTGTACGAGGTTATCAATACAGTTTTTTTAGCAGCTACTAACATCTTCACAATATGTGCAATCACAGTAGTCTTACCTGTACCCGGCATACCCAGTATCAAAGCATAGTCTTTTGCTCGCATGACTTTATCTATGACAGCCAGCTGGTCTGTGTTGAGGTTTCTCAGCTCACCCTGGTCATACTCTATCAATGGAGGTAGTGCTTTGTCTTTAAACCTTGGTGAAACATTATCAACAAATATAGCTCTGCATTTGACATCACCACCTTCAGATGGCTTGGGAAACCTAGACTCCCCACTAATTGGATCAACTATCAATGTATCAAGGTCCACAGGCGGTAGAAACAAATTCAAGAGGTTGTACTTAGCAAGGGCAAAACTTTGATGGATTTCATCTCTATCAATTCTGTAACTGACTGCATTCAATGTATTCAATATTTCATCTTCACTTTCAGGTAATGACAAGACACTTTGAATACTGCTTTCCTGTGTACCAGCAACATGCTTCTTATTGTTTAGTAATGATCTTTTTATTGACACACATATTGAGTCATTACTTGTGCTACGAACATAACCTTGGGCTAAACAAAAATGACCATCTTCATCACTAATTATTACCATATCGTTCTCACATATTTCTGATGTACCAATAGGAGTGGTAATGCTTGTATCAATCCTCTGAAAGGTAAAAAGATATGACTCGTAGGAAGTATCAGTTTGGTAATACTCAGTAACCTTCATACCCGAAAGACATTTATTTGTCAAAGATTCTCTGGTCTTACTATCCAGAAGAAATATATCTTTGCTCATCGAAGAAATAGAGGATTCCTCTTTTGTGATCAAACTATAGTAGTAGGAAAAGAAAGTGCCATATTTCTTATTCGTCTTAAGTATATCTAATTCATTTAATAACTCAACTTCAGCAGCTTTTGACTTACCATCGCATATAAGTTCAGACAGAGTATCACATTGAACCTTCATATCACATCTACTACAGTCATGCCAATTCTCCTTCGAAGGCAATTGGAAAGGAATTTCATCAGAGATTAGAATTTCATTCAGTTTATACTTCAAATAATAGGACAATTTATTTCTTATCAATAAAATATTCTTCAATGAACTCAGTATCGTTGGGTACAATGTGATATACTTGTCTCTAGTGTACATGAGGAAAAACATATCTATTGGCACTTCATATCTATCATTCAACAACATTGTGTATATTGCACCTTGAGCTTCATGGGCTAAAGACCGCCCTCTACCAGTTTTGATTTCCAAAGGAGCAAGAAATTTTTGGCCATTTCTTTCAATCTCAATAGTTGCGTCCAAAAAACCTTTTAATCCATACACTGGGGACCATATATTCTCTTCGATATCAATGACATTGCTTATTGTGATTTTTTCTTTCTTGTTACTTCCCCATATTTGTGCAAGCCCATCTTTGGAAGTACTGCAAACATAATTGGTACAGAAATCAAAGATGTTGTTCAGATGATCATTTTCTACCATTGTTCTCACTTCCTGAATAGATGAATTGCAAATAATGATACTGAAGTTATATGCTTCTAGAATTTGTTCTAGACTAGCTTTAAGATATTCCATTGTAATTTGGTTATGCTTCAGTTTATACTTAAAGCCATCCTGTACTAATTCATGGACAATATTCCCAAGCGTCATAGGCAGACTTGGTAAACCAGACGAATCTCTAAGTACGGTTTCAAGGACACTTTTCCTAGGACATTCTAATGCTCTCCCAATAGAAGTAGCAGAAAGTAATAAGTCTGGGTTGAGAATCAATAAGTTGTCATTAGTCTTCCCTGTTTGGGGATCTATATCATCAGATAAAAGCCGTTTGTTTTTGCAAGTTTTACCCTCAATAATATGAATGATATCATTCTTACAGAACTGTAAGTCAACCCATGGTTTACGAACAATTACTTGAACATTTTTATCTTCTGCGTCAATACAGTATAAAATTTTTTGCACTCCAATTTTTGGTAAATTCATTTCTTTCATATCCTTAATCAGCAAACGTACTACACCTTTTCTTGAGGAAGCCCAATCTGCGTTGACATATCCATTTGATAACGAACTACTTTCTCTCGATTTCGTATTAAAAGGCCTATTCAGCTTTTTTTGCAGGGTCGTAAGTATATCATCAGCATTAGGAGAGCTTTCTCTGATTTTATCATCTTCACTATCAAACATTTCAAAAAGCTCATCATCCTCATCACTAAAACTGAGTGAATCATCAACAAGATTTACATCTTTTTGCTTTTCTTCTTCTCTTACCTCTGTTACCTTTGTCATTGCTGATGGGCCAACAGATGACAATTCATCAAGATCATCATCTAATATCTTATACAGGCTTGGAGTTGCCATTTTCTCTTCTTTTTTTGAATTTTCATTACTTTGTTCGTAATTTTTATTTCTTTGCATAAGTATAGAAGAATCTGAAAAAGAGATGGAAATGCCTGATGTATCCTTCGTGTCAATCTCTTTGTCAGGCATAATATCTGATACAGTTCGTGTAGGTTTATTCAGTTTTATTTTAGTTGCCACATTCTTCAATATATCTTTCGACGTAAACCCTTTACCGGATTGACTTTTAGTATTATTGTTATCATTTGACATGATTGTTTCCTTATGAGTTGGTACATTTTGCTTTGAAGTTGGAGATGATGATAGCTTGAACCTAATAGGCGACTGTACTATCGGTACGGATCCTTGGAGATCAACTAAAATATCATCAATGTTTCTTAGTAGATTCAAAGAGGAAGTGACGTCCAAATCTGGTTTAGAACTTTGGTTTTTATTAGACTTGTTCTTTTCATTTAGAGGCGAAGACTGTAGATCTTCCTCAGGCATATTTGTAAATGATAGAACGTTTTTTAGGTGTTTTGGAACCATAGGTGTAGAAGAAAGATTGTTCTCAGTGTCCTTTGGTATTGGATTCAATGCCTCATTAGATTGCTGAGTCAATAAATCAATCAGCTCGTCATCAGAACTCTCTTCTCTTGGTTGGATATTCCAGGTGATCTTCTGTGACATTTCCCAATTGTGCAGTTTAGAGTCGTAAGTGATGTGATCGTTGCCTTGTACTGAAAAATCTTCAATTCCCTGTTCATCTAATTCATCCGCCATTGGAAATACAGTGTCAACTAACCTTCCATCTATTTTTCTATCTGCATCCACCATTTCTTTCATACTTTTTGCAGCAAAAGCTTTTTCATTTTCTGGTTCCTCAGTAGTTTCATTCTCTTTTTTGTACATAATACTATCAACCTTTCTGTTTTCCACATCAGTTTTAGCTTCATTGGCAACGTTTTGTTCCCCCATATCTTTAGTCTCCTTTCTTTCCACAGCATTTATAACGGTTTGCCTATCCACTAAATCGCTTACATTACTTCCTTCGACAGCTTTCACTTCACTGTCAATATCATCAATGATTTCAATAGTTTCTACATCCTTTTCGAAATCATAATGATCAATATTTCTAGCAGATCGGCGCCCATCCACAATTTTCGACGTGGTATTCATTTGTCTTGTCTCATTCGCCACAATATTATCATTTAATTCCTGTCGTTTACTACCAGTGTTATTGATTTCAAACTTTTTGCCCTTATTTTGGCTGGAATTCCGCAAATTGGCCACTGAAAGACTCTTGAGCACCCTGTCCTCACTCGTGTTATTGGATTGCAGATTATTGATGGGTGCAAAATGGTATTTTTTGGTCCTTTTGAACCGTGGATTCTGCGATCTGGGTGCTTTTTGCACAGGAGAAACCGACTGTTGTGCCAACCTTTTCTTCTCTGGTGTCTTGGGGTGCATAACAAACAGATATCAAGCTTCTAGAGGACACTACTGGCCGCTCATTCAGGTGTCAATTTGGCCCCAGAATTGCTCTTGAAGTGGTACCAAATTTCAATGCTCTTCCATCTTTAAATCTTTAAAAATGGTCTTCGGTCAGCAGCGGATTTTTTTCCCGGAAGGGCAAAAAATGCCACGGACTTGGAATCTAGCGACAGTAATATAAAGAAATGTCAGTAAATGAGAACAATACAGGGACCAATTTAGAGCTCGAGGGACCTGAAAGAGCCTGAAGATGTAGAAACTTGAAGGAATGGATGCTTTCAGTGCAAGGTTCAGAAAATTTGGTGTATACGGATGCACACAGGAAAAAAAAAAGCTTTTTTTGTTAGACGAGTGCCAGATGGAAGGCGGTAGTGATTTAGGCACAATAGGCTATGCACTCTAGCGGGAACAGATAATGGCGAGATCAGCTTTGTATGTTGTTGCAGGTTGCTGTATTTATATATTTATCCAGAGGTAATGTTGGTGAAGAGTTTGAGGTTGATGTGATATATAGAGCTACTTATATGCTAAAATAACAGACATACGGACACAGCGCCAAGTCTCTGGCAGCTTGAAATGGAAATTGAGAAAGAATATTCTTGCGTATTCCCGCTATGCATAGTCACCGTGAGGTCTTGACTTTGAAGAGAGAAATGGTGACATATTACGGCACCCCTCGTGAGCTACTTTATTATTGTTGTTCTTCCGCGCATTTAAGTAATAGCAATTAAAATATCACTACATTACGCCATAGTATGTTGATAGCTCCGATTAAATTGCGTAAAATGGTCTCATTTTAATGTATACAGGGTCCCCAGACTGCTAGACTAGCGGAAATTAATTTAAAAGTAGTGAATAATGGGAGTGTCAAATTGAATTATGAAACCTAATTTGGTTATAGACTTTTTTTATGTTCTCTACGGGATCAGACAGATAAAGCTTAATTCTGTTGGTGGCTGTGCTTCAGATGCACATATTATGTGCACTGGTCATAATATCTCGAAGACTGTAATTGTTCTGGATGTGTGCACTGTTTGCAATATTTATAATATTGGATTATTCTGGAATATTCGATAAAATTCTTTCTATGCGATAAAATGTTTTCATGAGTTTACATCAACAAGATCTCTATCGTCATGTGTGGACAGTACTTTGCATATCAATAACATCAAATTATGCCCTTGTTGATAACTTGAACTTCAAAATCTATTTAGGGTTTGAGGACGTAGTCTCTTGTTCTTTTATGGTATTAACATCAGATAACCGAGCAAGACTTTTATGCAGCATATGTACTTCAGACTTCAATGTATTCATTACACTTTCCATTGCTTCTTGGTTCTCAAGAACAGATATTTTAGCCGTAAGGCTTCTATTAAGCACATTTTGTAACCTACTTGCATCTAATTTAAGACGCAACACAAACAGTCGAAATTCATGTAAAACGTCTATATTCTCTGTACTAGCACTCCTATCGTCATCTTGTTCAGCTCTTGCTCCTCCTATGAGATTACTTGCCTCTTTTATATTTTTTTCATGTGTGTCGAGAAATTTGTATGCACCAGCAGACAAATCATACTGATGAACGACGGTATTGGGCACCAACTTTAAGTATTTAAAGCACGCTCTGACCACAGCTTCATCGCATCCAGATTCATCCACGATCGTAGCTATATCATAACCCAGTTTCTGCAATGCACCCAATTGAACCACCAATTCTTTCTTCAAAGCTGGATCCTCAAAGAATTTTTGCCCAATTTCGCCATATAAATTTTGGTCATATCGAACTGAATCATCTTTACCCAATGAACCGCTCACTCTGATCTCATCTCCTATCACATAATCAACATTCGTATTTCCATTGTTTGCCAGTAAACTTCTCTTGCTCGCCAGTAAAGCATCTCTTTTCTTCAGCAAACTGGGTGACAAATGTGACATCTCTGCTTGTTAAAGTATCCTCCTCATAATGACCCCAGTTCAAGCTGGAAATACCCATTTTTCAGCACTTCCAAACTGTAACTGCTAGTGATGAGTCCATATATAAAGCATTTTTTGCAGGTCCGGAGTATTCCAATAACACTAACATATAGAGATATCAAAAAAATGTGCTAGAAGTATATAGTATTTAGAATCAATTTCGAATATTACAGTAGAATATGGTATGGTATGGTATGCATATTGTCCTACGACTAGAAAGAGCATATTTTATTTAGTAGAATTTATGAATCTGTCACTTCATCATGTTACAACACATAAGTGTACACTCTATATAAACATATTACACTTGCCAATGCAAAAAGCACGCTTTCAGGCAAATACACTCTCTTGTTCAGCTTCTAGTTCTTCTGGATGGACCAGATTGCTGAATTGAAGGAAATGTGTCGAACGGTGAATGTCATTGTAAAATTCCTTTGGTATACCACGTTTCAAAGTTACAGGCTGCGCTGAGTCAAACCTGGATCCCATCAAGAAATAGTTCCACATATCAGAATCAGGGACCAGAAAACTGCCCATGATACGGTCTGAGAATAGTAATTGTGCTCTTTCACTGTATTCAGTTTCAAATCCCTCAGGTTGATCACTGATGAGGTCTTTGTTCTGGGAACCCCAATCATATCCCTCTGGTGTCAGACTGTAGGCAGAAAGTGAAATGGAACCTGAACCTAATGCTACAGAGAGACTTATGGAATCAGTGTTTATTTCTTTGAATGCATTTACGTGTGTCATAATCTCTTGCGATGTCATGAATTTGTTGTCATCGAAACGAGTATGTATCCAACCCAACAACTCCAAATCTTTTAGTTGTGAAGTGTTACCAAAACTATTGATGTTTGACATTTGAACGGATCTGTTATTCCCTAGTTGTGGTACAAGTACAATTGTTCGTATTTCTTTGATGTTATCATGTCCCTTTGGTGATTTACCGTACAAGTATGCAGATACCTGTATCTTAATGTCTGATATTTTAACAAACGTTTCCAACACATTCCTTGGTAAAACGAAAACCTTCTTCTCTTCAACAAAATCTTCTGAAGATATGTATATATTTTTCAAACGCAAATATAATAAGCTATCTGCCAACATTGAGGTTCTCCATTCATTCTTGGAAGAGAAATCTTTATTTTCATAGCTTGCAGATGTGACTACTACGATTTCTTCACCTTGTGCATTCACCGTCTTTGTTTTCATTGCAGTTGAAGCACCGGTTTCTTCCTCTCTAGCTTCTTGTCTAGCAGCAGCTAATTCTGCCATTTTTTGTCTTTTTACTGATGGTGCTTTCAGGTTTTGACCTAGAATCAAATCTTTTATCTCTGTCTGGGTCAATGAGGATATGTTAACATTATACTTCTTACCATATTCAACCAAAATCAAATCACGCATCTTCCCTTCAATATCAATCCATTGTTCATCAGAAAACGATGGCCACAAATGATGTTGTTTTATTGGTATAGTTGGATCACCTAAAATTATAGATTTAGCTTTTTCCTCATCAGTCTTCAGACCTCTCAACAGTAATATCAATCTCGAAAAAGCGGTATAGGACGATACGTTATCCAACCAATCATCGTAAATGTTGAAAAGTACCATTTGAGGTTCAGTTGCCTTCATCACAACGTCTGAAATCTTGCTAATACACATTGATGCTGAAAATGGTAATCTTAGTTCTGTAGGTCTGATAGAAATATTTGGGAAATCCAACATATGAACTTCCACTGGATCAAGCATAGCTTTTCTAGTCACAATTATTTGCTTAGGTTGTTCCTCTTTAGGTAATGATCTTACAAGAGCACTGACTTCTTCAGCCGTCTTCCACTTTGCTAATTGACTCAGACGACTTTGACCTGCCCATACAGATGTATGAATGATTTTTAAGAATAAATCTCCCGTTTTAGGATTCATTGTAAAAACATAACCATTGACAGGCTTGGTAGCAACATTTCCTTCATGAGTCTTATGAACCATAACTCTATACACATTAGTATCATCCACAAAAAATTTAACATCGTTATTGAAAAGTTCGGCGTAATTAGAGGAATTCAAAAACGGTTCTTGAACATTGGATTGGTATATCTGTAAACCTTTTCTTATACGTTCTCTTAGAACGTACAACGCAGGATTGACTTTCATAATGGTTTTCATACTGTTTTGAACTAACGGTTTTAGACCATTAAACCATGTACCATATGCATCATACATGTTATATGCTAGATCAATACCAATCATCACACCTGTTGGCGAAGGGTACATGCTGATATTATCTGTAGTGTAATCTAAGAATTTGGCTCTCACATATCTAGATATATCATGAGAGTCATAGTCACCATACCTAAGTTGTACATCAAACCAGACTTTTTTAGCTCTCATTGCCTTGAAATTATCATTTGTACCACGTAATAGTGATGGTTTTGACACTTCCCATTCATACACGCTTTCAATTGTAACATCAGCGGCGGATGAGTTCATTTTGTAAGATTTCCTTGGATGAACTGATTCTTTCTTGACAGTTTCTATTCCTAAAGCATCCATTTCACTATCTAGAATTTGACACACATCGAATACAATACTTTCATGAATCTTTTGCCATAAATGGGCACGGAATATTTGAATCAAAGATATTTTCAGTGTTGGAATTTTACCATGTAGAAATATACCTGTCAAATCTAACTGTACTTGGAAACCAACATACACATTTGCTCTATTGATTGTTGGTGACCACCATAGGGTAAATCTTCTGTTTGGAATCTGACTCAGACCTGTTCTTTGGGCATGAGTTAACTTCTTGAATTGCATGGAATCTTCGAAACCAGATGCCTTCTCCCAAAACAAACCTTCCCAAGAACTGAAACCAGTACCTTTGAAGAGCGTATGCTCCAAGATTGTTTCGATACCTCCTAGTGCTTGGATGACATCGGTACGATAAGAGTTTAAATTCCATAGTTTACCATCATGACGAGAACTAGTCCACCAGAAAGGAGAGTTAAATTCAAGACTGTATTGTTTAAAGAGTTTACGAATACGATGTCCCCTATCATAGGTCAGAGTGTGACGATCCTTTTGGAACAAAGTGTTGACACGAGGAATACCTTTGTCCCACGAGTTTTCCAGTTCTTCGAATGCCAACCGTCTGTTTTGTTTAATAGCTTCCAGTCTCTTTACGGCATACTCTGCCCATACTCGCTGTGATTCAGTAAACTCATTTTCCCATGTGGTGATATATCTGAATATGGTTGGGATTAACTTTTCATCTTCGTGAGTCATACCAGCTCTGAAATGGGTGATCCCATCATCAGTTTGCTTGGACCAATTAAGATCTGAAGCAGGAATCAAAATATGTGAAGCACTAATCATACCTAGACCTCCTAATTCTTTTGGTGTGTAAAAAACGGCAGGTGGAAAACGTGTTGGCATTTTTGAATTAAGACCTAGCTTTACTCTATTTTGAATTTTGGTTTCAGCTTTCACTAAAACATCTAAGAGTGATTCAGTTGTAATGACTGCTTCTCTAAAATAAGTGAACAATGAAATCAAAGCTGTATTCCATTTTGCGGCAACTTTGGTGAATGTTGTAGACCCAGAACCCATCAAAATACTCCTGATCCTACTTTCAAATCGTGTGACCTCTTCACTAGTGACTCGAAGATAGGCTTTAGCGGTACGTTTTTGAGTAGCGCTATTTACTAAATCCCACACGCCTTCATCATTGGATATGACATCGTCCATTCTTGACCTTGGCAAAATTCTGACTTCGAAACCACACATAGAAAATAATAAGTTTGGGTTATTCTTGCTATACACAGAAGCAAATGTATCTTCCCAGGTAATATTCACAATAGATGGAGAAACACGACCACATATTTCCCAAAAAGTTGCACGGCCTAAATTGACATCGTGCCTCATCAATCTCATACGTGCATCTCGAGGCCAGCATTTCTTGTTATTATATCCTAATGCATTTTCAAAATTTGGATCTGGGTTTTCAGAGAGATATTCTGAGACCAATTCATCACCTTCGACTTCGGAGAAATGAAATAGAATGTGTATCTTGTCCATATATCTTGAATATATTTTGATGGGATTCCTCATTGCAATATCCTCCGATTTGAACTGAAGAAACTCATTTGGAGAATCAGGTGGCCCTGCGATATCAGTAGCTCTATCCAGTCCTAATATTTGTAAATCTATAACAAGCCCATAATATTGGTAAATGAAGGATGCAAATTCCAGACCACGTATCAAACCATACTTGTTGACATGGCTCATATCCTTAAAATTGATAATGACATTATTTTTGGCTATCATGTAATCTGCCAGGTGAGGATCTAATACCAATCTAAGTAGTCTGTTCATTAATGTAAAATCGATTTTATTGGATAAATCTCCAAGTGTAGATTCTAATAGAACAGTAGTTTGACCTTCTGATGTGTCCCAGACACCTTCAACATCATTAATGCCCTGTGCCCATCTATAAACCAATAAGGGAGGTATTTCAGCATCTGATGGCTTGACCCAATTAGGGAACAGTTTTCTTTGATCAGCTTCATACCACAAGTATTGATCTAAGTATGCATCTGTAATTTTTTCAAGAGGATCAACTTTATAAACAGGAGAAATAGACTGGTAGTGGTCCATCATTGAAATATCAACTGGCTTGAAGACACGCTGAGTCAATAGGAATTTCTTGATTCTGTTGAGTGTATCATGCGGATTATCATAGGCCTCTTCAATTAATGCCAGCTCTTCTCTTTCACTGGCATTTAAACGAACTTTAGAGCCATAGGATGACTTTAGATTCTCCAAAGCCAAGACAAGTATTTTGGTATCTGGTTTATATGAGAGAGGAGGAAATGGGATTGGTGCAAAATTTCTTGACTCGAGCCAATCAACCACCATTGAGAAAACCTCAACAGCCTCATGTGAAGTTATTTCAGGTCCATTCTTTTCAATATTTTGTTGCCTTTCTTGTTCATTCTTTAACCAAAGTCTGGTTAGCCTTCCTAAATTCTTCTTGACAACAGTTTTCTCGACATGTGCACCTCTCTTTATCCTCTCTCTGTTATAATGTGCAACTGAGATCCAATTATCAGCTTTTGCCTTCAAGTATCTTTTGATTATATCTTTCACTGGTTCTGGCATACCAGGAACGTTCCAAGGAATATTTGCTTTCCAACACCTCCAAGCTTCAGTTAAATGTTGGAGGATGGTTTTGGCTTTATTTTGCCTGATACCTTCAGGCATCATTTCTAAAATATCGTTCATGACTGACGCTCTTAATTCCAGATCGTAGTAGGCATCTACTCTCTGTTTAGTGGTAGTTTTTACAATTTCATTTGAACGACCCTCAAATTGTCGTGTGAGCAGATTTCCTAACCATCTTTCCAGTAGTGGGATGATGCCCCTTAGGAAAAAAATCCAAACTCGCCAAGCTGGCTGCCAAAAACCACAACCAGGGCCTTTCCCAATGACTTTATTGAATCTATAGTAAACAACATGCTTGAGATCTTTACAAGCACGAATCTGGTGCATTACTTTATACTTGTAACGGTAAATACCTGTTAGTTGACCTAAATGGTTAAGGATGTAGTAAATACCATCTGCTAATTGAAATGCATCTACAATACCCAGACGAAATTGTACATGTGCATCAACCAACAATTTCATTACTTTCATAATTTCCCTCATCAAATGGAATGCATTACCAAATCTTGACTTTTTCCTTTCTTTAGTTGTTAAAGTTTTCGTTGGTTTAAGGTTGAAGTTATAATCCAAATGCAAATACGTGAGACCACGTTTGTGTATCAGAAGATTTAATATATTATGAGACTGTCGGCATAGTTGGAGACCAGCTTCAACCCAATCAATAGATGTTTGTTGAAAGAATTTAGTAGATTTCAAACTTTTCAATAGTTTAATTTTTCTATCAGATGAAGGCTGTGTCTTTTTTAATTCATTAGCTACGTAATTTTTTAATAGCTTCTGATATGAAACTCTAACCTTAACTGGATATTTTTCATCTGGATGTTGCAAGTACCATTTTTTGATTAAAGCTACATCTTGAGCACGTTTCAATTTACCGTTGAGTCTATTGAATGGATATGGTGCGAAATATAAGGAGAACGAACCGCATGTATCCGCTAATATAAGTTGTTCTTCGTTCAATATGGGTGTGAAATCTTCGTTCAATGTAAATGTCTCATCTATGGGTTGATCATTATTATGGTTTGATATTATGATTGGATTAAAATTTTCATCAAATCTGAAAACATCATTGATATAATTTTGATCAGTAGTTTTTTCAGTGATATTAGTTGTTGTATTATTAACAAGACATGATATAGGATCGTGATACCATGTTAATGCAATAGATCTCGGTCTAGAGTTATGTAAATGTGGGAATGCAATTTTATATTCAGTTCTGATTGGGACTCTGAATATTATTCTATCAATTGAATTAAATTCTGTAAAATCTTCATCATCATCTTGTTGATACAATGGTTCAAATTTTGGACCACCTGAAATAGGGCTATTCAAAGCCTTAGAGGTCATGAAAGCGTTTTTCTCGAATAGATAATAATAATTTTGATCTGCCACATGATCCCTTAAAGGTGTAGAGAGTCGATATAAGTTTAGCATTGTCTGTAAATCAAAATTCCAAGTTTTGTACGAGGTACCATTTACATTTGTTGTGTCTTGTAAAGGTTTTGAGTTATATATCCAATTTTTAACAAATTTATCATCAATTGGATTTAATGGTAATTGTAGAGGATCTTGTGGTTCAATTTGCTGTATATTCTGTGAGTATGATATTGGTGGTTCATCATCATCTAATGGTGGGAATCTCATTCTTTTGAAATGTGTTCTATCACGTTTTTCTCTTCTCATTGCAATCCAAGCAGTTGACCATTGTGCAATGTAAACAGGTTCAATTACTCTTGGTATTTCATTGACGAAAGTGATTGCACCTGTTGCATGGTATAAAACTTTTACTTCTTTAAAATCTTCCCATGGTTGTGGCATATTTTCTATAAGTTTCAATATAGCATGTGGTATATATTTCAATGCACCAAGATACGCTTTTTTATCGTAATCAAATTTTTTGGAAGCCATATCTGTATGATCTTCTATTATTTTACGTAAATGTTCAGGTGGCATATCGATTTTAGGTTGATACGTGACAACGGTACTTTTGTTCTTGGAATTTTTCTTTCTTCTCTTGTTGGCGAAATCATATGGATGGTCAGGCCTTGTCTTTTTGTTAATTTGATCTGTAGGAGGAGGAGGAGGTGGTGGTGGTGGTGGAGGTGCAATTTCGTTAGGATTTAAATTGAATATGTCGGTATTATCATCAGGAAGACCATCCTCCAGATCTTCTGGGGGAGGCGGAGGAGGCGGAGGAGGAGGAGGAGCAGAAAGTATAGAGTTGGATTCTTCATCTGAAAAGATATCAGAATCACTAGAATAATCACCACCTGGTGGAGGCGGAGGCGGTGGCGGAGGTGGAGCACTCATTCAAGGCAGTTATGAGTATATTTATATGCGAGTCCACTGGTACTATCAATGCAGAATATGTCGTTTATTACTGTACAGTGTACACTTTTAGTATATGTTAGTGGTTTAGATAGAACTGATGAGCTGAGATTTGATATTTTTTTTCCTAATATGGCCACGTGACTTGTCTTCCAAATTGTTTCGTACTATGACATTCAATTTATTGGTTGGAGCAGTAATGTGTGTTCACTGGGGCCATAATGTCATGTATCCTGTATTACCCCGTTACAGGATGCTAGTAACGACAAAAAGGGCCAAATTCCAAACTCACCAATAAAACCCTGATTTGTTCACATCTAGTGGAGAATCAAATGGAGAGTAACCATTAGTATTCAAGCTATAGTTACAGCCGTCAGTACCAACAAACTTAAGCAGCATTATTGAGTATTTCACCGTGCCGTGCATAGTGACTGTGACGCCGGCTGGTAGCACCGCGCGGCTGGTAGCCGCCAGGGTCCTGGCTGTTTCGGGCAGGGCGGCAAAACCCATCCCGCGGGACGGCGTGGGGGCATCGCGTGGGGTCCGTGGGGTCGTTGCCGAGCATTGTGGGGGTGCTGCGGGGGCGTCCCTTGCCTGCGCGACCCCGCCTTCCCGAGCGGGCAACGGAGTTTCCCGTTGCGGCCGTTGCTGCCCGCATTGTGCCCAGTCCCCGCGAACGCTGCCCGATGCGGCAACGCGGCACGGCGGCGCCGGCTCTTTCCCCTTCGGGCAGCCGCCGGCGGATATGTCAAGTTCTGCTTTCTGGACGCAAACTTGCATACACAATAACTGTGTGTATGTATTACAGTATACAATACATACTAAAGATACTCTTCATAATGACAGTCTCTTGTTGTATGTTCTTAGTATCTGATTGTAATAGAGTATAAAGAACAAGTATAATAGAGTATAAAGAACAAGTATAATAGAGTATAAAGAACAATTATAATAGAATATGAACGAATAATTAAATTATTTATGGTTGTTAATATTAGTACGTAATTTATAATGTAGTGTATGCATGTAGATGCGTGTATTTATAGGATAATAGAGACGAGCCCGTATTAATATGCAGATGATGTGTGTGTATGCAACCAATCACATTACACTCTTTTGGCTGATGAACGAATATGAAGTGGTGGTTGTGAGATTATGTATTATGTCTATCGTGCGAATAGCAGTTGCATCTGCCGAGTTCCTCCTATTCTTGTATACTTTGATGTTTCTCTCTATACTCAGGCTCTGGTTCAATTTGTATTTTTCAATCTCCGTCAGGACAGTCAATAGTAATTTTGTAACGTCTTTACCTGTCTTGGCAGACACTTGGAAAAAATTGCAGTTCATTGATAGGTTGAATCTATACAATAACGTCGCAATATCTTCAATTTGGACCTCCATAGGTACCGTTTCTATCTTATCATTTTTAGTTGATACTATGAAAATTGGTGGTATCCGTACATTAATCTCTTTCATTATGCGTTGAATGGTTATATAATGGTATCTCAGTTCATAGAACGTTGATTTATCCGTAGGATCAAAACATAGTACAAATGCATCAGATTGAATTATCTGATTTCTTGTACACTCGGTGTAAATTTCATTATCAATTGGTGAAGAATCTAAAAAATGTAATACTATCTTTGGATTCATTGGCTTGAAATTTTCAAATTTTTTCAAATTTTCAATTGCTGTAAAATAATACTCTCTGTTCAGTTTCCAAACTGATGAAAATGATATTTCTCTCGTGCTCAATTCTTCTTCAAATGTATTGGAATTCGTGTTACCGTATACACCTTGTACCCAACGTTGTATCAATGACGTTTTGCCAGTTGATGGTGCTCCCATCACTGTTATACGATAATTGTTCATATCGTAACAACGTGGAATAGCGTCAGGATGACATGTCTCTTCGTACAATATTTTGCTCATTGTATAATTGTGTCAATGTAGTGGTATCTTACTTCAATGTCGTGCTATCTATTACTTCAATGATATCTATTACTTCAATGATATCACATATTGATAAGAAAGTAATCAGTCGAATGGAAAGGAAAAATGCATTCGACATTCTGTTCTTATAAAGGTTCAGATTCAAGATGTACACAGGCAAATTTCTCTTCAATTATTTGAAACATTGGGTATCCCACATTACAATTATTTCACACCCCACACATCCATACTTTTAACACATACCCACATGTGCAACATTGGTCAACTCCGCTAAATGGATAATAACTGATGTAGTGAGGAACGGTTGTAGGAGACTTAAAGAACTGACGTTGGTGTAACCACCATCAACGGTCCCAGCCACCAATTGACATGTGTGGGTGTGGGCGTAAGATTGTAAGAGTTTGAGTTCGTATGGTCGTACATCGACGCATAGTAATAAGATGGCTCTTGCTGGAGTGTCCTCATCCCAGAACTAATCTCGTTACAGAATTCGTCTCGACCTCTTCTATTCGAGGAAGCACGTCAACTTCTGCAAAAAATAAAGAAACTTCCAAGAGTACTCGTGTACAGGTGATGTTGTGCACCTTGCTCAGGTACATCCCATCCTTACGTGTCAGTGTACGTCGAGTTACAATTAGATTGAGAACACTACAAATTACCAAAGAGTTCAAAACACTGGAAATTACCAAATAATTCAGAACACTGGAAGAACCAAACAGTTCAAAACAGTGGAAATTACCAAATAGTTTAAAAAGGATATTTCCAACAGCAAATACAGCTGGCCAAACAACTTATCTGTACAAGTCCGGTGATGTGCTGGCACTAGCTGACACACATCAAGAGATTACAATACTCATATCCATAAGTTTGATGGTGCCACGAGGCAAGATACGGTGCATAAACTATTAGAAATACTGATTACGTACGTACAGGTACATGCATAGAGTTTGACAACGTACATGCATAGAGTTTGACAACGTACATGTACAGTGTGAAGTACGTAAACAAGATGCTTAGGCTCACTTAGAATCCTGCATCGAAGATGTTGGGTTGCATGGCCGTAACATATTTCCTTCTGTGGACTGATGTAGATTGAGTTTGAATGTTGTGATACTTTAAATTGTATTTTGCAACACTTTAAGCACGTATTTTAAACTTGTACGGTTAAAATATTCGAGCTTATTTACAAAACTTTAAGCACGTATAGCTTAAGTCTCCGCTAAACTGCGCTCATCGCGAAATAATCATCTCCTCTCATCCCTGCTGCTATCAATACTGCATCTGTTGATATCTCCTCAAATTTTGATACGGTTGCTACGGCTGTGACCTCTCCTCTCAAATCGATGTCGTTGTATCAAAGTACTTATCAGTTGACATCTCATTACACAAATTGGGTATATCATGATGCAAATGGATATGATACACGTAAACCCTGCAATTACTGCAAAATACTACACGAAAACCCTGAACTCATTGCAAAACTGCTAATAAATTAAAATAATGTCTGATCAAGAATTATTGATTTGTGACGCGATGCCCATACGACATCAATTTTGATCCAGAAAACTTTTCATGCAGAATTTCTCATCCCAAACCACTAAATCATCATTTTACAAAGGTACAAACCAGTCAAACTAATAGCAATCTGCAATTCTCCCAAGAATTCAAGTCTAATTGAACTGGATTGAAATATTTTGTTACTTTGGTTTTCTGTTTTCTTCATTTTCCAGTTTTTCACGTTTCGCGCCGTCGCTCGCGTCGTCTCGCTCGAGCGAAATTTGTCCATTGTGAGATACCGAAACTGCCTGTCTGTCTAAACAGTTTTTGCTCTGTAACAGATTGTTGATCCAGGAAACATCAAATCCAATTGTGCTTCTTGCCCTGATGCTCTGTTGAAGAAAAAAGTCTTTATTGCAATGGATTACGGTTCATTTGGTGGTTACCTTCATTTTTGGCGGGTTTGGTTTGCTTAGATCTGTGTATTTCGCTTTGGATTGCTTAGATCTGTGTACTTCGTCTTGATTTGCTCAGATCTGTGTATTATCTCAGCTCGAATATCCCCGTCACAATGACCAATGAAGATATACATCCATCTTCGCTGGTTTGGATACCCCATCATGCACATACATTCGTTAAAGCTGAATTTAAAAGAAAGGAAAAATCTGAGAAAAATAATACCGTGGATATAGCTTTCGTTACTCCACTGGGCTCAGATCTGGAGATCGAGATACCATGGGAAGAGATTCAACCAACTAATCCAAATGCTTTTGATAAAGTTGATGATATGTCTGCTTTGACGCATTTAAATGAACCTTCAGTTTTGCATAATTTGCAAAATAGATACAATGATGATATCATATATACATATTCTGGTCTTTTCTTGGTGGCTTTGAATCCATATGCAAATTTAAAGCTTTATACGAAGGATTACATCTCAAATTATCATGGATCTCCCAAGGATGATAATCCACCGCATATTTTTGCCATAGCTGAAGAAGCTTATCAAAACCTTTTATCGAGAAAGCAAAATCAATCTATATTAGTTACTGGTGAATCAGGTGCTGGTAAAACTGAAAATACTAAAAAAATATTACAATATTTAGCTGCTGTGACCACTGATAAGAAAAATATTTTGTTATCTACGGGCTCTTTAAACAATGACGATGATAATGGTGGAATTAATACCGGTAATGACACTTTTGAAGCTAAAATTTTACAAAGTAACCCCATTTTAGAATCTTTTGGTAATGCACAAACTTTGAGAAACAACAATTCTTCGAGATTTGGTAAATTTATCAAGATAGAATTCGATGAATTCGGCAAGATTAATGGTGCACATATAGATTGGTACCTTTTGGAGAAATCAAGAGTTATAAAGCAAACTCCAAAGGAAAGAAATTATCATATTTTTTATGAATTATTAGCTGGTTTGGATAAAAATCAATTGAATTCATTGCATTTAAATTCAAATTCACCATTATCATATTCAATTTTACAAAAATCAAATATTTCCATACCTGGTGTCGATGATCTGAAAAATTTCAAACAACTAATGAACGCATTCCATATTGTCGGTTTTACAGAAGATCAGATACAAAATATTTTTAAAGCAATTGCAATTATATTGCTGATCGGTAACATAGAATTCGAATCAGAAAAAGCACGTCAAGCATCCTTCAAGACAGACATAACTCCAATTGTAGACTTATTGGGCATACAAAATGGTAAAGATTTTGAAACTGCAATTTTAAGACCTAAATCAAAAGCTGGTAAAGAATGGGTTTTCCATTCGAAAAATGCGCACGAATCTAGATTTATTCTTAACGCGTTGTCACGTTCTTTGTATGAAGGTTTATTCTCTTATATTATCGACAAGATCAACTCAAATTTAAATCATGATTCAGAATCAGCCAATTTTATCGGTTTATTAGATATTGCAGGTTTTGAAATTTTTGAATTGAATTCCTTTGAACAATTAAGCATTAATTATACTAATGAAAAATTACAACAATTTTTCAATAATCATATGTTCATTTTAGAACAAAATGAATATGTTAAAGAAAATATTGAATGGGAATACATTAATTTTGGTAAAGATTCTCAAGAGACGATAAATTTGATAGAAAATAAAGGTTTACTAACAGGTATCTTACCTTTACTTGACGAAGAATCTATATTACCAAACTCAACAAATGAATCATTTTATCAAAAATTGATCACTACATGGGACCAAAAATCAACTAAATTTAAAAGATCTAAAAAATTAGAATCCTTTATCATCAAACATTATGCAGGTGATGTAGAGTATAATACGCAAGATTGGTTATCCAAAAATAAGGATCCATTAAATGAAAATCTGATTTCTGTGTTATCTTCCTCTTCAAATGAGCTCATCAATACAATTTATAATATCAATGGTAACTCCACAATTTCAAATGATGTTACCTCATCATCATCAAAACGGAAAGGTACTCAAGGTATCGCATTTAGAACAGCATCTTCTCGTCATAGAGAACAATTACATTCATTACTAGAACAATTATCGTTAACAAATCCTCATTTCGTTCGTTGCATCATTCCAAATGATAAAAAGACTGCTAAATCATTTGATAAAAAATTAATTTTGGACCAATTACGGTGTAATGGTGTTCTGGAAGGTATTAAGATTGCAAGACAAGGTTATCCAAATCGTATTTTTTTCAGAGAATTCTTCCAGAGATATAACATTTTAGCTCCCAAAACTCTAGAGTTCATCAAGGACAATTCAAAAAAAAACTGTGAACTACTATTGAACTGTCTCAAACTTGACAAGGAATTGTACAAAATTGGTAATACCAAGCTGTTCTTTAAGGCTGGTGTGTTAGCAAAATTAGAGAAGATCAAAGAGGAAAAACTGAATGAATACATTTTACGGTTTGGTGCTATCTGTCAAGGTAACTTGATGAGACAAAACATCGAGAAAAGATTACACAGGATACGAATGGCTAAGGTCATCGGTCAAACTTTTAGAACGTACAACCAATTGACGAATGACCCATGGTATAGTTTATACATCAAACTAAGACCATTGATAAAATCCTCGCAAGAAATTGCTCGTGTCAAAAAATTCTCTGATAAGATCAAAGCCCTTGAACTTAAGCTATCTGAACTGAGTGAAGCAAATGAACTGCTGCAAACTGAAAATAAAAGCAAAATTGAAGAGCTAAAAACTTTAAATAAGGCGTACACTGTAGAAATTGACAAGAATCAAGATTCTGGAAGATTACTTGAATCATCCACACAAAGACTTTCATTGTTAGAGAAGGAATCTAATGACCTGAAGTTATCTAAGGAAGAACTGGTGAATGAAAAAAAGAAAATTGAAAAGGAAAGGGACCAACTGAAGGTTGCTCTTGAAAGCATAAAGGAAGAAAACTCTGATTTAAGGAGTTCATCAACCAAACTAAAGGAAGAAGTTGAGTCCTCTAAAGCTGCTTATGAAGAGTTGGTTCCTCTAAAAGAAAAGTTTAGCAAGATCGAAGAAGAAAAAAACGCTCTTACAAAAGAAAATGCATTATTGAAAAAAGATATTGAAGCTCAGCAAGAATCATCAAAATCCTTGGTTGACTTGAAACAACAAATAGCAGATCTCAAATCAACAAATAAGACACTGAGTGAAGAAAATAGGAATCTGCAGAAAAATTCAGATGATTATAAGAAGATGCAGTCTGTACAGGAGACACTAGAAAAGCAGCTGAAACAAAAAAATCTCGAACTTGACGAATTGAGAAAGACTTTTACGCAGAATATTGGTAATGTAAAAGAACTTGAAAAGTCTCAAAAGGCATTAGAAGAAAAATTGAAGAAAGCAGAGACAGAACTAGAAACAAAAACAAAATCACATAAACTTCTTTTTGACTCAAATAAAAGTCTCGCAAAGGAAGTCGATGATTTGAAAAAATATGATGATAATAGGAAAGAAGAAATAGAGAAGTTAAAAGACCTTGCTAAAAGATCAGGAAATGGAGTAGAAGAGAAACTTCAACTGTTGGAGAAAGAATGTCACTCTGCTGTCACTCATATGAAGGCTGTTGTTAAGGACAACAATGACCTCAAAAAAGAGATTCAGCATTTGAAAGAGACTAATTCAGATACAAATGGTAAATTACAAAAGAAGGATGATGAATTATCTCAACTAAGAGAAAAGGTAGCCAAATATTCTGAGGAAATGATTGCAATTTCTGAACAAAGAGAACAATTAATTGAAGGTCAAGAGAAGCTAGTTCAAGATTTGAAGAAAACCAGATCGTCTTTGACCAAATTCACAGAAAAGTACAAGGAGTTGCAAACCAAATATAAAGCATACAAGGAGAAGATGTCCGCTACAGGCACAGATCCTGACATTGAGATGAGAATGAAGAACTTGCAAACAAGATTAGATAATGAAACTTCGTTGAATAAATACTTGAATGAGAAACTCTTTGAAGCAACTGAAGAACTAAAGCACCATAAATCTATTGAAGGTTCAAGATACCTCAAGTCTGAAAAGAGTGTACAGGATCTGTTAAGAATCAATGAAGATTCAGAAGTAATTGTAGATGAATACAAGAGGAAATTACATGCTCTTGAAGAGACTAAGAAGGACTTGACATCTAGGTTAACATATGCAGAAACAAGACTAGCATCTGCCTCCTTTGAGGGACAAACTATGAGTTCTCAGTTGAAGAAGCTGAAAGAGATAATAAAACAAGCTAACATCCATATTGATGTTGATGCCGAACTCGAAAATGTTGAACCTGAAAAGTATAACATCGAGAAGATAATGCTGGAATCTGAACATTTGAAGAGACAACTGGAAATTGAAACAAAAGCCAGGGTGGATGCTGAGAATGCAGTGTCTGCTTTACATGATAAGTTTAATAAGATTGAAAACTCTGAATCTTTTCCAGAAATTTATAAATTGAGGTATGAGGCCAGTACTGAGAAGATCAAGTCTTTGGAAAATAAGAAGTCAGTACCATCGGGCTTATTGCAAAGCATTTCTTCAACTGACCTTTTCAATAAACGGGATAGTATAGGGAAATATGAAGATGAACTACGTTTTCATAAATTAGAGAATTATAAGCTACAACAAATGTTGGAAGATGCCACTGCTAAGTTAAGTAATGCTACAAGAGTTTCCTCTACAGCGGAGGCCTCAGAACGATTGTACCAAGAACATATTGATAGACTAGAAAAAGACCTATCAGCTACTGAAACCCAAAATACTGTTCTTACTGCAACATTAAAGGCCCAAAAGAAGGAATACTCATCGTGCTTGGCTGAAATTCATCAATATGAATCTCAAATCAAAGATTATGCATATTCTCTAAAACAGGCTGAAGAAGACATCGAACAAATGGCAATTGCCATGGATGCTTTGAAAGCACAACTGAAGGAGAGAGATGAAGCATTTTGGGAAAAAGAAGATGAGGCTCATTCTTTGACTCTAGATCTAAATAACAGTGCCTTAGAATTGAAGAAAGCCCAAGATATGATAGCTTTATTAACCTCTGAATTGACTCATTTGAAAGATCGTCTAGTGGTTGCCGAAGACAAATCAGCTGAATATGATGAGATTGATGATCTCAGAGCTCAAATCAAAGAACACCTCAAGTCTGAATCTGACTTAAAGAAAGAAATCTCGATTTTGAAGTTCAAATTGTCTACATTAACCACCGACTCTGAAAGTAAGATTGAGGAACTCCTGAAGCAAACAAATCACTACACTAATTTAGTTGAAAAGTTAGGATCGGAAAGGGACATGTTGGATGCAACTGGTCAAAACTTAAAGCAACTTTATAAAGATGTATCTGCTGAAGCAACGAACCTATCGGAAAACGTTAAATCTCTAGTCAATGAGAATACGATGTTATCTGATGATCTTGCGCGACTTGAGGAGACACTTGGTGGGAAGAACAAAGAACTAAGTGAAATAAGATATGAGAATACCGATTTGAAGAATTCATTGAGATATCTTCAGGAGACTTTGGAATTGAGAAATGATCAAAGTAGCAGAAATGAGGAACTATTATTAAATATTCAGAAACAATTAGATGAAACAAAATTACAATTTAATGAAGCAAAAGAAAGAGCATTGGTATTAGAAGAAGAAAGCAAAACTAATGCAAAGGAATATACTGAACTACAAAACAAATATAACTCTTTACGTGATAGATTGAATGACAATACAGAGAGAAATGCATGGATGGCAAAGATCCAAGAACTTGAAGCTCAAATATCAGCAGAATCTGCTTTGAAATACGAAGAGATCAAAAAGAACAAGACTTTGGATCATATGATAGAAGAACTGAAGAAGAAAGCACAGGAGGCTACTGAGTATTTCAATACAGTGGAAGATGAAAGGATGGAGTTTGAAGCAAATCAAGCACAGTATGCTGGAAAAATTTCAGACTTGGAAAAACAAATCTCACAACAAGAAGTTGAATTGAGAAAAGTAACTAGGGACAATGCATATTTCCAAAAGAGAATCACTGAAATTGAAGACGAGGTTGTATATTGGAAAGACAGATACAATACATTGGTCAACTCTGGTCGTAGGATGAGTGTAGAAGAGATATCTGCTCATATGTAATAATGTGTATCGTGACTTCTGTATTTCACTAAGAACATGAATGATTTCTCAATGCGTTTTGTATTATATACATGGTGCTATACTGGTTTGATCTGGAAAATGAATATATATTGGTAGTAATTCTCTATCATCATTATGGCTGAAATGACACTATTTTTAGCTTGATGTTTGTTTAAAACCATCTACTCTTGAACGTTTTCTTTACGGTGTCAGCCATGTTTGTATTACTAGGTTTACCTAAACCAAATTCTCTAAAAATTGCATTAACATCGCCAAATTCTTCTCTTAAACCTTGCATTACTATAGTGGGTCTACCGGTACCATTACCAGGACTGGATATATTACCTGTGAAAATATTTCTTGCCACACGGTTTATATCATCTACTGAAACTTTTTCTATATTTGAAATGAGTTCAGAAACAGGAGTTTTATAACCTTGAATAGCTAATTGTCTACCCATATCCTCTAATTCGACGATCTTGGATTCTAAGTTCATCAATAGAGATGATTTTAATTGATTTTTGGCACGATTAACTTCATCTAGTTGTATAGAATTTGGTTCCATTAATGACACTATCTCGTTCGCTATAGTCATTACAGCGGCTTTACTACTATCTTTAAAGCAAGCCACATTTACACCAAATAACCCTGAATCTTTGTAAGAGTGGTTGAAGGAATTGCAAGCATCAAACTGATAATGTTGGTTAAGAATGTCAGTGTAAAAACGAGAAAACATACCTTTACCAGGTCCGCCTGCACTAAATGAACTTCCACCACCCAAAAGCATTTGTAGTACTGCTACCGCGTATATGTCAGGATGGTTTACAGGATAACTTTCAAAACCAATTTGGAAATTGTACAATTCCACAGGAGTAGCACCATAATATGGAGCTGGTGCAATGCAAGCTTCACCACCTGTATAATGAGCTATTGTATCATCTAAAGACTTATTCGATGATACAGTTGTTGATGATGGTTCCCAGTCTTTAAAATATTTAGATGCCAATTCAATTGCTTTTTCATGAGGAACACCCACAAAGGCTACAATAGCGTTCTCAGGAGTGTACAGTTCATTCCTGTATTTGAACAAGCTCTCTCTTGAAATTTGTGGAATCAAATTCAATGGACATAGCAACGGTGAACCCAACGTCTTGTTAGAATAAGCAGTAGTATGCAATAGCTCTGGCAATGCTAGATCTGGCTTCTGCCATATCTCACTGACCTCATACTGTGCTACACTCTTCTGTTCATCCAATTCTTCCTCTGTAATCTTGGGATATCTAACAGTCTGAGCAATTAATTCAAGGATTGGTTCGACGTCTCCATTGAACACAGAGGCCTGGTAAATCATTGTTTCACGAGAGGAAGTACACTGGTAGTTCCCACCGAGTAACTCCAGTTTCTGGGCCATGGCTTCCCCATTAAAGTTTCTGGTTGACTTGAAAGCCAATCTGTCAAGCATATGTGTGCATCCACGAGTTGTATCATCTTCAAACCTCGACCCAGCTTTCAAATACGCACCAACAACGCTAAAGTGCCCTAAGGAGCCAGAGGTAGCCACTCTGACACCATTGGCCAGCGTAGAGACTTTGAAGTTGCTTTTCAATGCTGTTGAATAAGCTCTTTGCGTAAACTTGAGCATTTTAAACCGTTTTTTTTCGAGCAAAATTCTTTAAACCACTTCTATCCACAAATTAGACGTATAATTGCAGCTTCCCACACTTCTCAGCTCGAATCTACGTCCAATTGGACCTCTAATTGTTTAATACTGAAATTTGATGAAATTTGAAGAAATTTAATTGATTTTGACCTTTTCGGCAATATCAGTAATATCAATAAAAAAACCTTTAAAAGCATCGAAAAGTGAAAAATCCAAGATCCAAGAGCTTTGAGAGGATTTGAGAAGCCCAAACGATTGAGAATTTGAGGTTGTACTGGTGTCACGATGAGTAGAGAATTTCAGCTTTTGATTCCAGCTTCTTCGGCCAATATTGGACCAGGATACGATGTGTTAGGTATTGGTTTGAACTTGTTCCTTGAGATGCACGTTACGATCGATCCAGAGTCTGGTAAGGCTTGTGACGACTCTTACCGTTGTGAGTTGTCTTACACGCAGGATAGTGAAGGTTTTGGGCAGGTTCCCTTGGGTTCTGGGGATAATTTGATCACCAGAACTGCGTTGTACGTGTTGAGATGCCATGGCATGGATAAATTCCCTACTGGTACGAGAGTCGTCGTTAGAAATCCTATCCCATTGGGCAGAGGATTAGGCTCTTCTGGTGCTGCTGTTGTTGGTGGTGTGTTGTTGGCTAATGAAATTGGTAAATTGAATCTTTCTCGTGAGAGAATGTTAGATTTCGCATTGATGATTGAACGTCATCCAGATAATATCACTGCAGCCATGATGGGTGGATTCTGTGGATCTTTCTTACGTGATTTGACTCTTGATGAACAAAAAATCAGAGAGACACCATTAAATGAAATTCTTGATGCTTCATCGAGTATTTCAAAGACTTCAAATTTCATACCACCTGTTGACATTGGTAAACATATCAAATATCCATGGAACGAAGAGGTTAAATGTATTACAATTGTGCCAGACTTTGAATTGTCTACTTCTGATTCTCGTGGTGTTCTTCCAAAAGCTTATACTACGGCAGATGTGGTATTTAATATGCAAAGAATTGCAGTCTTGACTACTGCTATTGGTAGAAGTCCCGCAGATGCATCTTTGATCTATCCTGCCATGCAGGATAAAATCCATCAATCGTACAGAAGTATTCTCGTGTCTGGATTGAAGAATGTTTTAGAAACATTTACTCCAGAAACTCATCCAGGACTTTTGGGTGTATGTCTTTCAGGTGCGGGACCAACTATTCTAGCATTGGCGACAGACAATTTTGAGCATATTGCTAAGGATTTGATATCTACATTCAAAGAGCATGGTATCAAGTGTTCATGGAAACTATTGGAACCTGCCCCACAAGGTATCGTTGTGAATAATATTTCATTCAAATAGTTTCGTACTTTGTGTCGTTCTAAATAGTATTATTATATATGGATTGGATAGCATTATAATTTGAACTACAACAGACTCTGTAAAGTAGACTCCAAGCAGCAATACGATATGTAGCTTGAGTGAAGCAATTTTGCATATATTTGTTTAAACTGTGCCAACTTGCCCAAAAAGAGTCCAATTTTGGTCAGATTTTTTCCAGAAAAATTGTACATATCATCCTCAAATGAACTCACTAGCAATGGCCAACTCAGTCCATTCCATTGATGCCTATCCCACTGCATTTCATGAACTTGCTCGTATTTTATATTGCGTCGTCGCCCAAGTTACCCGCAAGCACATAATAAAATCTCTATAGTCTTTAAGCAAAACCTTTAAATTTCAATATTGATAAATAACAATCCATTGACGCTGGCAAAAGGCTCAAATCAGGCTTTGAAAGTGGTCGAAACACCGTATAGAACAGTGGCTTGAAATGTCTGATAATAAGAGTTTTGGAACGGTGAAAAAAGGTTACTCGTGGAGGCGTCTGTTGTGGTATTTGTTAGCAATCATCGTTTTCACATATGTATTGCGAAAGCTGTTTCTGGGACGTATTACAGACATTGATATTGGTGGATTCCTGTTAAAGACCAGTCCCTACTTCTGGGCCATTCTCGGTATTGCCCTTTGTATTGGTCTCTCTGTGATTGGTGCTGCTTGGGGTATATTTATCACTGGTGCATCTATCTTGGGTGCTGGTGTTCGTACGCCTCGTATTACTACCAAGAATTTGATTTCTATTATTTTCTGTGAAGTTGTGGCTATCTACGGTTTGATCATTTCTATTGTATTTGCATCAAAATTGACTGTTGCGTCTCCAGAAACTTTATTCTCCAAATCAAATTATTACACTGGGTTTGCATTATTTTGGGCTGGTTTGACAGTTGGTGCATCAAATTTGGTTTGTGGTATTGCAGTTGGTGTGACAGGTGCAACTGCTGCTATATCAGATGCTGCTGATACTGCTTTATTCGTTAAAATTCTTGTTATTGAAATTTTTGGTTCTATATTAGGTTTATTAGGTTTGATTGTTGGTCTTCTAATGGCTGGTAAAGCTCAAGATATCCAATAAATATCCACACAATCGATATCAAGATATCACATCAAACAACTTCTTCTCTCTAAAGTAGGCATACTTTGACTCATAAAAGCTTTTACTGCATACTGCATTCATTTTAAATTTATATAATTCAAAATTACTCAAAAAAATAAAAGAGTACCAACAAGAAATTTATATTGCACAAATGAGTATCATCGAATATAAATTTGAGCTGCAATTAACCTCCAATCGTATAGAATTTATGTAATAAACTTTGATATGTACAAATATTAGTGAATATGTAATTAATCCAAGATAATTAGTACAAACTTACTCCTGCTTGAAGCACTTATGCTTAGTTCAGAGTTACATATATAATAATACATTGAAAAGAAAATTTCAGGAATGGCTGGGCATGATCTCTGCGGTTCCAAATGATGGCAAGCATTATGTTGTTTCTTAATTAAGAACACAACACAAGCATGGATTTCAAACGATTGTATAACTAATCCATATGAAGAAATCATTATCAACACACATAATCATTCCATAATTTCATCGAATTGTCCAGTAAATGCCTGTTTTGTCCAAGATAACATTTTATCATAAATTATTTTGTTAGCATTGTGAGTTTTGATACCATGCGTGGAATCTGGGAAAATCATCATATCATAATTTTCAACATTGTTCAAATTGAACTTATCAAGAACAATCATTGTGTTTTGGACATGTACATTGTCATCACCAGAACCATGCATGATCAGAAGTCTTTTACATTTACCAATATTAGTGACATTTTCCACTCTTGACCTTTTATATCCTTCACTGTTATCTTGAGGTGTATGCATGTAACGTTCTGTATAAACAGTATCATACAATGCCCAGTCAGTTACAGGTGCAACAGATATACCGTATTTGAAATGTTCACCTGCATCTTTCTCCAACGTTTTCAATGTTAGATAGCCACCATATGACCAGCCAAATAACGAAATTCTGTCGGCATCAACGTATGATTGGCCACCATATATGGCAGCAGCAGATATTTGATCACGGGCTTCATAGTCACCAAGATTATCACGTACAACTGATCTAAATTGTTTACCTTTGAATCCAGTACCTCTACCATCAACACAAACAACAATGGCGTTTAATTGAGAGGCAATTACTTCGTTAAAGCCCACTGAAAATTGTTTCAGAACCTGTTGAGAGTTTGGACCACCATAAGTGAAGAAAAATACCGGATAGTGGTTATGTAAATTTGGATCGAAATCGTTTGGTAAGATTTCATATGAATTCACGATTATATCATTACCAAATTCATCGAGGCCCAAGTATAGTTCATTGTATGATTTGGATGGTATATCATAACGTAGAATATCATGTCTCAATTGATCATTTTTTTCAAGGTAGTATAATGTTTTACCAATTACATTACCATTTACTTCTGTATCATTCTCTTCAGCTCTCAAATCAATAATTTTTTGATAAGGAATATCAGGACCTTTATATGTTAATAATGCAAATCTGTTACCTGGTGAGAAAGTTGCAGAATAGACACCTTCATTTTCCGTATCAGTTACTTCAAAAACATGACCTGGTTTATCTAGTAGAACGTAATACAAATGTCTTTCAATTGAGGATTTTTTGGTTGCAGAGAAATAAATTCTATCAGTAAATTGATCAAAAGTTGCTGTTCCGGAAACAACTTCCCAGTCACCGTTTGTCAAAGCGATTGGTTTTGAATCTTCAAAAGATTTGTAATAGACTAAATGATTATATCCATCAACTGGAATGATACCGATATAACCATCTGTTGATCTACCCTTTGATTCATTTTTTGGAACAATTTTTGTATCATGAGTAATTTCCCACCAACTACCTTCAGCCAAATCATTTCTTGTTGTTTTGACAGTTTCTGTGGTGACATCAATAGATAAAACAGTTAAAAGATCAGATGATCTGTCGGTAATTTTTGTTAAAATTTCATTATTGTTGACCCAAAATAATTCTGTAATCAACAAAGGATCATTTTGATGATCTTTGTTAAGTTGAGGGGAGAAAGTTTTGTTATTTGCAAGATTAAAGACATAAACATCAACCAATGGATTATCGGTACCAGCTTTTGGATATTTGATGTCACGTAGATTTGGATATAAATCGTTATCTTCACGGATATAATAAGGGATAGTAATATCTCTAACTTTTGCTTCAGCTGTTTTAAAGAAAGCTAAATGATTACCATCTGGTGACCACCAAAATGCAGAATCAGATTCTAAAATTTCTTCTTCGTAGACCCAATCTGATTTACCATTAAAAATTTCTTCGTTACCATCATATGTTACTTGTGTTGTCGTTTGGTGAATTTCAGTAGAATATATGAATAAATTGTTATTTTTCACGTATGCGATATCAATTGAATTTGGAGACCATTGAATAACGCTAATATTTGTACCAATTTGATAAAACCGTTTCGATTCAATTTCGTAGATATAATAAGTAGCGAAATTTGAATGTCTCCAATTTGGAACTGAGTTTGTTCTTATAAGTAATTTTTTCAGATCAGGAGATGCGACCAAGGAATCAATCTTATATTCGATATCATCGATACAAAATACTTTACCTTGAAACAGAACTTCTGAATAGTCCTTGTCGTAGACAGATTTAACGATGTATATATTATTGATAAAAGTCATGTACAGACCTCTATCATTAGTTTCAAAATCCAACACACGGAGCCATTGCAAAGATTTCAATTTTGGTTTGAACGTATCGTTTCTTATATTATCAAGAGTAACTTTCAAAGAACCATTTTTAGTGTGTTTGGCGTCCAAGGGAAGGATATTTTTCTTGGCAATACCATCAGCGAATAATCTACCATTTTGGCCGCTGGTGATGATGGCAGGGATGGATTTTAGCAGTAGAACTGTACCGTAGATGAGCACAACCATCAGTACAAACGGCACGATCAGGCCGTGTCTTTTGGTGGCGGCAATTCTGGTTTCGAAGAGCTCATCTGACAATTTTTCGTAGTCCCTCTTGCCATGGGTCATTTTTGCTATAAGCCAAAAAAAACGAGCAGAATACGAATTTTGCGGTTTCGAAGGACGATTGGACGTAAATTGTGGTCTTAACGAGCTTTCAAGAGTTGTAATTCCTGTTGAAGGTGAATTTATTGAATTTAGTTTGCCCGTTTTATAGTCTTGCCGCGCGTCACTAAATAAGCAGCGACGCTAATTATTGGCGACGCTAATTCTAATTATACAAATAATAGAGCACAATGTTATATATATTTTCTATCAAGACCAAATTCTAGTTCCTTCTCGAGGTCAAAGAAGGAGTCCAATTGTGAATCGTTTAAATTTTCCTTTGGTTTTGGTGGGAAATCTGAGTCATTGTGATCAGGTAGTCCTTTTGAATGTATACCCATAAATGAAGATTGATCGTTTGTGATTGATTCTTGTACGAATGTAGATTGATCGTTTGTGAGTTGTTCTTGTACGAATGTAGATTGATCGTTGGCCAATGGTTCGTTTATTGTATCATTTTGAGTTGTGGGTTCCTCTTGAAGTGGTTGTCTAACAAATTTTCTAAAATCTTGAACTTCATTTATAACCATTTCTTTCAAAGCATCCATATCGTTAATATTTTCAAAAGATGTAAATTTAAATTTTTCTGAACATATAGGTTCATCCGAAGGGTCATGCCAGATGGAAAGGTATGGATGTTCCAAAGCTTCATCTACTATAATTCTCTTTTGTGGATCGAATGCAAGCATTTTTTCTAGAAGGTCGAGTGCTTGTGGATTTGCATTTGGATATAGTTGAACGAATGGTACTTTGGGGATAAACCCAAGTTGATGGATATAATCTTGTACATTTTTAGATCCGATACGTTTCAAAGTTTCATCTGGTGGTATTCCAAGTATTTTAATGATTTGGTTAAGTTGATCGACGTAATCCTTACCTTTAAAGATGGGTTTACCACCGAGGAACTCAGCAAGGATACAACCTGTAGACCAAACGTCTATAGCTTTGGTGTAGCCTTGGTAACTGAGCATGATCTCGGGGGCACGGTACCAACGGGTAGCTACATATTCAGTAAGGAATTGGTTATTCTGTTCTGGATTTTCAGAGAACCCTCTGGCGAGACCGAAATCACATATTTTCAATTGACAATCTGCGTTCACGAGAAGGTTACCTGGTTTCAAGTCTCTGTGCAGTACGTCTGCGGAATGGATGTATTTGAGACCACATAGTATCTGATAGATGAAAGATTGGTAATGGGCATCAGTTAAAGGTTGACCACTTTTAATAATTTGATGCATATCACATTCCATGAGTTCTTCGTATAGATATAAACCGTCGAATTCGGAGGATGAGTTGAATACGATATCCATATCGTAAAGACATGTAATATTCTTATGACCTCTGAAATGTCTCAATAGTTTCAATTCACGTAAAGAACGTTTACAGAGTAATATCTTGGAAAAGACATTTGTTACTTTTTTGATAGCTACGTTGGTGTCGTCGTTAGATTCAGTGAAATGCGCAGAACACACGATACCGTACGCACCATGACCAATCTCTTTGATCAATTCGAACCGATGGTCTACAGTAAAATTCTGATTGAACACTTTAAAAGTGTGTCTTTGTATTTGATCTGTCATTGTATTGCGGTTCAATATTTGATTCAAATACTCGAAATATAGTACTTGAGTAGTATCAAGTATAGTACTTGAGTAGTATCAAGTGTAATACCTAATAGTAGCAAAGTATAGTACTTAAATAGTAGCAAAGTGTAATACTTAAATTGCTTCAAAGTAAATATTCAACTACTATTTGTACTAATAGATCTGATATTGGTGAGATCACACAGTGATGGAAATGAAATTTTAAAATATTAAAAATGGTAACAAATCAGGTGACATCGAAAAAAGAAGTATCACATGATCGTCAGATCATGTGATACAGCAAGTGTCACGTGCTTTCGCCGGATCATGTGATACATCGCGGATCACGTGCGTTTGTCTGATTTCCCGTATTTCGTGACCAATTAGCCGCCAACACTTTCCCATTTCCCCTTTCCCGTTTACAATGACAGCATGATCAGATCTTCTCAAACCTTCTTCGAGCTTCTTCGATGTTCTTCGAGATTCCATTGAGAATGCAGCTACGGTGTTGTATCACCGGTTTCATACTACAATGTACTATAATATACCTTGTCTATACTATACAGTACTATACTCTAATGTACTCTTATCTATACTGTACTATAAGATACAATACTATGTACATTGCTTAGCGATACTATATGATCCAGACTACGTGGTATTCAAGAGTACACTATAATATAGTATAATAGAATATGATATAGTATAATAGCATATTATATAGTATAAAATGTATACTCTTGATATACTATATGATGAATACTGTATTAATCGTGTTATACATCATATTATATTTATTACATATATTGCTGTGTTGTGTAATTGAACATACAATATTATAGTCTTTGCTTTTGAAACTATACTATAATGTACTCTTACTACAGTACAGTCTTACTATTCTATACTATACTATAATGTATTATGAACTACTATAGTGTATTGTTAGCCGGGTTATCTGGTGCCGCTGATCAAACTACTCTGTATTATAGTATGATGTACTTACATTATAATATAGTATGACATAGTATAGTATGACATAGTACACTACACTAAACACCTAGGCACAGTACTAACTACAATATATTATGTCTAAATTTACTATGCACTATACTATAATGAACTATACTATAATATACTATAATATACTATAATATGCTACATAGTAATATACTATAATATGATCTTGTAGTATCAAAGTAATTCTATCCGGGTTGCCCTACCCGCTGAATGTACATACGATAGTATAGACAAGAGTATACTATAGCACATTATAGTATATTATCCTATAGTATAATACAATATAGTATTATACATTATAGAATACTACAATACTACAAGATATCTGGGTAACCGACAGTTAATAGTATAACATACTATAGTAGTATATTATATATTGTACTGTACTATAATATAAGATACTATACTATGTAGTCTTAAGGACTGAGCATAATCTACCATTTTATACATAAGTGATAGCATGATCTTGTGCGTATTCACTATATATTCGAATATGTATATTATATTACAATAGTACATCATAGTATAGTACATTATAGGATACACCACACAACAGGGCAATACCTCATGAATGTATTATCATGATATACAAGATTTTATTATCATGCTTGCACATCATAAAGCATATAAATATCTTCAACGCATCTCTGTCTCATTCATACTGATCTTTATTCATTCTCATTCATACTGATCTTTATTCATTCTCATTCATCTTCTCATATACATTTTTCATTCTCACTCATCTTCTCTTATACATTTTTCATTATTTGATATCGCTCGTTTATACACTTGTTCTTACATATTTGATCTTCAACAACCAACACTATATAAATTCTAAATATTAATATAAAATAAATGACTATTTCTTATTCGTAATATCCACCCCACACAACACTAACATTACCATTTTGCATACCAACTTAATCACATATTATTTTGCATACCCCCCCACATATTTATCTTGCATGTCATTGCCTCAACAATATCCATTTACACCTAAAAGTTTCAATCATGTCTATTCAACTTCTGCTGGAATTTCTGGTTTATACATTCCCTCAGACTATCTGAACATACAATCAGATAACGATGAATCTATAGATGAGTCTATCGATGGATCTATCGAAGAAGATGCAGAGATGAATCCTCTGCTAAACGAGCAACAAATTTCACCTATATCTATTAATGATCAAAATATATACGGTTCCATACCTTCACATGAAATAAATCCTACTGTACATGATACTCATTCTATTGCATCTTCATTAGATATAAATTCAATTGAACGAAAAACTGTTACTTCAACAAAGCACGAAGCTAAAATTTTGATAAAATCTGCCATACCTTTAGTATTCACTTTCCTCATGCAATATTTCCTTTCTGTGGCTTCAATATTCTCTGTTTCACGTCTAGGTAAATCTGAATTAGGTGCTATTACACTCGGTTCAATGACAGCTAATATTACTTGTATGGCTGCAATTCAAGGTTTATGCACTTGTCTCGATACCCTATGTTCACAAGCTTATGGTGCTAAAAATTTCTATCTAGTTGGTGTTCTGGTACAACGTTGTGCCATCATAACTATAATACTATTCATACCTTTACTATTCGTTTGGTTTTTCTATTCTGAACAAATCTTACTTCTGTTCATACCTCAAAAGGAACTATGTTTTATGGCTTCCCAGTACTTACGTATGGCTTCTTTGGGTGTCCCAGGTTTTATAGTTTTTGAATGTGGTAAAAGATTTTTACAATCACAAGGAATCTTCCATGCTTCAACTATCGTTTTATCTATTTGTGCCCCTATAAACATTATCCTAAATTATTTATTGGTTTGGAATAAATATATTGGTATCGGTTATCTTGGTGCTCCATTAGCTGTATCCATATCATATTGGTTGATGGCAATTGGTCTCATTATTTATACAATAAAGACTAAAAATGTTCTCAATCCATTAAAATGTTGGAATTCCTTTATCATCTTCCATCCACATAAAATTTTCCATAACGTTTCTAAAATTTTTACTCTAGCTTTACCTGGTATTATCATGGTAGAAGCAGAATTTTTGGGTTTCGAAATTTTAACAATACTAGCAGCTCATTTGGGTGAAGATGAAATTGCTTCAAATTCAATCATATCAACAATCGCCGGTTTTGCATACCAAATACCTTTCTCAATTTCTATAGCTACAAGTACAAGAGTAGCTAACCTTTTAGGTGCATCCCTGATCAGCCCATGTATCATTACTTGTAAAACTGCTTTATCATTATCATTTATCTGTTCAACTTTAACAATGGTCATAATTAATTTTGGTAGAAATTTTATTGCACAATCTTTCTCAAATGATTCACATGTTATTGAATTAGTATCAACAACTTTACCATTATTATCATTTATGCAATTATTTGATGCATTTAATGCAACAACTGCTGGTTGTCTACGTGGACAAGGTAGACAGAAAATTGGTGGTTACATCAACGTTTTCGCGTTTTATCTGGTTGGTTTACCCTTGGCATATCTATTAGCATTTAATTTCAACTATGGTTTGAAAGGTCTTTGGATGGGTATTATATGCGCTTTAATTATAATGAGTGTATTCCAAGGTGTTGCAGTGTTTGAAGCAAATTGGAATAAAATTGTACGTGAAGCAAAACATAGAAATAGTGAAAGGTATGGTGATACAATTCCACAACAAGATTTAACTTTAATAGACGATACACATGGAATATTGTCATAATTACTTCCAACATTACTGTAAATATATCAAAAAAATATGCTTGTACAAAATCCCATGCCTGTACATGCAACGATAAACAGTTGTTATCAAGGAAAAAAAGCTATCTGGTTATAGACTCATATTATCAATTCATTCATTTATTTATTTCGGTTATTTTTGTATATTCTCACTAATATTGTATATAATTTGGTATAAACCTCTGCAGATCATAGCGATGTGTAAGCATTGATCAATGGTTATAATACAACTGTAATATTCTTATGTTATAGTGAATAAGGAATCCTGAGAATATCTAACTTTACAAGTTTGCTTATACATGTCCCCATTGGGTTGTTTTTAGAACCAGTGTGGTGAATTTAATTAAATATATAAGATATAATATACAAATGCTTAGATGAACTTAGTTAATATTTGGTTGAACAACGATATTGAATTTTCATTTTGAAGTTTTAGCCTTCTTGTTTACCTTGCTTTCATCATCTTCAATGCTTCTCTTTGCCGCATTAATTTGTTTTTCAAAAACTTTAGTAACTTCATCAGGGTTAGTTATTTCTAACAATGCCTTTTCAAAAGTAGCTAATTTAACATCAACACCATCAATATTTACCAATTGTACCTTATTCTCTTCATCATCTTCTTGCTTATCCAATGATTTTGATGCAATTTCATCCAAAACATCTTGGTTCAAGTATAATGGTAATACTGGAGATTGATTGGTTTTGATAAAGACGGATCTGATTGGGTACGCCTTCAGTAGGGTTTCAATGACACTGGAAACATTTTCTGTTAATTCCTTTTTGTTGAACCAATCAAGGTTACCCAAATGAACATTTAGAGTTGTACCTCTTGGTAATAAAACAGGAATACTATTCAGGTAGATTTTTTTGATGCTGTTTGTTAAAGTCTCTAGAGAGAATTCTTTCTTGGAGTTATATGTCCTTAGATCAATTGGTGTTGTTTCAACTTTATTGTAAGCTTTACCACCCATTAATTTTGGTAAAGCTGTAATTATACTTTCATCGGCTAAAACAAGAGAGAACTGGGAAAGGAAAACTCTTCTTTTCTCAAAAGATTTGTACGTAGTCTTTAGATCTTTACCGCAGATTATTTCATCGATTGTTATACCAGATTCGTTTAATTTATCAAAAAGGGTATCCTCAGAGACCTTGGAAACATCAGAATCTTTCAAAATCAAAAGAGTCTTGAAATCCTTTACAGCGGTAGCACTTGCCTCTTTCCATGGTTTATACAATGAATGTTGCACGGACAACATCTTTGGCTTGAAAGATTTCGCAGAACCAGTAAAAGATTTGTTATTAACCACAATCAATTGCACATCTTTTTTCAAATCTTCGTCATCTTCCAATAGACTCTTCTTACCATCTTCACTTTCAGCTTTCACTTCGGTAAACTTCTTCAAAGCCTCGACAGCTTGAGTTATACGGTTTTCAGGTACTGAAGCTTTCTTATTCTCTTTGGCAGCCACAGTTTTGGACTTTGGGTTCTTCTTAGTAGGTGTATCAACACTTGCCTTCTTTTTAGTAGGCGTCCCCACAGGTGTATTCTTCTTGCTTGGCGTGCTCTCTGTACCGGTTTTCTTGTTTGGCGTCGTCTTTGCACCGTTTTTCTTGCTTGGGGTCCCCACTGGAGTTCCCTTCTTCGAACTGTTTCTACTTTTCGCCATGCTGAATCTCACTGTGCTACTCTCACTCCTTCAAACTGAGCACAGGACCAGCCAATTCCATCCTTTCCATATCCCATCGTCCACTTAAATGCCTCTATAACAGACCTCATCGAAATTTTTCAGATTTAGCGATGAGCCAAAAATTTTTCATTTCGTGGAGTGTGATCTCGAATTTTGCAAAATAATAATAATATTGATATTAGAAAACCATAGTTTGAAAGATGACAATTCAAAGTGGATTTAGTAGTGTTTGGACTTGATGGTTGGGGAATTTCGAGCATCAGAAAGAGGTCAATCGTTGTTTTGGATACGTTAATCGTTTTCTGCGGGTCGAATTATGGGTAAAAGAAAGAAATCGTCGAGAGGACCAGTTAAAAGGGTCGTGCAGAAACTGGACACCAAGTTCAACTGTCTTTTCTGTAACCATGAGAAGTCAGTGTCGTGTGTGATGGATAAGAGGAACAACATAGGTTCTCTGTCGTGTAAAATATGTGGACAGTCGTTCCAGACACGGATCAATGCGTTGTCGCAGCCAGTAGATATATACAGTGATTGGTTTGATGCAGTCGAGGAAGTGAATGCTAGAAGGGCCAGTGAATCAGAAGGTGATGACAGCGATGAGGACGATAGTAGTGATTATGAGAGTGATAGCGATAAAGAGGACGTGAGAAGGGGACCTGTGGTGGATTCAGATGAGGAGGAATTGGAATCTGATGAAGAGAGGATAGGAGCTGGAAGGAGACCTAGAGGTACTGTTGTGGATAGTGATGATGAGTAATGATTGCTCTGTAGAAGTTATGTTTTCTCAATGTACCGATACCCTTCTCGAAGCACTGATATTCCTGATGTTGAAATTTGTATTGATATTTATACGTACGCCAATATGATAGCTGTAATGAATGTATTGATATAATACCGATGCCTATGTTAATACGATAGCTCTAGTGATTATATTGACTGTTCCCGAATGGTCGTCTTGCATGATGGTTTGGATGATAAACTTAATACAATATCATAATGGCTACATTAGCATAATATCTGTAATGATTATATTCTCTATAATAGATGTGACGAACTCATATGAACAAGTATCTTAGATGTTTGAACCCACTGATTAATCTTCAATATCATCAAATATAGATCTTGGTGGCATTGCAGTCTTAAATTCTTGCACTGAGCTGCCACCAATGGTAGCACTGGTGCAAGCAGAGTTATCCAAAGTAATTGTCCCCACTGGACTCTCCAGTATCGTTGCTTTGCCATTAATCTCATCGTATACCAACGGCTGTGAATGATGAAAGGCCCTGGGGCTTTCCTCCAGTTTGGAATAATCAAACTCTGGTGGTGGTGAAGATGGTGGTGACACCAAGAACCTCCTCTCTGACTTTGGCAGCTCTAAGAACTTCTTATCACGCGTATTATTGTTCAAAGTGGAATAATTCCAACACAATTTTGACATTATATCGTCATTCGTTTCACTTTGGGTCCTTATTATCAGTTCAGCTATCTCTTTGGTGGGACAAACTGCCAGTACTCTCTTGAACGATTGCAATGTGATCAACTGTAGTGGATCTGACGACTGAACATTGCAGGCACTGAGAACTGTGTCCTCTAGCCAGGCTTCAATGCGGTCTACAATCTTTGGTTCCGTCACCACTATTTCTGGAGAGCCAGAAGTGATAATGACTGTATCTGTGGCAATCTCTGAGGCAATATCTTCCATTGCAGACTCTCGTTGTATCTTTATCACCGTTTCTGCTTGTTCAGTGGTTTATTATCTTTTGAATAGTTAAAAATCTATAATTTAATAATTTGTTCTTGAATGTGAATTTTGCTAAAATTCGATGAGAAGAACTTTAATTACAAGTAACTCTACAAGATATTGAATATAATACAATTCAAGAGATGTTGAATATGATATGATTCAAGAGATGTTAGATATAATATAATTTAAAAGATGTATTCTGGTAGAATTTCTATTGTTAAATCTATAAATGGTTGAAATATCTAGCAGTAAGCTTATAAAAATGTATAATATTTATTAAAATTTGCAGTATCAAGAGCACTTTGAGCTGTCATCTCATTTGGATTCTAGACCTAGAGCAGAAGTGATCTCTTCAACAACTGGACGGATGATATCCTTCTTGTTTGGAACCATATGGCCACCTGGATGTTCAAAAGCTTTGACCATTTCATCAGCTTTGTCACCGTACGATTTCTTGTAGATGTCCATCAGATACTTAGATCTGACTGCTGGAACGGCGTTGTCACCATTACCATAGATGAAAAGCATCTTGGTTGGACTTGGAGCCATTGGTGTGAAGTCCTTGATAAATTTTTCATTGATACGTAACTGACCTTCATTTGCTGGATCAGGCTCAGTGAAAGAGTAACCAGAAATGATCAATGAGACTTTGAATGGTGGATGTTCTGGCAACAGTTCTGTGATTCTGTTGGTGATGATAGACGTCAAAGCTGCACCTTGTGAGAACCCAACGATACCGTCATATGGACCATTTTCTTTGATATGAGTAGTGACAGTCTTGATGGCGTCAGTCAAATCTAATTCTGCAGAAACTTCACTGTGGTAGAACCAAGCTCTGTTCAAACCAGCTTCCACAGTTGGAGCCCATTTATCGTCTTCAATCTCAAATGGAAGGTCCTTCTTTTCCAAAAGTACTGGACCATCGATGTAATCAGCAGTAATATTCTCCTTCTTCAATAATTTTCTGATACCAGAAGACTTTTCAGAGAACACTTTACCATTTTGCAGGAAACCATGCAGGAACAGGAGACGTGGTGCAGCAGGAACAGTCATTTTTGATATAATGGGTACTTTTGTGTGTGCTTTGTGTGTATAAAATATTTATAAGAACTAGTTAAAACAATGATAAATACAAGAAGATGAGGCCAAGCAGAAGAGCAATTAATAGAATGCACAAAGAATAGAATATCAACAAGTTTTAACAAATAACAAATAACCAAATAATCAAACTGCAAAAAGAAATGAAACGAAAAACCAAATGAAAAAAAAAATCACCAAAAGAAGAAGACTAATTTGAACCCTTTTAAATATGGTTACGATAGAAATGAAGAATAGTAACAATGGTAAATGAATATGACTTCAGCAAACCTTTAATGTAATGGAAAAAGAAAAAAATGAATTATTCATCATCATTGCTTTGTAGACACGTCAAGGTTCGGTGATGAACAAAAAAATATGCAAGTTTCAGAAACTATTCACATGAATTATGCATGTTGCTATGGGCAACTTTAATAGATGCATTTCAATTTTTTTTTTCTTATTCACTGTAGGCATAACGAGACATTGCCCTCAGTTTGGCGCCATAACGGTCAAATACGAATGGTATGGGTATAAGAATCACAGAGAGCAATGCAATGAAAAATCCAGCCCAATTGATACCGAACCCAATGTACATTTGACGACCAAATAATGGGAAAACGCCTGCCATAATACAACGAACAAAGGCATTACAACCAAGTCCAGATGCTGCATACAATACATATGCATCAACTGTGTAATTGAATACACCTGAAAAAATGTTAAAGACACCATAACCGAAGAATGCACCACCAACCATGGTACCCATCCAATGTACGTGTGAATAACATGTCCATGCAAAAATGAAAAGTCCAATTGGTGTTGCAAAGGCGCCGACGTATAATGCTTCGAATCTCATTTCTGGTACTGAAACGCCATTATTATTCTTAACTTTTTGTAGATATCTCTTTTGGATATATAAAGATGTGACACTGCCAATTAGTATACCAACCATCATATTAACATAAGCTAAAGCAGTTTCCATCACAGTAAAATGCCAAATTTTAGGATAAATGTATGGGAATGCAACGAAATACATGTAAACGATTGCCAGTACAAATCCAGTATAAAAGCATAAAACACCAATCATTGGATCAAATAAAAGTAAACCAAACGGCCTTTGAATAGAGACCCAAATAGCTTTCCAAACTGGCATTTGTTTCCTTTGTAATTCCAATGGAGCATAAAATGAATTACTATTAGTTTCTTTTTTCAACCTTTGTGATTTATGTAGTAGCAACAATGGTTTATAAGTTTCAGGTACTGATATTATGATCGAAATGAGACAAGCACCACTTGATATGAGGAAAACGATAAAAGTCCATCTGTAATGAGCTTTATGCAATGCACCACTTATAATTGGACCAATAACAGGCCCCAAAAAATTTGCAGTTGTGAAAACGTTCATAGGTACAGCAGCTTGATCTTTGGTAAATAGATCAGTAATAGTACCACCAGCAACACTAAGGAATACAGAACCAAAGAATGCAGTGAAAAATCTAGCGAAAACCATACAAACTATATTATTTGCCCATATGGTCATGAACTGGAACACAATACATGTTGAAAGTGACAGTATATACGTATACCTTCTACCGTATAATTCACTCAATGGAGAGAGCAGAATGGGGCCAAATGCAAGGCCCCAGACGTAGAATGAAAGCCCCAATATACTAACTTCTCTGTCTGTGTGGAAATGTTCAGCAATCTGTGGAGCAACGAACGTCCAACAAGAAGAAATGGCAGTGATGTTACCTGCTGTAAAAGTGAGAAGCATGGAAATGTACCATTTACGCAGCACAGACATCCTAGGTACGATATTTTCAATATCGTTGGAATCATCTGGCAATCCACTGAATGTAACTTCAGTCTGAGCACCTAATGGCTCCACGTTCAAAGAGTCTGTAGTGTTCGTTTTACCGAGTTCCAAATCATCAATCCTGGTCTTGTCAACGGTACTGTGTGATGAATTCACAGAGTCTTTCCTCTCTCTGTCCAGTGAAGTAGCGGTCGTTTCACTGTCTGTGTCCATGTTGTGCAGTGGTGAGCTTGATGGACGTGGAATGTTACGAGAGACTACTTGAGTTCTTTATATTTGAAGTATTATTTATGTATTTGAAATATTTGAAGTATTTGAAGTGTTTTGATTATAAATTGTATGTATTTTGAAGTATTATTAAGCAAATTGATGGTCTTTTAATAAGCCAGATACGGCTGAGAAACAATCAGATCATGCTGATTCGAACAAGAAAGATGTCTGATTTGAATGTGGGGTTGTTAGTCTTGCTTAGTGCAAGATAGTTACATATATTCGATAATCTCTTACACACACACAAATATATACACAAATATACACAAATACTAATTACACACTTCTATAGTCACATTTATTTCTGATCATGGTATAACCGTTCAGTCGTGTTGTTGTTTTCTCATGTTCCTGCTATTATATAGTCTTATTTGTATTTATTTGCTATTATATAGTTTTATTTGTATTTATATAATATTTTTCTGTATAATAATATTGTAAAGTGACAGTAATAAAGGCAGAATAATGCAAATACTGCATAACAAAACATGCAAATGGCACAGAAGAGACATATATGAGCATGAGACGATCAATATAGTATACAAATAATTATACTGTGTAATATAATTTAGTATGTAGTGTAATATAATTTAGCACGTAGTGTAATATATAATAAAATGCAGTGTGCCTCGCAGTACTGAAGTCAAATACAAAAGCACATAATGAGATACTAATATTTCATGCACCGTCTCCACACAATATTCAATATTATAATGCCCAGTAATATGAACACACGTCAGTACCACCAAAATTCAAACATAATTATTGCATACTTTATGCAGTTTCAGACCCGACGGGACCTATATAAACAGCTTTACAGTGGGACCAGACCAATATACAGTTTCAGCAGGCTGAACAGCGTATACTGGCAAGATGTGGGGCCAACGAGTGCTCGATGGGAACAGACTGCTGGGCAGACAGCTACTGGCTCGTTGCAACAGACGCGGTTGGGCCAGTGTGGGCAACCGTGCTTTCAAGACCAACGCCGCCAGCTGGCTGCGTAATGGTTCTCGTGCTAGACAACTGCGTCCACTGCCAACCAACCCTCGACTTACGACTCAGTCCAGATCCCATTACACGCTGAACACAGCACGGTATGTACAATTTTACTTTTTACTTTCTCTTTTCCTCCATTTCTCGAGGTATTCACGTCGAACTTGGCGGCTTCTAGGGTGATTCGACCACGCTGGATGCAATGGCGGTGTCCATTGTGGCCCATCTCGACTGCTTGAGGTCGTTATAGTCGATGTTTTGCTGGTTTGACTGGTTTGACTACTTTTAACTGAAAATTCACGTGACGGGCGTCCCCTTCTTGGTGTGGCAAAACCTTTAAATTTCAATTCATCGATTATGACAACAACTTCTAGTGGGAATCCTCTTGGAATTGCTTTCTTTTTGGATGCTAATTACGAACTCACCAGCTCTGTTCAGTTGTACTAACGTATTCGCGGGACAAAGTTTAGTGTACTAATTTTTACGACACATTTTTTAGTATACTACACACTCTTTCTCCACTCACCACCTTAATAGAATGGCGATGCAAAATACTCAACGTGAGGTTTTACCCACCAATGTTACTCCCTTGCACTATAAATTGCAAGTTGAACCAAATTTTGAAAAATTTACGTTCAACGGTATCGTAAGTATTGATTTAGCGGTCAATGACCCTAAAATTGATTCTGTCTCTTTGAACTCTGTAGATATCGATATCATTTCTGTCGATTTGAATGGTGCTTCCACTGAAAGCACACATTACGATTCTGAAAATCAAACTTTACAATTGAATTTCCCTGAAGGTACCATCTCCAAGGCTAATTCATCTTCAAATGCTAATTTAACCATTAAATTTATTGGTCAATTGAATGATAATATGGCTGGTTTCTACAGAGCTAAATATACTGATAAAAAAACTGGTGAAACTAAATATATGGCTACCACTCAAATGGAACCCACCGATGCAAGAAGAGCTTTCCCTTGTTTTGATGAACCAAACCTAAAGGCAACTTTTGATATTACCCTTGTTTCTGAACCTCATTTGACTCATCTATCCAATATGGATGTAAAGAATGAAATTGTTGAAAATGATAAAAAAATTACCATCTTCAATACTACTCCAAAATTATCAACTTATTTGGTCGCTTTCATCGTCGCAGAATTGAAATATGTCGAAAATAAAGATTTTAGAATTCCTGTTAGAGTTTACGCCACACCAGGTGATGAACATCTAGGTCAGTTTGCTGCTGATTTAACCGCCAAAACTTTGGCCTTTTTTGAACAAACTTTTGGCATCCAATATCCTCTACCAAAAATGGATAACGTAGCTGTTCATGAATTCTCCGCCGGTGCCATGGAAAATTGGGGGTTAGTCACTTATAGAGTCGTTGATGTACTCTTGGATAAGGACAACTCTACCCTTGATAGAATTCAAAGAGTTGCTGAAGTCGTTCAACATGAATTGGCTCATCAATGGTTCGGTAATTTAGTTACTATGGACTGGTGGGAAGGTTTATGGTTAAATGAAGGTTTCGCTACTTGGATGTCTTGGTATTCTTGTAACGCTTTCCAACCAGAATGGAAAGTTTGGGAACAATACGTCACTGATACTTTACAACATGCTTTAGGTTTGGATTCTTTGAGATCTTCTCATCCAATTGAAGTCCCTGTTAAAAGAGCTGATGAAATTAATCAAATTTTTGATGCTATCTCATATTCAAAGGGTTCTTCTCTATTAAGAATGCTTTCTAAATGGTTAGGTGAAGATATTTTCATTAAAGGTGTTTCACAATATTTGCAAAAATTTAAATATGGTAATGCAAAGACTAACGATTTGTGGGATGCTTTATCTGCCGCTTCAGGTAAAGATGTCAGCAGAGTTATGAATATCTGGACTAAAAAAGTCGGTTTCCCTGTTATTACTGTCGATGAAGATTCAACTAATAATAAAGTAACATTTACCCAAAACCGTTACTTGAGTACTGGTGATGTTAAATCAAATGAAGATGAAACTCTATATCCAGTTTTCTTAGCTCTAAAGACAAAGGATAAAATTGATTCTTCTTTAGTCTTGGATGAAAGATCTAAATCTGTCTCACTGGACAACCTTGACTTCTTCAAGATCAATGCAGACCAATCAGGTATCTACATCGCTTCCTATACTGACGAAAGATGGGCTAAATTAGCTAAACAAGCTGAATTATTATCTGTCGAAGATCGTACCGGTTTAATTGCAGATGCAAAATCTTTATCTGCTTCAGGTTATACCTCAACTAAAAACTTTTTAAACTTAATCTCAGAATGGAAATCTGAACAATCTTTCGTCGTTTGGGAACAAATTATCAATTCTTTATCTGGTTTAAAGGCCTCTTGGATTTTTGAACCACAAGATGTTAAAGATGCTTTGGATGCCTTCACTAGAGATTTGATTTCTGAAAAGGCAAAATCTCTAGACTGGGATTTTGAAACAAAGAGTAAAGAGGAATCTTTTGCTGCTCAACGTTTAAGGGTTACCATTTTCAGTACCGCTTGTGGTGCCAGAGACCCAACTGTTGAAAAGACAGCTTTGGAAATGTTCGAAAGATATGCTGCTGGTGACAAGAAAGCTATTCCAGCTTTGATTAAACCAGCCGTATTTGCTGCAGCTGCTAGAGTTGGCTCAACTAAGTACTACGATGATCTATACAACATCTACAAAAACCCAGTCTCTACCGATGAAAAGTTAACTGCTTTAAGATGCTTGGGTAGATTTAAAGATAGAAAACTACTTGAAAGAACTTTGGGCTACTTGGCTGACGGTACTGTTTTGAACCAAGATATCTACATCCCAATGCAAGGTATGAGAACCCACAAAGAAGGTGTCGAAGCTCTATGGTCTTGGATGCAAGTAAACTGGGATGGTATCTGCAAGAGACTGCCACCAGGCTTGTCCATGCTTGGTTCCGTCGTAGTTATCGGTACCTCTGGACACACTTCTTTACAATCAATCGAAGAGATCAAGAAATTCTTCAGCACAAAATCTACCAAGGGTTTCGACCAAAACTTGGCTCAAGCTCTAGATACCATCACCTCGAAGGCACAATGGGTCAACAGAGATCGCGACGTGGTATTGAACTACTTGAAAGAAAACGGCTACTACAAATAAGTATTCCAACACAAACTAAGAGTACTCAATGTAGGATAAATCGTTTTTTGTTTCTCGACTGGACTTCCATGTTCCATGTTCCAACTATTCTAGTGTCTCTTAAGCGTCTTGATTGAATTGAATGCTAACGTCCTATAAATATTATATATTTGCTACTTGATCAATCATTATGGTATGTCACCGATATTGTAATCTCGTGTTCACTGGATCTTGAACTCTTGCGAGATTATTTCCAAAGTCAGCCAGATCTGTTAAAATTTTATCTTCGGACTTCTCTTTTATGGTTCCAATCTGACTATTCACTCTAGATTTGATGCTTTAAATTTGACTTCAGAATAGTTTTATTGGTAGGAAAGCTACTTTTCCAACTTATTGATAATTCTTTTCGTTATGAGAAGACTCTTTGCTTCTGGATTTAATATGTTTCTTGCTAAAACAACCATAGACCTTCGGTTTGCAGTAAACACTCGTATACTTTTATACTCATCCTCAAGTGAAGGACAATTAAATACTCTCAAATGACAATTAATCTGCTGGAGATAGAACAGTTTTTATGTGATTTGGCCTTGGAAAAAGTTGGTCCAATCATAAAGAACAAGAGTGGTACCCAGAAGAACTATGATTTGAAGACAGGATCTAGAATGGTTGATATTGTTACTACCATAGACAAACAAGTGGAAAAAATCATCTGGGACACCTTGAAAGCCAGATTTCCTCATTTCAAATTCATTGGTGAAGAAAGTTATGTTAAAGGTGTAACAAAAATAACCGATGAACCAACGTTCATCGTTGACCCAATTGATGGTACTACAAATTTTGTCCACGATTTTCCATTCAGCTGTACTTCGATAGGACTAACCATTGAAAAGGTACCCGTTGTTGGTGTCATTTACAACCCACATCTGGATCTGTTGATATCTGCCTCACAAGGTAATGGTGTTAGACTCAATGGACAAAATTTTGATTACCATGAAAAGCTTACTTCCATGAGCCCTTTGGCGCTAAATAAATCAGTTATTGCCTTACAACCAGGTTCTGCAAGAGAAGGACCAAATTTCACTACAAAAATGAAAACTTTCACTAATTTGTTGTCCTGTGAAGGTGGTTTCGTTCATGGATTCAGAAATTTAGGTTCATCCGCAATGAGCATGGCATATATAGCCTTGGGTCATCTAGATTCGTACTGGGACGGTGGTTGTTACTCATGGGATGTTTGTGCTGGATGGTGTATCCTGACTGAAACTGGTGGTTTGGTTGTTGGTGCTAATCCAGGTGAATGGGAAATTGGTGTTGATAATAGATCTTATTTGGCAGTCAGAGGTACTCATGATTCAGATTTGACTGCTCAAAAGAAATACATAGAGGACGTTTGGGCTCAAGTAGAAGGAAAACTTCAATACGATTAAAAAAGAGGATTGATCATTTTCTTTATGAATAGGTATTTCAACAATTTTTTGGTTTATGTATAAAATAAATAGATTTTGATAGATATGTAAAAATATACTAATGAGTCCTGAGTGACTTTGATAGAAGTAACGAGATTTGTTCTGTTAGTATGAGTTTATTTATAATCATCCAACAGAATATAAAAAGACCATACTTAACGATAAAAGTATAGTCAAAAAAAGGAACATGGCAAGGGAAACTTTTGTGTACCAGAACACTGGGGTAACAACTTTGAAACATATACGAGTAATTAACAATTATTCATCCTGATAGCTCAATTTCACAATTAATTTAGCACAAACAAACATCCATCCAGACCCCATAGCCCATAAATGCCTGACAAGGGCATCCAACCTTCTTCAGCGCCAAACTTCTTTCCCACTTCTGTTGCTCTTTGCAAACGATCTTCCTCGACAGGAATACCAATATTGAAACCTCTAATACAAAGCATACCTTGCCTTTGCTTTATATCCAATTCTGGAGCAGCGTCTACTGCTACTATCTTACCTTCAATCGATGTTGAAAGAGGACCATAACAGGTTAATTGCCTGTCTACAACTTGTGGCATAACTCTGTAATCGTAATACATGGTCTGAGCAATTGGTCCTATAGTCAAATATGGAATGATTAATTCTCTTACCAATCTTGAACCAAAACTAGCACGTAAATTATTCAATTCTTGGGTGGTAATGAGATGCTTTTTATGCATGCCAGCTTTCATTTTTGGAAATTCTGGTGAATACTTAGAAATCATTTGATGATTTGGTGTAATATCATGCAGATAGATACATCGCAAATTACCTGAATAATGTGGGTCCACTTCAGCTAGACTAGTAAAGACACCATTACTGAAGAAAGACAACCCCATTGATAATAATAGTTTCTGTGAACCCTTTTTAGTCGAGATCAGAGAGTTAAGTTTATGGATATTGTTTGAACCGATTGAGAGAAGAGTAGAAGATTTCAAGACCTTCAACGATAATGGATAAGTTTCGTCGACATAGGAGACGGAACCACCATGTAGCAGAACAGAGAAAACCTTATCCAATTGATTGAAAATCAAACCAGTTTGAGCTTTACCAATTACCACTGTGAGACTATCTGTTGCTTTCAGCTCTTGGTTTACTGGGAAATTTTTGATGAAAGCTGCAATACTACTCATCAAAGCAGTTTGCATGAATTGAGTCAATTGGTTTTCTGGAGAGAGGATATAGGCAAAGGATTTTTTATCATCGTGGCTACCAATTTGGAATTCATATTCAAATTCGCCATCCTCTTGAGCATTTGAAATTATGTCTACTAAAGAGTGAACATTTGGAGGGATATTTGTACCACTAGGAGCATCTTTTACAGATTGACAGACGTAAATAAACTTATACCAATCTTTCGAACCGCCCATAAGATTGAGAGCTGACCAAGAATCCACTACAATGACATTCATATCTGTAATTTGGGAACGTGGAATATGATGGAGGAAAACAGGTGCAATAGAATTTCTTATACCACCAATCATACAAGCAATGGAAGCCACGAAACCTTCCAAAGAAGCCTGAGAGACGGCAATACCTATTTTTCCACAATCATAACCATTGGATAACAAATCTTGGTAAAACGCCTTGGACATGCCATTAATCTGTGATATTTGGAAAGATTTATCATGATTGATAAACTTCAACGTATTAGTTTGACCTAATTTCACAATTGCATTCCATAAATCACCAAAATTACCATTTCTGAGCTTGAAACCTTCAGATAGACCCAGTCCAGTCGTCAAAGGAAGACCATTGGGGATCAGAAAATTTCTGTAAACCGCAGTTTCATTAGGTTTCCTCACAGAAGTCGTATTTGACTGTTCTCTCAGAGCTGCTGGATGAACATCTCTCTTCATCATTATGAACAACGAACGACCCACAAAATTCAATATTAATCCGCAAAGGAGGGCTATAATGAGCCATTTAGCTATGTACTTGGCCAACCATTTAAAATCTGTCGTCTGCACCGCAGACACTATGGCTCTTCTCAACACAGCCAGAGCCTTAATCTTCAGTCTAAACTTTGCCATAACGAATAATACACACTTATTTAAGAGCTTATGGAGTGGATGAGAGAGGGTTCCAGCAAGAGATTCTAATACCAGAATTCAAGATCTTTAAAATGGTTTTCGTTTAGCAATTTCAAGATTCCTCTGCAAAAGAGGCCAACAGTTCCCATCTCGTACAACTCCGTCCTGCCATTCAGATCCAAACCACCGTTGACAGATTCGGTCGCTAATAGTAACATCCCAACGGTCGAAGATCCATCATTTTTTACAGTGTTTTACAGGTTTGATGGGTCCAGAGAAGTGCCTTATGGTGCTACATAAATGCCTATATACGCAATTTTGGCCCAGCTTTCCAGTTATGAGCTCCGTTTGGCGCCAAACAGACTCCCTCCCCAGCAAACAGAGCCAATTGGCCCGTTTCCCACTCCTAATAAGCTCTTATTCCACTTTCCAAGTGACCATTTTACAGCTTTAAAGCCTTTAAATGGTCAACTTTGAATTTTGTAAGCTCATCGGAAGAAAATTCACGTGACGCGCGTCTAAGAAAAGCGTGCAGAAAGAAGTTGAAAAATTATTGTACAGAATTTTGACATCCAATTGGACGTTAAAAGAGCATTTCAAAGACAATTGGAGACACTTTTGAGGGCAATTTGCTACTGTTAGTTGTACTTTAAGACTAGAATTGGTTGTGTGCGGATTTTACAAAAAAAAACGGTGCCAAACGGTGGTCTGAAGGCTGAGATATTGCAGTTCAAAGATACAACTAGACATACAGTATGGCGAAAGATATAGAGATCTCGACTTCTGAGTCTGAATTCATCCTCGAGGCGCTAAGACAGAACTGCAGATTGGATGGACGTAAGTTCGACCAGTTTCGGGACGTCAAGTTGGAGTTTGGTGAGGAATACGGTGACGTTATGGTAACGATGGGTAATACGAAGATTCATTGCAGGATCAGTTGCCAGTTGACGCAACCTTACGAAGATAGACCATTTGAAGGGATTTTTGTGATATCGACGGAGATTTCACCTTTGGCGGGTGCTCAATTTGAGAGCAGTTCGAGCAATGGTGATTACGAAGTTCTATGTTCGAGAATTATTGAAAAATCTGTTAGGCGATCTGGTGCATTGGACATTGAAGGTTTGTGTATTGTTGCAGGCAGTAAATGTTGGACTGTTCGTGCAGATGTGCATTTCTTGGATTGTGATGGTGGTTTCATCGATGCTTCGTGTATAGCTGTAATGGCTGGTTTATTACATTTCAAAAAACCTGACGTTTCTGTTCGTGGTGAACAGATTATCGTGCATCCAGCTGATGAAAGAGAGCCTGTTCCACTGGGCATACTGCATATCCCAATCTGTGTGACTTTTTCATTTCTCAATCCTGACGATTCTGAGCAAAATGTTAAAGGTGATTTGAATAATGAACTTGCAATCATTGATGCTACATTGAAAGAGGAAATATTAAGAGATGGTGTGCTCACAGTAACCCTTAATAAGAACAGAGAAGTTGTTCAAATCAATAAAGCCGGTGGGTTACCTATGGATGCATTGAGATTGATGGAGTGTTGTCATAAAGCATATGTAATTACTGAAAATCTAACTGATCTGATTTTGAAGACTTTAAAAGAGGATGAAAAGAAAAGAAATAAATTTAGTGCAATGTTGAGTTCTGAGAATGCACGCCAATCATGATAAACAATTCAATCTGCATTTTCACCATCTCTTACTCCTCTCAAGAACAATCATTCTGGATACCTGTATATTAGATCGACTTGCGCACTTTGTATATCATCTACAAATATCTATGCATTAAAAAAATCATTGTCATTATATGTCATACTACTACTTATATCTATGAAAATTAGGATAGTTGCCAACAAAGTGTGCTTCTCTGGTTATGAAGATATATTTCCTCCAACATATTATTTATCAGATCTTGTGTGGTCAGAGAGACGGTAAGTTCTGCTGGTAATGAATCTCTTATATTCGATAACTCTTCCATTGTATAAATAACTTTGTTTGCACTTGGCTGCTGTTTCACAGCTTGTACAAAGATAGGTAATTTAGCCTTGAATTTGCTCACACGATCTTTCTTCAGAACACCAAAATTTATAGACTCATCTTTATACTTAAAGTTTAATCTTGGATACAGTGCCGAATCCTGCAATGTATTGGCAGAAACACCACTTTCACTGTTACATAAAGCAGTAAGAGAACTTCTATTCCTCTCAATAGTATTACGATGATACAACACCAGAAAACTCGTTACACAGAAGAGAATGACAGATATGAAAAACATAAAAATATAGTATTTGAAACTGTCTTGTACCAGATCAATCTGTTGTTTGGTCCTGTAATTTTTACCATAGTAAAAATTTTGAAGTCCATGCTCTCTTTCAGTACCCATTTTAGAGTACTTTAACTTTACCTTACGTCTAGTAGTAGAAACAATAGATGAAGTAAGAGAGAGGTGTTTAATGCACTTGAAATACGAATAGATTTCATATATAGCCATTATGTGATTTCTTCATGGTATTCCACTGTGGTCTGAATTTGTGGTCCGTAACCATAAGTACTGCTTCTAGCAACAAATACTCGACCAAGAGATCTTCAAAAGAATGGCACAGACATCTCATAACAACAATTGCTTACTGCTCATGCAGTCTAAGCCAAAAGAAACTTCAATTGAGATATGTCTGTTCCAAGAATCCAAGTGTCACTAATTATGTATTCGCAATGAATAAATAATTAAATATAATTCAAAATATTATGTGCTCAAGAAACCCTCAGACAATGGTAAAATGTTCTTCTAATTCCTGCCATCTTCTGCTGGTGCTGGTTCGACACCAACCACCCTCTCAAATGATATGTCACGGTACTTGTAAAACTTTTTTCTCTGGACAGTTGTGGCTTTGGAAGTTTCTTGACATATATAAACAAGTTATTATTCTCGAGAAAACTTCACAGTTCCAGAATCTTACTTGCACAATTTCTTGTTATTTTCACAATGTCACCAACCAAGCATTACCAAGGCTACACAATATGACAATTTTACAGAAAGCTACCACTTCCAAGATCCAAGTTGACTACTGTCTGTTCGACCTGGATGGAACTATAGTTAGCACCACGGCTGCTGCTGAAGCTGCTTGGAGAAAACTGTGCAAAGTGCACAATGTTGACCCAGAAGTCCTCTTCCAACACTCTCATGGTGCCAGAACTCAGGAAATATTGGCTAGATTCTTCCCAGACGTCGATAATACTGACAACAAAGCTGTTATTGAATTGGAAACGTCGATGTCAACTGACTATTTGGACACAGTCTCTTTGATTCCTGGTTCCCATGACCTGCTACAGAGTTTGGACCAGAATACCGCAACCAACAGCAAGGTGCCTGTTCGTAAATGGGCAATTATCACTTCAGGATCTCCAAATTTGGCATTCTCTTGGTTTAAGACCATCTTAAAAGACATTGGCAAGCCTAAAGTTTTTATTACTGCCTTCGACGTCAAGAGAGGTAAACCAAATCCAGAGGGCTACTCTTCTGCTGCTCACCAATTGGCAGAGTTGCTGAAGTTGAACTTTTCCAGCACCAAAACTGTCGTCTTTGAAGATGCACCAGTTGGTATCAAAGCTGGTAAGGCAATTGGTGCTTACACAATTGGTATCACCTCTTCTTACGATAAAGAATTATTGCTTGCAGCAGGTGCTGATTTTGTAGTGTCTGATCTAACCCAGGTCAGCGTGGTACAAAATACTGATGGTGGAATCGTTTTAGAAGTCAGAGATCCATGGATCAGAGGCTAAACAACGTGCCTGGGAACTTTACTTGTATATACATTGCGCTTGTAGATGCACATTGCTTTGTACATGTCAAAGCCCTTCCTTTAATGATTTATAATGATTTTTTATTTAATAACTTTTACTACTCCTATAAAGCCTATTAACCTTGTGATTAGATTTCAATATTTGCCATGTCAACAGAATACACTTAAGGCAGCACTAGATTGCGCTTGATGGTTCTATGTTTTGATATTTTTGATTTGAAATTGTATCTATATCGTATAAACAGAAGTGGTCGCTATATAAAGATTACTGAATATCGATTTTTGGATTGTAATATGGAAAAGGTGAAGTGGTCAAACACCACCTACCATATATCCTCCTGAAGGTTTCCTTGCAGCTTCATCTGTTTTAAAATGTCCTTGGCTTCAGTTTCAGGAATTGATTTCCCATCCATTAAAATCTCAGTAAGAGCCTTGTTGACACCTTTTGCCATACCATTTGCATCACCACATATATAAATGCTTGCACCTTCCTCTAGCATGGCGAGTATTTGTTCTTTGTGTTCCAAAAGTTTGTCTTGAACGTACACCTTTGGTTGATCCTTCAATCTGGAATGGCATACAACCATTTCAAAATTACTGCCAAGAGTCGTTGCATACACTGGCCATTCTTCTTGGTATAAATAGTCATTATAATCTCTAGAACCGTAAAATAGTACGTGTTTGCCTAATTTCATATCTGGGTTCTTCTCTATCTGAGCCACTCTTTCTCTGATGAACCCACGGAATGGTGCTACACCTGTACCTGGCCCTATCATTATAATGTTTTGTGTAGAAACTGTTGGTAATCTAAATGTCGATTTCCTAACAAACACCGGAAGCTTGAAGTTGTTGTATAAACCTTGAGGACCCTGCATGTTATAATGTTGAGGTAATGGAATAATTGGATTTTTAATTTGGTTTTGCATCAAATTGATATTTCTCAGTAGATTTGTAGTAACACCTGTAATAGGGTTTCCAGTTGGGCTATTTGAAGAATTTTCTAC